>JAJJWW010013336.1:0-432136 GCA_023531295.1 Papaver armeniacum
TTCTCATCTTCCCTCCCTTTAGAAAAACTAACTCAAGTGCAGCTTCCTGTGAAAAAACTTTACTCAAGATTTGTTTAACTGTTGACGCTGAACAATAATTCCGGGCCAGATAGAAGCAACGCCGAATTCGGGTGGAAACGGGTGCCCACCCGCATCAAATTATAAAGGGTTGAATGGAATTTTAAAATCAATACTTTTGTTTCTTAACTGGGTTTTTAAAATACCTCTTAGTAATTGTGAGTTCTTCTCAATTCTGGGATTTATGAGTAGGAATTTGAGGAATGTCTTGAATAGATTCTGGATATTATGTTAAAGTGAAGTCCTTTTTTGATAGATTACCTGGGAAATTTTAACATTGATTTGTGATTTTGGTTTGACTAATTGTTTTGATTAGTATCAACTAGTCTTGTTATTGGAGCGCGCACATGCAGCCATTGCGTTGTGGCAATAAGAAGATAAGAGATTAGGGATTCGATTATTGTGGAGAATTCTCATCCACCTTTAAGGTATAATTTTACTTCGATATATCTGATTGTGTTGATGAGTTGGCAATTTTCAATCATCAAATACTTCTAATGTTGATTTTTGATTGTAGAGGGAGGAATGGCAAGAGCACCAAAGCCGAACATGGACCGGCAATTCTTGTAAAATCTAGCAGGTAAAGTTGTTATGGCCATAATAGAATCTGGTCGGATTTAAATAGAAAATTTTGTGATATCATTGCGATGTGGCGTACTAATGTAACAGAAAATCAAGTATGTTGTCGTTTAGTTCAGAATGAATAATGCATACTTAATGTGCAGAATTCAGATAGTGTCTCCATGATTATTACCGCTTCGTCCTCCATAAGTTTCTTGCATATGATCTAATCTCGAATTTTATTGTTGTTGCCGCTGATTGCCAATAGTTCTTTCTCTCTCAAACTCCTCCCCGATCTCGGCTTCCCATAGCCACTATTTTTCTGTCATCCTTCATCAACTCTTTTTAGGTTGCCCTTGCGAAGTGCTCGCCATTGTGTTTAAGAATTTTCGGTAACAAACTTGCATTCAGCGGCATTCGAACTTGTATTCGCAATGGATAAGATTCCATTTCATTTTTGTCTTTCTTCTAAGGCAATATATTCTTCCCTGAGTTCTCGCAATTCGGCCATCGTAATCGTATTTTTAATTCTAAAAATCTGAATGTATAACAAATCATTTGCGAATAGGCGACCAAATGATAAAATGAGATATCTTTTCTACCCTTCCACCATTTCGCCGCACATTGTCCTCCATCTCATTGTCGATGTCTTAATCTCTCGCCAACTCTTTGTTTTAGTCCAAATAAATCCTCAATTCCCGGGTCGTGAGGAATTGTTACTTATATACGCTCCCAAGAAAGTAGCTTGTAAATGGTTGAATGATGAGATTGTGTTTCGGGTAACCCTTCAAACCATTTCGGTGCTTCTCCACTAAGCTTGATGCAAAGTATTTGCACAATATGGCATCATGATTCTCCCGTTGCAACATACATCTCATATAAGCCTTGATGTGTTGTATCGCACAGGTTGTTCCATCAAAAATGTTGGTTAACGCGGGCGGTGCACTTAGGAGGTATTCCTCCCATTTGTACTTCTAGTGTAAAAGGGTTCTTCGCGGCTCTGCGATGGCTTCATCCAATTGTCTTCTTCCTCCTTCCTTTCTACTATTCATCAACTCTCTCATCTCTCGCTAGTTCTTTCAAGATTTGCCGGTTTTCTCGTAACTTTGTTCCCGCTGGTCTTTAGCTCTGCTTCTCTCCTCCCGCGCTCATGCCATTTCTTTGACCTTCTTGTTCGTTATTTTCTTCTCCTTTCCTATGCGACTTTCTTCTTCATCTCTTTCATCAGTCGCACACCATTATACCTATTATTCTCTCTCTTCTCCGCTGCCTTACCGCCTCCCTCGTATCCTCTCGTATTCTTCATTAATATTTCTTGGCTGACACGATTTTGTTCTCGTCTCCTTTCTCGGTTGTCGTGATTATTCCGCCGGATTGCTTCTTCCAATTCTCGATTCTCACTTCTGCTCTTGCTCTCTCCTCCTGCATGAGCTAAGCGTGCTTATTCCAATATAATGTCTCTCAATGTCATCCTCAATCTCCTTTTGCCTTCTCAGTGCTTCTCTTCCATGCAATATTACTCTTCCTTGATCAGTCGCTGGATCATTCGTCCCCTGAAATCGCCTAATTCCTTGATTTTCCTCATTCCCGCTCCTCTTGGAAATTCTCAGGATGTGGAACATAACGATCTTCTATTTCCTCTCTTCTTTCATGATGTTCGAACTTGGACTTTGTGTTTCTCGTTGGTTTTCTACCTCGGCATTTTCCGTTGGTAAGACTCTCCTTCTTTCTTCCCCTAGTTGATCTTGAACTCGATCTTGCAATGCTTCTCGATCTTCTACTTTGCAATCTCATATTCTCCATCCTTAATTCATGATTGTCTTCATCAAATTTGCTCGCTCTTACGCTCTAGTCGCCTCTCTTCATGTATCGTTTGTCTCAATGTTTCCAATCTTGTGATTTCTTCGTTTTGGATTCATTTCCCCATTCATTCTTTGATCTCCTTCTCCTTGTCCATTGTTTACCAATTGTTTGCTCGTCTTCCTTTCGTCCCTCGTGGAATCCGTCCTCAAGTGTGCACACTTACTCTATCGTAATCCAGTTTCATTTTCTATTGGTGGAATTAAAGCTTGGACATGATTCTCTTCATCATTCCTCATATTCATCCTTGACGATTCTCTCTTTCATTTCTCCTTTCTCCAAGAAGTCTTCCACTTCTTCTCATAGGTTGTTCAAGTACATTTTTCTTCTAGCCATTTCTCTTTTAGTAAATTTTTTGAAAATTATCTCAAATTTCTTTCTTGTTAATTCTCTTCTTTTAATCTTTGTTTAATCCACATTTCTAGCGCCAATATGTAGTTGTGTGGAAATCCTACAATACACCCTCACTATAATTCACTTAACTAATTCATTGAAAGATGAATAACCAAGAATGTTTATTAATTATCTTCTTCTAGTTTACACGGGAAAACGGAAATTGTATTTAAGAAATAACAATCACTCTCCAAGTTTCTCTCTCCTAATGACTTATTTTTCAATTCAAAGCCTCTCCTACAAATGAGACTTACTCATCCCTTTATATAGGCAAGTACATAGTGAATGACGAGCTAAAATTTGTCCTTTATTTCGGGAGTGTCTCGCGAAGTGTCGCGAATGTACAAGTATTCATACTCGCGACACTCCTGCAACCTTGGACTTCACATCTTCTGTCGTCCATCCGATGTGTCATTCCTTTTGATTCCTTGCGACTTCCTTAGCGATCTTGTTGTTTATTATCCTCGCGAGTTTTGTACGTTGCGATATAATGATCCTACAACATAAACACTTAAAGACTCAACTCGAAACACAATCATGTGATCAAATATGTCTATGGTGTTTTATAAATATAAATAGAGATTATTCAAATGCTAATTATCTCGGAGATATAATTTTATGTGCATATGAATTTAATCGACATGGTAATTAGGTGTACAAGGTACAAATACTTAACATGTTCGTGAGCAGTTATATCATGGTGCGTGTACCGGTATGTATACTTTATAACACGACCAGAGTTCCGAGTTCACGGAACTTTTCATACGTGTGCCGTACATGGATACCATTTAAACATAATCGAGTTAGGAGTTAACACAAAACTTTTTGGTATGCGTATTGGTATGGATAAATTTCAAGTATACAATAGAAGTTCGGAGTTCACAAAAATTTTCTGGTACATGTACCAGTATAGATACCAAACTGGTTCCGTAACCAACAGTTCATTTCTACTACACGTACTGGTAGGGCTGGCAATGGATAACCGATATCCGGGATCCGTTTCCGATTATTCGAAATCCTATAGGATTTTATCCGTTATATCGGATCTGGGATATCCGAATCCGATAACTTATCGGATATTTCCTCTTAACCTATCGAATCGGATTGGGCTCTATCCGATTGGTTAATATCCGATATCGATAGGGTAGGGGCGTACTAGTAACTTTCACATACCAATACAATACTAGTCGAGGGCAGAGAGAAGAAGACATTTACGATTTCCCATTTCTTTTTCTTTCCCTTAACTGAGTCTCGGCCTTGCTCCCTCCTCTTGATTAAACATTGTGCTTGTGTGGGTTTGTACTTTTCACCGAACATTTTGAACTTGAAAAGACAAATAGTCTTTTTTTTCAAGCTTTTAGTTTTTTTCCTAGTTATCGGATTTTAACGGAAAAATCCGATATCCGATAAATTTAACCTTAACCTTATCGAATTGGAATTTTTGATATCCGCGGATGTTATCGGATATCGGATATCCGATAAGCCTTAACCTTAACCTTATCGGAACTTCCATTATCCGCCGGATATCTATCCATTGCCAGCCCTACGTACTGGTTTGTGTACCGATCCAGATTCACGAGTTCACAGACTTTTAAAGGTATGCATACTAATATGCATACTCTGTTTGTTGACGTATAATTACTCTATTACGTGTGCGAGTACATGTATTACGGTTTGGACTTATAACTTGATTTTCCCGAGTTTGTAAGACCGATATGTACATTGTCTTGTATCCGAATTTACAATAGTTCTATATTTGTCTCTCAATCGATTCGAAACATTCCTGAATAACATCAATGACACATATCACTTGTTCCGGAATATTTTCGATGATAATTTTAAATCATGATTTTTGATTGCGAACAATAAATTGTTCTTAACCATAATTCATCAAGTATGAAATTGTTAATACCCAAAAATCGCTCCTAGGTAAAACAATGTACTGTCAAAGTACTTTCTTGAGGTTAGAAAATCAAAATCCTACAAAACAAGCCTAAACCAAGAAGTTGGCCGTTCACGTTTTGCTTCGATTACAAAAAGAAAAATAGGATGATCTTAGGGGAGGGGAAAAAGAAAGTTGGGGAAATTAGTGGTGATTGAATTGGGTATGAGGTTATTAAACTATGGAAGAAGAAGAGCTTAGGAATGATAAGCTTGTTCAGGCTCTATTGAATAGACAAGGTAGTCTATCTATAGTTGTAGGGAACACTCACTGTTTCCTCGTAAGTAGTGGAGGTTGTGGAGAGATGGAGATAGTGTGATAATGGTGTGCTTACGCCCATGATGTCAGGAAAGTTTCTGGAAACCGTAAACCATCATCCCATTACTTAGCCACTTATTTTAACCGCTCTCAACAGTTGCCACTACTTGTAACTTCCTTATCATGGGATGTTGTCATGCCGAACGTTGTTGTAAACCACCAGACTAATACCCATGAATAATTCCACCATGTAACATGTTTTGATTTCTCCTAGGAATTAGTGGAGTCATGGACTGTCTCTAGTGGTATCCAAGTTGCCACGATATACTTGAATTAGTAATCGCCTAAGCTATCCAGACTTTGTCGAAGTGGCATAGCTTGAAGAGACAGCTTGGCTCCAAGGTTATGTGTGACTAATAATGAGTTTGCCATAAGAAGGCATTGTAATCATCTAGCCATAATAATACACGTAGATAACATATTGCACCAAGTTAATAGCTAGCTAAGTCGTGACACATGGCGCGACTTAGTCGATAGCCGCCCGAGTCGACATGGACATGGATGCTAGGCTTGAAGCAACATAGTCGTGGCCATATGTCTAGGCTAGGCCGAGAGGCAAGGAGGTCGTGACTACTAGCTAGGCCAGGCCAGACTAGGTGATGGTAGCACGGTTGTGTCTAGGAGACAAGGTGGTTGTATCTTGGCCATGGCTAGGCCAAGACAAGGAGGCCGTGGTCACTGGCTAGGCCAGGCCGACAGATAGGGAGGCCGTGACTACTAGCTTGGCTAGGCCAAGAGACTAGGAAGTCGTAGATAATTAGGCTAGGGATAATATGGCCATGTCCACTGGACAGTCCAAGCCAGGAGATAGGGAGGTCGTGGCCACTAGTCCCGATGGCTAGTCTCTACGAGACGTGGCTAGGCCGTGGAAGGAAAGGTGGTCGTGGCCACGGATAAGCTAGGCCCGAAGACAATGAGGTCGTGGCCCCGATGGCTAGCTCCAGACAATACATGGCTAGGCGGGAGGAAAGATGGTTGTGGCCATGGATAGGCTAGGCCTGAAGATAAGGAGGCCGTGGTCTGATGGCTAGTCCAGGCCGAGATATGGCTAGGCCGGGAGGAAAGATGGTCGTGGCCATGGACATGATAGGCCTGAAGACAAGGAGACCGTGGCCTGATGGCTAGTACATGCCGAGACATGGCTAGGTCGGAAGGAAAGATGGTCGTGGCCATGGACAGGCTAGGCCAGACTAGCTAGTTGGCTAGCTAGGGCAAAAGTGGCCACGGCCTGGCTATCTAGTTGGCTAAATAGGAAATTGGTGGCCACGACCTGGCTATCTAGTTGGCTAGATAGGAAATTGGTGGTCGTGGCTAACCAGATTAGCCTGTCTATGGAGTACGTCCCATGTTGGTGTAGGCACTTCGTTTTAGCATCTGATAATATATTTGAGGAATTTAACAGTGGAAGTTCTCGCTCAAGTCTTATTCCAAACATTATACTTCGATAATTCGAATAAGTAGTAGCTATTCTGAATATTTATAATTGGCACATCGAGTGTGACCGATCAATGCATGAAAACTCATACGACCAGTGCATAAAATAATGAGAGTTCAGTCTGGGTGAAGCTCTAAAATCTTGCGGAGCATATTGAAGGCTAGTGTGGCCATTAGCATAATGTAGAATTCTCTATAATTCTCTGTGGGTCAGAATATAATTTATAAACTTATACAAGAAAAACCTCCATATATTAATACTCTATATAGTAATAACCTCTACATATTAATACAAAAATCATAGTCCCAACTTATAAAATCTTACATATATTAACTCCATATATTAATAATATATTAATATTTTATGCGGTCCCAAGAGTATTAATATATGGAGGTTTTACTGTATATATATATACACACACATAATACCGAGAGTTCAGCTGGGTGAAGCTCTAGTACATATATAATTATAGATATGTCTCTGGTGTAGGTTCAGAGGCGATTTTTATAAGTTTTACCCTTGTCAAAAAACCACCATCTACATTAAGACCCATGCTTAGCGCGGAACAAGAATGTTTCGTGGTATGCACTAGATAGTGACATTAACAAGACAAAAGATCTCAAAGAAATTGGAAATTCATAAGACAAAGAGTGAATACTTGTCTTTTCTTTCGATGTCATAAAGGATATGTCTTCATTGACTAGTCGGAAAGTCTCTTTGATAATAGCCGCAACCAGGTTGGAGAAGGTATGACCGTTTGTTCGAGCGAAGACGTTGGATGGCCGTGTACGCGAGTAAAGGTGGCCATGGCCACGAGATTTGGCAGGAATTGAAAGTCGATTATGCTTCCACTTAATAAAATATTAAAAAGGATCAACTTCCCATTCACATCGTCGAATCATCTTGGGGTTGATATCAGGGTCAAGTCCCTAAGTCTTGATCGGGCGTGGGTCATCTAGTCGTGATAACACGTACCTCATCATCTTCCCGAGTGTTGACTCGGAGGTGCTGGCTCCGCCGATAGATGCTTTCCTAGCTTGTTCCATTTGGTGATGGCGCTGCTCGGGTGTTAACCGCTCAGTTAGAGTCTTCAGATAGGTGAGAAATTCCCTATGAGTGGTAGCCATGGCTACTTGCGTTTTACCAAGGTATCTTGACTTTTCATCAAATCGCCTATGGTTGGCGGTGCCTCGCTCCTCATTCCCGGTATCCTCGGGCGGGGAGGAGTGTTGTTGTGTTTCATTGGACATGTTTGGAGGAGTGATCTATGGAGTCCTGCAACCGGTGTTGTTGGGATTAGGAGTACCTTCTGAGCTTGATCCTCCACCGGTGTTGTTTGGATTAATGGTGGCTGTTGAGCTTTCATTTGGATTGGTTACCGAACCAGACCTAAGGCTAACCCCTATGGGCTAGATTGAGCTGCTAGATTGGCCAAAAAGTGTTGCAAATCAAGAAAAAAGTTAACACTACTTCTGTCTACTTCTCTCTCCTAGCATTTGCTCGCAGTTCAACTAGCAGCGAGATTTAAACGCTGAATGATTCAGCGCTCAAAAAGTGGTCCCAACGCTGAACAATTCAGCGCTGGGAGATTAAATTTCTGATCTAACGGTTGAGATTTAATGCGCTGAACCAAACAGCGTTGCATAGTGGTCCCAGAGATGACGTGGTCTTCTAATCTGAAAAGCTAGATTAGCCATCCCATAGGACTTAGGAGGTTGCCCTAGCTGACGTGGATGACCAATCTAGCTGCTAGATTAGAAGAGCATATAACTTAGCCTAAGATCCACCATTTCGTTTTTTCCTTAAGATGATTTAAGAACTAAATCTGTAGCCGAGAGATTGATCTACGGCTGTGGTCGCCAATTGTTAATACCCAAAAATCGCTCACAGGTAAAAAATATACTATCAAAGTATTTTCTTTAGCTTCGAAAATCAAAATCGTACAAAATGAGCCTAAACTAAGAAGTTGGCCGTTCACGTTTTGCTTGATTCTGACAAAGAGAGAAAATGGGTTGATCTTAAGGGAGGGAAAGCAAAAGAAAGTTGAGGAAATTAGTGGTGATTGAATTAGGTGTGAGGTTATTGAACTATGGAAGAAGAAGAGATTGAGAATGATAAGCTTGTTCTTTGCCTGTCCCCGAATAGCCAAGGTAGTCTATTTATAATTGTAGGGAACACTCACTTTGTTTCCTCGTAAGTAGTGGAGATTGTGGAGAGATGGAGATTGTGGGATAATGGTGTGCTTACGCCCATGATGTTACCGAGAGGCAAGGAGGTCGTGACTACTAGCTAGGCCATGCCGGACTCAGGTGGCGTGTGGCACGGTTGTGTCTAGGAGACAATGTGGCGCGCGTCTTGGCCATGTCTAGGCCAAGACTAGGAGTCCGTGGTCACTGGCTAGGCCAGGCCGACAGATAGGAAGGTCATGACTACTAGCTTGGTTAAGCCAAGAGACTAGGAAGCCGTAGCTAGTTAGGCTAGGGACAAGATGTCCGTGGCCACTTTGGACATGCCAAGCCAAGAGATAGGGAGGTTGTGGCCACTAGGAAGTCGTGGCCTGATGGCTAGTCTCGGACGAGACATGGCTAGGCCGGAAGGAAAGGTGGTCGTGGCCACAGATAGGCTAGGCCTGAAGACAAGGAGGCCGTGACCTGATGGCTAGTCCAGGCTGAGACATGGCTAGGCCGGGCGGAAGTATGACAATTAGCATGATACGCATTCTCAATTCTCTTGCGGAATATGATGTAGAAGTACGAATCTATAATTCGGATGTCGTGTCAGGAATTTATACATATTTGAAAACATATATATAGAATACCGAGAGTTCAGTTGGTTGAAGCTCTAGTACATATTTAATTATAGATATGTATCTGGTGTAGGTTTAGGGGCGATTTTTATGAGTTTTGCCCTTGTCAAAAAACCACCATCTACAAAAATGTTCATTAATTAATCTTAGTCATATTTCGAGGAATAATTACAAGAAGAATCTTGACTCTAAATTCTTGATATGCTTGCGATAGTCTAATTAGTTACGCAACAACGTCTCAAAGATAGAAAGGTGAATATAACTTGAGAAAATACCTTTTGTTGGTGTTCTCCAAAAGTTAGGTGAATATAACTGAGAAATAGGTGGTTACCTTTTACCTTTGACGAAGTTCTCCAAAAGCTTAAGTTGATCTTCGCCTTTAAACGGTAGAACGCAATGATCAGTGTTCTGAAAACCGGCCGATCCATTACTGGGTTCATGCGGTCCAAATGGGTGGAGGGGTTGACAGTCGTTCCTTTTCTGATGTAAAAAATTTAATGGTATTGGGAGTTGAGCCCGTGACCTACTACACATTAATGGTATCCCTCACCACTGAGACAACATCACTTTTGTGACGTTAAAACTACATATCATTATATATATATAGTTGATTCAAAGCTTAAAGCATGTTATCCACCGAATTTGTATATTCTTCGATACAAATGAATATTCAAATTATCCACCTAAAGCTCAAACCATTTGCATATTATTTTGTGCCCCAAAATAATCTTACTAATTATTTTTGTTATTATGATATTTTTTGTGTCGAATTCTCATTTGACTTACCATGTTACTATATGTTTGATTTTTGGATTTTGAATTGCTGTCTAAATTTTAGATATATGGTTGGACAATTCTTCTATCTTAGACATTACTTGGAGTTAAGTTTAAGATTTTAAGCTCAAAATTATTAATCATGGAGGCTCAAGGGTTCATAGGTTATTAAATATATATGACCCAATGAACCCGGGTTTTGAACCATTTGACCCCGACCCAGTAATTTTTAGGTTCGATGTCCGGGCCGGTTTTCAGAACATTGTGATGACTGCCGTGATGTTCGTTTCTCAACTACATCTTCTATCCTATCTGAGACTTAACTATTGTACACTAGAAAATCAAGATATAGTTTTGACAACAATCTTGAGATAGCAACACTTGTGAGTTCAACGGAGTAATGTTGTGGCACCATGCACAATTGATAAAACCAAGTCTAAAAATCTTTCTAGACTTATGAGCTTCTCTTAATGTTATGCTTGCTTCGATTTATGATTCTCTTAATCTTGGTCCTCTTAAAAAGACCCGGTGTAGTTCTTCAACTTGCTTACCGATCTAATGTTTACCCAAAAGGGGTTGTTGAGAATGTTTTGGTGCAGGTCAACGAGTTAATATTTCCAGTAGATTTCTATGTTCTAGACATGAGTGATGAAAACTCATCAAAGTTGACACCCTTGTTATTGGGTAGAACATTTATGAGCACTGCTGGAACGAAGATTGATTTCCAACAAGGCACCTTGACTATGGAGTTCGATGGAGAAGTCACCCGATTCAATATTTTTGAGGATATGAGAGCTTTGATTTTTTAGGTGAAGTTGTGGAAATAGGCCGAGAGTAACCGGAATGCCAATTGGGCCGACGATGTTAAACCAAGTGTTATATGGAGGCAACCCATCGGTTTTGTATCTTTAGGGAGTTGTGGGTAATACCTCTTGTAAATCCTCAAGAGACTACAACTCGTCCACTAGAGACACCTAGGGGTTTAAGGCTTGTTGCACATGCTAAATGTAACCTTGATTCTAGCGAATGTGAATTACGATTTAGTTTAGGTTGGGTAATTTGCTCGAGGACTAGCAAAAGCTAAGTGTGGGGAATTTGATAAGCGCATAATTTACTATACTTTTGTTATCAATTTCATGCTTGTATTTTTTATATTTTTTCAATATACCTTGTATTATTTTTTTCTTTTCTTTTGTTTGTCTTATTTAGGTAGAATCATCCAAAAGGAGCAAAGAGAGTTTTGAAACGGACATAAGCGTGAGTGTGGACTAAGTACCATGAGGAACTCGAACAAATTTAGGAGTATTCAACTCTATGTTGTAGAGAATGAAAATACGAAAAGAATGAAAAAAGAATAAGGTCATTCCGAGTTCGTATGCAAACGTTATGGGCAAAACAGTTTGGGATCAAGTAGGAAAAAATCCCCACTTACGTCGGGGAATACGGTGGGACCGATCCCTACCTCCGAGAAGTAACAAAAATACTTGCCAAAATTGGATATATTAGTTCAAGTATTCCCTAACCCTAGTATTCTTAGAAATATTTAAGGAGACTTCAAAATACTTTCCAAGGGAATCCGGACAGACGTTTCAAGAAGATCCGAAGTGGAGACAAGATGAAAAGGAGCAAAAGCTAGAGTTTTTGAAAATGCGGGGGTACCAAAACACACCACCAACTTTTTCATTGGAAAACTGTATGGACTAAACTCAATTACAATTCTGAGAGTTACAACTTAATGAATCTCAATCAGGAATTATAAGAAAATTTTATATCTCTTTCTCTCACAATCAATATGTAAACGGATACAAGTCCGTGAGCCAGATTATACCGTGAGAGTACTTGGAAGATTCCAAAGATCAATATCCATGATCAATCAAGTCGTATCCAACAATTACGATGGACGTATCTACTTTGATTGATTTACCTACAA
This sequence comes from Papaver armeniacum, assembly GCA_023531295.1. Lineage (NCBI taxonomy): Eukaryota > Viridiplantae > Streptophyta > Magnoliopsida > Ranunculales > Papaveraceae > Papaver > Papaver armeniacum. Next base: position 12,098 of record JAJJWW010013336.1, read on the forward strand.
CTGTGATATCTCAATTATAAAGATAAACAATATAATGCTAAAAAAAAAGAAATTATGTTAACGAGGAAACAACAATTGCGTAAAAACCCTTAACCTTGTCCATATTTGAATACCAAACCGTATTAAGCCGCTACGAGACTCTAGCCTACTATCGAAACTTCGGATTAGAATGTAGTTGAGACCTAATCTACAGTCACAGGGATTCAGTTAAAGTCACACTCCTTACGCCTCTTGAATCTCGCAAGACTCGCGCAATTGATTCCCTTAGCCGACGTCCCCTTGTGACCTAAGAGTTATTTCAACTCAATTGAAGACTTAAACCAATCCGCCTCCCACGAGATAAGCCTATATGTGATTTCCGTTTTGATCAAAGATCAAAGAGAGATAGGAAATTGTTTGCAATAGACAAAGTCTAGCAAACCTCAAAATCCGGTACTTACAACTCCCTAAGAGCAGCCTAGATTATTACTCACCTCACAAGTTATTCCTACTCGATTTCAACAAAGAATCATTATGGAGGAATATATACTTGTGGAATCGCAGAAAGTAAGATCGGGATACACAAACTATCAAGATAATTATAGTTGGACTTGGCTTTTACGAATCCCTAGGTGAAGTCTTTTTATTCGTTAAACCTAAAAAGGTTTTAAGGAGATGACGACTTTAATTTAAAACTAGGACACACAAGAATAGTATCGTGTATTCAAAGATCCCAGTTGCTTAAGGTTCTCCTTATATAGACTTTCAAGATCAAGGTTGCTTTAGATTTAAGCTAAGGTAGATTTGGAATCAAGCAATAATCACCGTTCGATGAAAAACTTGACTTGAGATTAACATAACAAAATATACACTCGGTTCGGATGAAATAACCGAATCGTATACATACATTTGTTCATGAAAGGTTAGCCTAAACTATCCGGATTTTAACTATAAGCTTAACCATTTTCATATAACACTTTAAGACTTTCCATAAGTTATAATGTAATCAAATATGTCTAGATAGTGTTTTTTAGAGAGTTTTCAAATGCTGATTATCTCATAGAAATAATTCTGATGCAACTGAAAATATTCAACAGGGTAAGTACGTGTACCTGGTACGTATATTGTATTCATGTTCATGAGCATTTTTGTCATGGCACGTGTACCGGGTTTGTATACCCTTAAGCCAAAAACGATTTCAGGAGTCAACATATCTTTTCCGGTTTGCATACTGGGTATGCGTACCATCCTGGTTCATGAGTCACAGATATTTTCTGGTTTGCATACTATGTATGCATACCATCCTGGTTCACGAGTCAACAAACTTGTTAAGGTGTACATGCATACCGGGTATGCGTACCAAAAGTTGTTGCCGAACTATAGTTACGCCGGTACGTGAACTGGGTATATGTACTGCGGATCCGGACCTATAACAGTTGTGTCAGTATGTGAACTAGTATACATACTGTCCTGTATCCAGATTTACAATAATATTATATATCTCTAATAATCAATTTGAAACATTCCTTAATAACATCAATGACACATATCACTGTTCCAGGCTATTTTCAAATGATTAAATCTTGAATCATAATTAGGTTATAAACAATAAATTTTTCTAAACCAAATTCATCAAGTATGAACAAATATTCTTAAGCTTAGTCAATATATTTCGAGAATGATTAACAAGATAAACTTGACTCGAAATTTCTGTTATGCATGTAATGTATAATTTAGTCATGCGACATAGTCTCATAGATCGGAAGGTCAAACCTTGAGTAATAGGTGGTTCAGTCTTCACTGACATTTTGTTAATGAAGTTCTCCAAAAGCTTCAGTTGATCTTCGCCTTCAAACAGTAGAACACAGTGATGTCTGATACTCAACTACACACTTCTATCCTAATGCGAGACTTGACTAAATGTAGACTAGAAATCAAGATATAGTTTTGATCAACTAAATTTGGCAACACAAGCTTGAGATAGCAACACTTGTGAGTTCGACCGAGTAATGCTCTAACAGTTTTGGGTTCTTCCATTACCGAACCTAATTCTCTTTGATTTTATCATATGTATATCATGGGTTTTACTAAACCCATGAGTAGCTAAACTTTTATTTGATTGAGGATGAATTCTAAGTTTTACACAAGATTTGCTTTAATATATAAATCTATTTTGATTTCTTTATATGATAATCGTTTGTTTCTACTATGATGAATGTTTATAATTGATTAATTGATTTAGGAGGCCTACTAAACTGATCCCTTGATTGATCTATTGCTAGTAACGGGTTAGGATATCCGTAATTGTTAAATAACCTAAAACGTGTGACCTTGCAGAGGGATTCTATGGGGAATCACGTTTAAAAACAATACTAGTAAGTGAACCGATCATACCGAGTTTAATCACTGGGACCAAACCTAGATTCATAAACCTAGACTGAGTTACATCTTATAAGCATACCTCAAGGTGGCTCAGACAGATAAAATGTGATAGCTAAGCGTACATGTTATTCGGTGATATTAGGAGTCTTGGGGGTAGCTAAGCGTACATGTTACCCTACAGTTGTTAATAATCTATGATTTATGATGAATATATTACTTCGATGACTATTTAGTAACGAAGAAGGATTCCTCGATCATACTTCTCATCCTTGATTACATCTTAATTAATTGCTTTATTATTTACTTTGCTTTATATTCAACCTACAAACAAAACACCCATTTGTGACATTTTACAATTGAAAACTCCATGCTCTTCGCGGGAACGATCTTTGCTTCCATTATATTACCAGTTAATTGTGTGGAAATAAGTGATTTTGTTTGTTGCACCCACGACACGCATCAGTCTACCAACTTTAATAAACTACAACAGATGATATTTCCCAATTATAATAAGGTATGATGGAGGTAACTGGGTTAAAAAGAATAACACTGCGGAGGATTAATATATATATATATATATATATATATATATATATATATATATATATACATGTGTGTGTGTGTGTGTGTGTGTGTGTGTGTGTGTGTGTGTGTGTGTGTGTGCGTGTGTGTGGAGATAACGTAACGTTATTAGAAATAAATATTTGTTATTTGGATGTTGTATGAGAAGTTTGAGGAGATAAGTCGTAAGGATGCCAAAAGGGTCAAATTCATTTCAATCCAACAACTTGTGTTATACAGTCTTGTCACGAAACTCGATGTTTATTACTTTGTGGAAAGATGTGCTAGACAGTTAGTTGGTGCAGTTGGAAAGCCAACAAGGCCTCGATTTTTAGACACTGTCTTTGGATCAAAATGCACAAATCGAAGAGAAAAGTTTGAAGAATGTATGAGATATTATTCACCCCTTGTGACGAAGACGAATACGAAAAATGGTTTAGATACATTATAGAGCCGATAATTGGTCTAGATGTTGTACACGTTAATGGGTTGGATTTTTCCGCAGTAGGTACCACATTTCGAATATGCATTGTCCGACACATCCACCACATACGATTCTATCATTCGTCACTTATCCTTCAACATGAGTTTCTTTTTCATCGGCAGATCCAAAGAACTTTCTTATTCATCGATTGGGTTTGATTTGCCATAATTGAGGTGGAGGTAGGCTTTCTTACTCTTACCGAGGAACATCAGATCATTCTAATTATCTCACAAGGTCTCGACCGTCTTAATATTTATTCAGGAACATCGGTCAATTACGAACAGAACACTTGAACAAACCCTTGCAGCTAGGGCTGGCAACGGATATTGGCAATTCCGTTAAGGTTAAGGTTAAGGATTATCGGATATCCGGTATCCGATAATATCCGGCGGATACCAAAAATTCTAATTCGATAAGGTTAAGGTTAAGCTATCGGATATCGGATTTTTATCCGTTAATATCCATTAGTATGGGAACAGAAGCAAAAGCTAAAATTTGACAGAGTTTTAAGTTTAAGCTAAAATTTGACAGAGAAGAAAAATGCACAAAGAAGAAAGAAAAGAAATGTCCCGTGGTTTGATTTAATGGTTTGGTTGGTGAAATGATGGTGTTTGGTGATTGACTGCCATGGCGAGCTTGGCTATACGAGAATGGAAGCGGTGGTGAGTATGTGTCCTGTCAATCGATGGAAGTGATGTTGTGGTCGACTGATGGAGCTGTTAAACTCAAGTAAGAGCATTGATTGGTATTGGAGGTGGAGCCGACAAACTATGGTCCGTGAAGGTCTTTGAGACAAGAGTGGATTTTTGGTGGAGTTTCGAGTCATTGAATGAGGAAGTTCGAGAGAATGGAGAACGATCTTTGGGTCCGGGAGAGGAAGTTGTTATAAAGCATAAGAAGAAAATGGTTTTGTCTATGCTTGGCTATTGGTTCGATAAGAACCGAAATTGAGATGGTCGGAGAATGGGAGATATAGATTGGTGCGGTAGTTGCAAGTGTAGCTTGTGGCTTGCATTTGGAAGGATTTTCCGGAGCTTGTATAAAAAGTGGTGTCGAGAATTAGAAGAATGAAGACGAACTGGAATGGGTTTGTTTCTTTTTGCGAGAGTTGGACGGACATTACTAGTATTGGTAGTATTGAAAATTACTAGTACGCCCTACCTTATCGGATATCGGATATTAACCAATCGGATAGAGCCCAATCTGATTCCGATAGGTTAAGAGAAAATATCCGATAAGTTATCGGATCTGGATATCCGATATCCGATATAACGGATAAAATCCTATAGGATTTCGAATAATCGGAAACGGATCCCGGATATCGGTTATCCATTGCCAGCCCTACTTGCAGCCCATGAAGATTGGTAACCAAACAATATATATCGATCTCTTGGCTCACCCCAAGTTATCTCATTCTTCATGGGAGGCAACAACTCCATAACATCAATGATTTTTCTTGCTAAGTCTTTTGGTGGATACTTCTTCTTCTCCTTCTTATCCTCCACTACGGCTTTACCCTTATCAATAGCAGCAACACTTTCTTCGGCCAAAATTTCTTCTTGAATCTCTAGATTTGGTTGTTCAACAACCATAATTGCACGTCTAGCCGTCTCTTCTTCAGTTGAACTACCGATGACAGGTCCTCCTGCGTTCCTTTTATCGGCACCCAATGGTTCCTTGTGACTGAGGGGCCAGAGTCGGGTCATTAGAAGGTGTTAATTCTTTTGTTCTCTTCTTTCTTTTTTTATTTACCCTGTTCTATAGATGCACTTAATAAAGTTCAATACAATCATATAGAAAATAGTGTTCAAATATTTACAACACAAGAGGAAAAATGAGAAAAAAATTATAAATACGACCGAGAAATTGTTGCTAGGCCAAACTGTAACGACACAAACGGCTGGAATATTTTAATTGTCCAAGCCGTAAACAAGACCTACGCTGGAAATTTTAACACGATATAGCTGTATCAGGTCTTATAGCTAAGACATATGTGTTACGACTTGGTTATTTACTATCATGGTTAAGAATACCTAGACGTAAACCTGACCGCTTATTTTTCTTTCAAACACATGACGAATCACGGCTGGGAAAACCTAGATGTATAAAATCAAATACGGTCAGGAAACTAAAATTTCCAAACTGTATGTAACATATTACGGCTGGGAGTTATTAGTTTCTCAGCTGATATCTACTATTTACGGCTGAGAAATTGAAACTCCCAACCGTTAACAGTTTCAGAAACCGTTTTTGAGAACTAAAATTTTCGAATCGAACTAAATACTCAACCATAGGTATAAATAAAGAGTTGGGTTTTCATACCTTATAACGGTCATATCAGGAGTATTAGCGTCTGGTTCAACACCTTCATTCACTGACTGTGGATTTTTAGGAAGATGATGGTGAATTCATTTGGTTCCTTTGGTTTGTTTGAGATTTGATTTGTTGCCTTTGGGCATATCCTTTATCTTCACCATCTTTTATAAAACTAGTTTAATCAACGATGATTTTTTTCTGTAGAATCGATGATTAATTGTCGTCGAAACGAATAAGAAGATGAAAGGAAAAAAAAAAAAAAAGAGAAAATAAGAAGTAGAAGTAGATACGACGAATTTTTTTGAGGTCTTTTTTTCCTTTTTGGTTTGTAATTAGATTAGGCAGTCAATCAAAGGACAATAAGGTAATAAATATTTTTATTGGGGAGTCTTTTTGAACTTTTACAAGGATTTGGTCCCATGGATAACCCATGGATAACCCATAATATGAGGCCCCTAGTTAAAAGAAGTTTAAATCTAGGCCCCGAATTATTAAAAGACATTGATACCCTTATGCATATTGTCAAGCTCATAATTAAATAAAATTTAAATTTAGGTCCAAAATTATTAAAATATAATGTGATAATATTCCCACCACCTCCGACCACCACAGCCACCGCCAACCACCGCCAACCACCTCCACCAACCACCTCCGACCACCACCACCACCGCCTCCGACCACCACCACCACCAACCACCTCCGACCACCACCGCCTCCGACCACCACCAACCACCTCCGACCACCGCCGATGACCACCCCTCCGCCGATGACCACCACCACCACCTCCGGCCACATGCATATTGCAAGTGTATCCGGAAGTTACACATGCATTCAAAAGTGTGTAACGAGAAGTTACGCATGCCCCCGAAGTTACACATGGCATGTGTAATTAAAAGTTACACATGCATATAACATGTGTATCCACAAGTTACACATGCATATGACATGTATAGCCAACAGTTATCGAAAAAAAAAAAAAAATATACAAAAATGATATGCATTGCTTTAATATTCATTTACAATAATTTTTCTGTTTTTATCTATTAATTGGCTGTTATTGAATACAATAAACGAGTTTTAACACTAAATATGTAAAACGAAATCTTAGAAATGAGCCACGAAATCCTCTATTGTTCCTTCCCTTCTTTTCTTCCTCATTACAAAATGCTTCCATATCTGTAACAAAATAAACATCCATGAAATTAGATTGGGTGAACAAAAAGAATAAAATAATATTATAGAACAACAAAAAGAGTAATTAAGAGTTACACATGCATATGACTAGTGTAACTTGGAGTTACACATGGGTCTCATTAGTGTGGCGGGAGTTACACATGCGTCTCGACCGGTACGATGAGAGTTACACATTCATAACCTTTATATACCATCAATTAGCAAGTGTATCTACAAACTACACATCTAATTGGCATGTGTAACTAGTAGCTACACATCTAATTAGCATGTGTAACTAATAGTTACGCATGCATCTCACTTGTGTAATTAAGAGTTACACGTGTATCTAATCGTCTAATAATCGGTATTATCATACCTTTTCAACATACAATGCGCATCGAAACCCTTGGCGGCATAATATCCATCAAAATTTAACCGCAAAAAGTATATAACAAAGGCATATCCTCACCTCGGGAGTGGCCGCAGATTCTGAGACTCGACAAAGTAAATTCGACACTCAAGCAATTCCGCTGACCACCTAATCTGGCACCTATGCGTACCTATACCTCCAACATTCACACCTTAGCTCCAACTCCAACACCACCACCGGCTCCAAAACCTGCACCTATACCACCACCGCCACTTATTAACCAAAGGAGATCCTTCATACAAAGAATTTCACTAACACAAAGATAAAAAAGATGCTACTCGGGATGAACACGCTAAATGAAACAGTTGGGTTTCATGGTGCTTAGCAGTACACATGTAATGGCTTGTGTAATCTCCGATTACACATCCATATGTCTTGTGTAATCTCCGATTACACATCCATATGCTTGTGTACTCAGAGCATATAAATTATCTTCATCAACTCTAGAAACAGGGATATCACATAGAGCTACTCAATAAATAAGATAAATTGACACTTAAATGGGATAAACATCCCCTCTGAAATCAACATAACCATCACCATCGCTTTACTTCAACAACTACACAACCACAAGCACTCAAGGCCATATTCAATATGTAGTCACCAAAAGCTTTAAATGTAAAGCAAATCCAATATGTTGCAACTAGTTACATCCTATGTTACTGTAACATCATTTATAACCAAAATAACAAGACAATAATAGTATAAATAAGAGTTACACATGTGTATGACTAGTGTAACTTGGAGTTACAGATGCATCTGAATAGTGTGGCGAGAGTTACACATGCATTTTGGATGTGTAGACGCAAGTTACACATGCAATTTGGATGTGTAGACGAAAGTTACACATGTGCGAATAATCATCAAAATGATAAAATGAAGCACAATGAACAACTCTCTAGCTTTAGTACCACTACCAAAGATCACCACCGCTCCAACTTTCAACATCACAAGATATGAACTGAAAATTGAAGCACAAGCCATAATTTAGTAAACATACCGCCACCTTATCCGTCTCTTCAATTAATTAATGCGGTCAAGCATTGGAATCTAATGATCTCGGACTTGACTACGCTCCACGGTTGCTCTTCAAAGAGTAAAGCTCTGAAACATTAGGTAACCAGCGATGACTTAGGATGAAACGCTAATCATCAAGGATACATCCAAAAATTTAAAATTACATTTAAATTGTTATATTCTTTTTTACCGACACATGTTCGTGAGTTTTTATGTAATATCCTATTTATAGCTTTTGTTGACTGGATCTTCCTACAAAAATATGATACTTTACTAACACCTCAAGAATCTAGTTGTGGACCTTGTGGTGAACCAATGCATGCTATTCTCATCTACTGACAAGTTCTCACTTCCCACATTTATAATCTAACGTTGTAATTAAAATTTGTACAAGCAAATACCCTCTCCATTATATTACAATGACAATCTAGTGCCTTCCTATATACACTCAACTTAATGCAAGCGGTATTTATATGTATGAACACAACCTTGTCTAATGAAAATAAAAACGATGTACTCACCCAATTCTCAGAATTCCTGATCTCACAACAGTATCAGATTTTTCACCAACAACGGTAGCTCTGTTATAAACATTTGAAAGATAAAATTTCAATTAGATACTATATTCATTTATTCAAACCAGATCTCGTTTTTTTATATATTAAACAACTAAAGCATAAATAAATCGAACAAAAATAAGGTCTGATAATCTCAAAATTAAAAAGAGACGAGATTCGATCGATATTATAAAGGTAACATAGATTAAGAATCTGTGATTTCGAATCTCAAATCGTTTTTAGATCGTAGCTAAGATTAGATCTGGAAATTTTATTCAAGATTCTTCAAAAAAAAATTATATTAAAACAACAAGAGTGAGTAAATGATTGTCAATCTTAGCTCTGATTTTGAATCAAACAAGTTATACGAAAAGAATTCGAAGATTTAGGTTTTCAAAACTTTAAAAATGGTTTTCTGAAACTTATTTTCGAAATTGAATAGCTACGATCTCTTAATCAAATTGATATGATAGGAGAAGAACAAACTTATCTTTAAATCTCTGTTAATGAATCCTCGGATCCAATGATTTTGATGATAACGAATTTGATCGACAGCATCCGATTTTGATGGATAAAAGTTATCAATAGATATAGAAGCAGAAATTGATAAATCTAATCGCTTTCCATAAACATCATCAATACATATAAAAGCAGATATTGATGTAGCTATCCGTTTTCCTAAAGTTTGACCCGAGAAACGACATGATTCGCCAAAAACGCAAAAAAATCTCTCGAAGAGAGAGAAAATCAAAAGGAAATGAAATTGAAAATGAAAACCTAAAGTTGTTTATGCTACTTATATACTACGGGGTATTTTAGCCATTATAGAAAATATTGAAACTGAAAGTCTTATTGGGAAGCCCAGAATTCTAAAGTTTTGGGCCTAGAAATATCAAAATGTGAAAGAATGGAGTTGACAGTGAAGGATCCATTTTGTGGGGTTTCTATATGTTGAACCCATATAGTAGGGGGTTATAGTATTTTCCACATTTTAGTCACCATAATCTGGCGCAGCCCAAAAACCGTTTAGTTTGCCGACCCAATAATAAAGTTCAAAACATAGGGTACATTAATTAAATGCCCCTATAATAGAGGCCCAACACAAATACCCTCCCCCAAAATAATAATACCCTCCCTTAAAAAACACGGACTGTTAGATTACAATAATGCCCTTCAATATAATTAAAGATTATAACATTTATTGTGTCATTTACTCCATCAGCAATTACGCACGCACCCGATCTCTCTCTCCTTCTTCATCTCTTCTCTCTCGTTAGAAACTGCAGAAGAAAAATTTTTTAACCAAAAATCACAAATAAGGAAAGTCGATCAAAAACGAAAAAATAAACCGTCAAAGTATATACATCTCATTAACTGATCTCATTAGAACCATTTTTAGTTTCAACAATCAAAAATTTGAGAAGAAATGATAGAAAAATAAGGTTTAATGAGTTTGAAGATTTAAAGACAAGATTCAAAGAGGTAAACACGATTTTAATCTTCTATTTCTTGTTATTGGTGAAGATTTTGGTTTTGATGGTGATATTTTAAGGTTTTCATTTTAATTTTAATTTTCGGTTTTTGAAAAAAAATTTGCATGTAAGGTTTGATGCCGATTCTTTGCTACTAGATACTATGATTTGGTTTGGGATAAAATTAGTTTCATATTAATTGTTTTTGTTTGATTTTAATTTTAATTTTAGGTTAATCGATTTCAAAGTTGCGATTTGCGGTTGATAGAGGTAAGAAAAGTATATTCAAATTATTGTACTATATTTGTGTGTGTTCATAAGTATTTGCATGATAATTTTGAGTCCTTGCTTAGAGTTGATGATTACGCAAAAGAAGAGAAGTTCATTGATATTAATGTTGATGTTAAAAAATAGATTAGGGTCAACAATTGGAGTTGATGCCATATTATTCAAAGTAACATGGTTTAACAATAGTAATTGATGTCATAAGAAACAATTTCTTCAATAAGTCACACTTTGGTTGTTGTTGATGTTAATATATGGGGTCAACAATTAGAGTTGATAGCCTAAAATGCTTTGTTGTATGTATGATATCAACAATTAGAGTTGATAACTTAAATTCGAGTTCGAGTTGATGTTGGTTATATGAAATTCAAATGAATAAGCATAGGAGTCGATGTTGATATCCAATTTCGGTTGTTGATAAAATAGGAGTTGATATCCTTGTTATGAAGAGGTCAAATGCTTTGTTGATGACACTGAAATGCTTTGATGATACACTGAAATGCTTTGTTGATACCATGAAATGCTTTGTTGATACCTGAAAATGCCTTGAAATGCTTCGTTGTATGTATGATGTTGGGTTCTGTGAAATTAAAATGAATAAGCATAGGAGTCGATGTTTCAGTTGTTATCCTGCTTATGAGGTATAAGTAATGAATAAGCCATGAACTTGTTACTTGTTGAATGAATGAAGCTAGAGATATAATACTAGTGTCTAAGACTATATGGTAATGAAACTAGTGTCTAAGACTATATGGTAATTGTTGTTATTGATTATAAATGAATGACAGAACATAAAACTAATAACTTACCAAATAATGTCATGTAATAACTATTTTGGTTATAGAATATCCTGGAATCAACAATAGAAGTTGATACCATTTGATGGTATCAACAACAGGAATTATACAAGTATATTGTTGTCAACAACAGGAGTTGATACCGGTTTCTGGTATCAACAATAGAAGTTGATACCATTTGATGGTATCAACAACGAGAATTATACAAGTAGATTGTTGTCAACAACGGGAGTTGATACCACTTGATGGTATCAACAACATATCTTGACAAAATTAATGATGTTTTAAAAATACTTTGATTATCTAATCTTTGACAAAATTAATCTTTGTTTTAAAAATAGATGAAAGGAGTGAGAAGATCACCAAGGGTAAATCCATGAGTACGAGAAGAAGATAATTCACAACAGAGTAATAAAGATGTAGCCACAAAAAGAAGAGAGTGAACAAGCGGTTGTTGGTTGATAAAGAGCAAGATGTTGTTAAAAGAAGAAAGAGCAGCAGAAATGAAGAACCAGAAGTAGATTCGGAAGAAGACGAATCGGAACAAGAAAGTCAAAGAGCTAAAGCAACAAAAAGAAAGAGGGAGACCAATAAGAAGAATGACCAGGAGGAGGAAGCAACTGGAAAAAAGAAGAAGAACAATGAACAACAAGCAGAAGCGCGTAAAGGAAAGAAAAAGCTGGAGGTTGAAGATGATTCAGAGGATGAAGAATCATATTCAAGAATCAGAACAAGAACAAGTAGACGCGAAGGCGAAACAGAGGAAGAACAAACAGGTAAAACTTTATACATTATTTTTTATTTGAGTTCTATCTTTGCAATATAATTAAGTTCATTTCTATATTAAATATAAAATTAAATGAATTAGTTGCGTGTATGCGAGGTCGAAGTAGGAAGAGAGAAACGAAGTTCAAATCAAGTCTATTACCATTGATTGAAATGTGCAACTTTCTATACAAGTGTTTGAAGTAGGAGGAGATAACAAGAATGGAAAAGCACTAAAGGAATGTGTGTTCGGGAATTTATAAGACCATTCTACACTTTGGAAAAGAGATCGATGCAACAAATGATAAGTGGTTAGTCAAAATCGTCACGGCAATACAACTACTTATTGGAGCATTCGATAAAGAAAAGAACATATTCGGGTTTGGAAAAAGAAAACTTCTTATCGGTGCAAAATAGAGCCAACGAGACTTTTCATTAATCTTCAAGATAAAAAGGGTCATCGAGAGTGAGGAGTTGAAGAAGTTCTTTGAAGAAAAAAAATGATCTTTGTAGTCACTACATGGTTTGAGAACAAGTTCGGAGAGCGGGGAAGGAGAACATAAGAGTGATAAAATAAAGAAGTCGAAATTGAGCGCAAACTAAAAGCTGCCGTGAGGATCAGTCGACCCTGACATTTTGTGAGACTATTTGCTATGTGGGTCAGTACGCGGTTGTCTTCTTCCCGGATTGCAGTGCAACAGGACTTGCAAAGAATTGGCTTCCTTATATTTTGAACATGGAGAAAGTGTCATGGCCAGATCACATAGTAACCTATCTCGCTTAAATACATTGGAAAGCGAAAGGAAAGAATGGAAGTGTTCTGGCTGCACAATTCTCTGCTTAGGTAAAAAAAGAAAAAAGTTCATTTAATATAATGTTTAATTTTGAAAATAGTGAAATGCATACGTACGTCAAACTAACCTCATTGATTCTACGTATGCAGTATTGGTTCTGTGAACATACGGAAAACTTCGTCGCAAAGAGGACAAATTTTGAAACCGCAACACCAAGATTCATGAGATGGAGCCAACACGCAATCTGCAAAGAATTGGTAAAACAATTTCAAGGGAAATGTGGAGATACCATAGACATGACTTGGTTCACTCGTAAGGTAACATATTTGTTTACTCAATTTATATTTCAAATAGATTTCACTTTTTATCATGTCAACAAAAGGAAGTTGATACCAGTTTAGGGAGTCAACAAACAAAGTTAGTGTATCAACAAAATGAAGTTGATACACAAATGTGTCGATTATAACAATTATACTTGTGTCAACAATGGAAGTTGATACCGGTTTAGGGAGCATTTGTATGTATCTGATTATACTTGCACATTTATTGAATCTATGTCAACAATAGAAGTTGACCCAAAAATGAATGTAAACAAAAATATATATTTTGTGTATCAACAATAGAAGTTGATACAATTTCTTGGACTCAACAACAAATGTTTACACGAAATTTAAATCGCCACATTCTATTTTGTGTCAACAATGGTAGTTGACATCATATCTAACATGTAGTTCAGTCTTAGTGTCGCAAATCACTCGGGGGCTACGCCCCCTCGTGAAAGATATATTATGGTTATAAAGTTGGAAAAAAATATTATGCTAACTGTATTTTTATGTTGATTTGCAGGTTCATGAAGATGTTGTTGATCCGGTAACAGAAGAAGAGATGTATTTGATAGACATGTTAGCACCAAAGACACGCCCAGTTGGAAGTAGAGAGGCATAGGAATGAGGATCTGATAGAGGAAAACATTAATCTTCTACTTGACAACCAGGAGATAAAATATGAAAGGAGGGGGCAAGCGACTAAATCAATGAGCAACATAATATTCATGAAGAAACTTATTGACAACAACAAGGACATGATGCATTTGAAGCCTGAGGATAAAGCGAGACTTGATGAAATTGCTATAGAAGTGATGCAATGGGAAGAAAAGGGAAAAATCTCAAAAAAGCAAGAGAAATGTCGAGAGAGTACTCAACAGAAATCAATGCTATGATTGTTGCTTTAAATGAAGAACCATCCCAGAAATCGACCGAGTGAGATGGAAACCGAGTTGAAACATTCAAAAGCAGGATGAAGATGAAATGAATAAAGAAGAAGAAGAAGAATCAAGTCAAATGGCACTTGTCACTTTCGGATGGAGGTGGCGGTTTGCGAAAAGCTTTAAAAAGGGTTATCAGAGTGGATTGAATGTCAATGTACAAATAGACCCAAATTTATTGGCAAGCTGGAGGATGGGATGTGCTTTAGGAAAAGAAGAAAAAAGAACACAAGAGGAAGCAAATCTTGATTGCTAATGTGGTTCAGATCACGGCAACTCGGATGAGAAAGTGAATCCAGAGATTGCTAATGTGGTTGCGAGACTCAAATGAGGAAGTGAATCTACAGATTGCTAATGTGATTGCGAGATATTTGTAAAACAGCTCAAGCTGTGGAAGATGATAATGAAGAAAAGAGAACAAACATGGAAGAAGTGGAGATGGTGGGAGATGTACTTGTTTATTCAACTCCTCCAATTAAGGCCATACTTCCAGAGAAATCAGGTAATATCCCTACAACTGTGATTATACAATTTGAAAATGTATGCAACTGTGATTATGAAAAAGTATGTTGATAATTTTGATTACACAAGTTTCAGTTTGGGTTCTTTCATTATGACAAAATGAACATATAAAATTCTGTTGTAATGCTAGACATAAAATGCTAGTTTTATTTTTGGTTATAATGCTAATGTCGCAATGTTATATAGATCAACAACGGGAGTTGATGCCATGAGATAGCATCAACAACGGGGAGTTGATGCCATGAGATAGCATCAACAACAATTGTTGATTCATGTTAATAACAATAGAAGAATCAACAACAATTGTTGATTCCAAAAAAAAAATGAGTCAACACCGATATGTTGATCTTTGTTTAAATAGGACTATTACATGTTAATCTAAATTGGATTATTTCCTTGCAGTACTACCCCAAACTTCGGTGGTCCAAGCTTCGATGCGATCACTTTGCTGAAATTTATACTCCTTGATGCAAAGAGATGCATCACAACAAACAGAATATACTCCTACACCGAAAACAGGTGACGATAATGTCTTGGAAGGCCTTAAAGTTCTATTCGAATTGGATGAAATTGATGGCCCAACTGAAAACGAAGACACCACCCAAGAGGATGATTAAAGCGACGCAGAGACAAAGGAATCGGTATGAAGTCATTTGGAAGAGGAAGGAGGTATAACACAAGGTCATCAAGGAATGCGCCGAGGATAAATACACACCTCCAGTTAATGTGAAGAAGAGGACCGAGAGCAGGAACCAAAGGAAAGAAGAAAGGGGAGGAGTTGAAGAAAAAAAAGAGGATGCGGTTATTCACCTCCTTGATGATTACGTTGACGAGACGCCACCCGAGCCAAGACCATTTGAATAAGCCGAGAAGAACCTCAAACTCGGGAATCCTGCAGAGGACGAAAAAGGATCATTGGTCCATTCTTTGAGCAAGCAACGAGAATGGTATGTAACTCGAAACAAATTCCCTATTTATTCATAGACATAAACAATGAAAGTTGATGCCAAGATAATAACCAAGTTGCATTTAGAATTTGGTGATATGTAATGTCAAGATAATAATACTTCAACATTAATATGTTATGTAATGTCAGGGAGCTAACATAAAACTTTGAAAAATGCAGTACCAAAGCGTTTACCTTTTATTTCGACAATGAACAAGAAGAGTGGGTCACTGGAAGGCATCTCCAATTTCTAATGAACAACATCAACATTAACAGTGAGATAGTTGATTACTACAGCACAATGCTGAATTCCAAGATGGAAAATCCATCTAAGCCCGCATACTATGGGAAGAAGCACTTAATTCTCGAATTCAAATGCTTATGTAAGTAACAACTCTTAATCTGTCTTTTGAATAACTAGTTACATAAAATTATGATGAACAAATGAATGAATTATTGTTGTTATCGGTAAAAAACAAACTAAGCGCCAAGAAAATGATGCGACAAATAATGAGGGCTGCGGTAGCTAGCGAGGAATATACGAGAAAGTGGAATCAACTAACATTCCGGCAATTTTGAGGGAAAGATACCCGGTGGATGACGGTGAAGCAATACTGATGATACCGATTTGTCTACAAGATAGGGTCGGGAAACCCTTCCACTGGGTACTTCTTGCGTTGATACGTGGAAGATGGTTGATCTTCAACACCATTCATCACTACAAACGATACAACGAGTACAATGTCATGGTACAAACTCGACTCGATCTGAACGAAATGGGTATAAAAGATGTTGAGGCAGGTGAACAGGTAATTACAAAGTTAGACCATTACCCGGTACCAGCGGTAACGAGGGTTTGGACTGCGCAATGCACGTCCGCTTATTCATGAAGTGCTTGGTGAAGCGTGGAGATTCTTTGGGATTTAGATGGTAAGAAGGTCCAATACCATGAGAACATAAACGAGGAAGAGAGCAAAGATTTCTTGCGAATATTATCGAATTGAATGCATGGCAACCAACATTGCAACTTAAAGACTCAGTTGAAGAGGTAGTCAACATTCAAGATTCTGTTGAAGAATTAGATGGTAAGCAAGTACAAGAAATTACAGACTCGGTCGAAGAGGTTATCAACCTACAAGATTCGGTTGAACCATTAGATTAGAGCAAACACACTTAGGTGTAGTTTAACATTTACTGGCAACTAATTTAGTTGCTCTGTGTAGGTCTGCTAATTTATTTAAACTGTTAGTTTGAAAAAACATCTTTTATTTGGAGGATGTGTTTAGTACTAGTTTATTATCAATTAATATTACTATTAGTTACTAAAGTGATTATCAAGTGAATGAATGGTTTGGTTATGAAAGTAAATGAATGTTGCTTGTACAGGTTGCAGGTATGATCAGCTAATGGAGTTAACTTGTAAATACAGATAAAACCATGAATTTTTTTTTTATTTATTGAGCATCAACAATGGAAGTTGATACATTTTTGGTATCAACAATGGAAGTTGATACCAAAAAACAATGGGTCAAAAAATTAATTGATGAAAAAGCGATTGGTTTCACATAAAGTAAAGTGAATGGGTCTTGGTAGTAAGAATTACGGTATGCTCACTCATGGTATCAACTTGAATATATATAAAACCATGAGATAAAACCAAGTAGGCATCAACAATGGAAGTTGATGCACTAAGAGGTATCAACATTGAAAGTTGATACTCTGACTTGCATCAACATTGATATGTTGATACAGTTTATATAGTATTTTTTCCTGTAAAAAAAAACAGTAAACCTGCAAACTGACATAAACTGACAAGAATGACATTGCTAAACAAAATAATAGAGAATGTATGTCATTAAAAACACAAGAAATCTAACAACCAAAAAAAGAGAAAAGCATAAAGATAACTAACATCCATGTTGATCATTCAACAAACTAGCATAAAAAGGTAAAAAAAGAGAGTTCAGAGAGATATTAAATCATCCAGTAAAACTTCAGAACAACATTATCCTCAAGAAGTTGATCATTGCGGGAGTTAGACTCCTGCGAAACACTTGGTGCGGGAGGAGCCAAAGGGGTGCGACATCTCACGACGGTTGTGGAAGGCAAGTCTTCCCACACGACCACACTTCCTCTTCTTGCGAACTTTCTCTCGAGAACCCCCTGTACCTTGAAGCGGTTGGCCTTCCGGTGACGCTCGACCACCATTTGGAGGTAGGACATAACCTTCTTCATTAATTTTAGGTGGCCTCTCATGGTCGGGAATAGGATAGATAGGACGACCATACAAACCTTTGTAGTACTCGGTGGTATAATACGGGTGATGTGCTTGTAAGGTTCGTCTTCCCCAATCGCAACATAGCTTTCATGGAATGGGTGCAAGGGAAACTATGCTTCGCCACCAATTGCAGGTACATGTCCTAGCATCCAAATCCACCATATGCTTACCAATGGGAGAAATTATTTCAAATACTTTATCACTTGCTCTTCTAAACTTGTAGAAACGACAGTCGGTAATCCTCTTGTTGAGTCTAGCTTGCATCCGTGGTGTAAGTCCGGAATTCCACTTACTAGACAACACCAACCTTTCGTAGTTCTTCTCCATTACATAAGCACGAATACAATCCACAAGCTCTAGTCTTTGGGAGCCGCTTCTCATGCTTGATAACACTATTAAAACTCTCCGCAATATTCGAGGTGTTCTCACCCCACCTTTCTCCTTGAAAAGCATGAGCTGCCCGGTTCTCAAATGGAATCTTCACCATCCAATCAATCACTTGAATCAAGCTTGAGATTGCTCAAACTCTTGGCGGCGGCAAAAATTTCTCCTTTGTTAAGGCGGTGTAGCACTCTTCAAACAACTTCACGGCGGTTTGCCTGCTCTTACCCTTTGGAACAGGGAACATTACCTTTCATGTGGTACAAACAAAAAGAATGGAAAGCTTTTGGAAAGACTAGAGGGACATGCTTCAAAAGGCCAGCTCCACGGTCGATATGATGGTCGGTGGACGGTCTTCACTAATAATACCCTTCGGGTTGGTTAGGAACCATTCCCAAGCTGTCACAATTTTTGCAAGGTACAATACCAAAAGCAACTGGAAAGATCTCTAGAAAATACAAAAAAAAAAAAAAAAAAAGATTCAAAGAGTAACACACAAAATGATATCCATGAACAAGTTAATGGGTCAACAACAAAAATTATGGGATCAACAACATCGGTTATGTGATCAACAACTACTATTATGGTATCAACAAGCTGCGATTATGGTATCAACAACTACAAAAGAGGTCAACAAGCGCAAATTACGGTATCAACAACCGCAAAATATGGGATTATGGAATAGTAGTTGATGGGTCAACAACAAAAATTATGGGATCAACAACGGCAGTTATGTAATCAACAACTACTATTATGGTATCAACAACTGCAAAATATGGGATTATGGAATAGTAGTTAATGGGTCAACAACAAAAATTATGGGATCAACAACAGCAGTTATGTGATCAACAACTACTATTATGGTATCAACAACTGCGATTATGGTATCAACAATGGTATTACAAAAGAGGTCAACAAGCTGCAAATTACGGTATCAACAAGCGCAAAATATGGGATTCATAACAGAAATTATGGAATCAACAACTGCAAATATGGTATCAACAACTACAAAAAGAGGTCAACAAGCTGAAATTATGGGATCAACAACAAACAATTATGGTATCAACAAAGCGCATTTAGTGGGAATTATGGAATTATGTCATCAACAAATGCAAAAAGAAGTTATGTCATCAACAAGCGCAAATTATGGAACAACAACAAGAGTTGATACGAGAAAAAAGGGTCAACAAGCGCAATAATGGGATAAACAAAACAACATTAGAAATCCAGGGATATAATGCATCAACAATAATTATTATGTGATCAAACAACAAATGATTATGGGATGACCAAAGTTATGTGATTCATAGAATTGAAATCCGGGGATATCATGTGATTGAAACTAAAATTGAAAGACTTAATACTTAAAAGAAGAGAAAAAGATTAAAAAACATACCTTGGTTACCGGTTTTCCATAAGCAACCATAAGACCTCCTTTAAACTTCCCGGTGAGGAAAGTGCAATCAATAAATAACATCGGATGACAAGTACTTATTGAATCCGATAATTGAAGCTTCAAAAGCAACAAAAACCTCGGGAACTGCTTCGTATCACCATCATAATCAAACTTTACGACGCTTCCGGGATTATAATGTTCAATTGAGTCTTTATACCAAACAAAGTCGAATATGACTTGATATCATCACCCCAAAGAGACTCTTTAGTGAATTTGTAACCCATGGTATGCCCGACTATACGAGAGATCAATACCATACTCCCGATGGAGCAAATCTTTAACATCAATTGCAGTCTTTTTCTTCTTTGATGCTCGAAATTCATCAATTAAGATATCCTTTAGAAAAGACTTTGTCATCGACCTTTCTTTGGATCAAGAAGAAGATAAATCACATGCATGCTCCCCGTTAAACGTCTTGCACTGAAACACACCATTAGAATTGGCAACGAGAGACGCATGAAACCTCCAATTACAAGATTGAGTTTCATGGTTAACACATCGGACAGTGTAACGTGTCTTGTCACTCTTACGTACGTCAAGTTTGTAACCACTATGATATTCATACTTCTTAACACTATCACGACAATGGATTTTATTATCAAAAACCTGTCCTACTCCAGTTAAGATGTTTGCCCAAGCATCTGACTTCTTGGGGACCCTTATGACCATAGCTGAATCATCAGTCAAATCTTCTACAACAGCAAGATCATTATTTGAAACACAACTTGATGATGACGAAGAAGGACCAACGAGAACAAGAACTAGGAACATCATCAACAACAATATTAAACAGGATGTTAAACTTCACCGCATCACCTTTGGAGATACAATAGTGAATGAAAAACCTCAACTCAAGATCGTGATTAATCACATGTGAAATTCCATCAACGGTGTAACCAAAGAGTACGAGGTCTTGAGGATATAAGGCGAGAATTTTTGACCACACTAATCAACTCGCCGTGATAGTTAACTCAAAAACAAACATGCGATAAGGTCAAATTGGATAAAGTGAACTCTGCAATGACCATCTTTGGCCTGCAACAATACAAATAATCAAAATGGATCAACAAATCTAATAAAAACAATGTTGACACCCTAATGGACTATCAACACACATAATCAGCAAATTGTCCAAGTTATTGCATCAATAACGAAAGTTGATCCAACAAAACATGAATCAACAACCAATGTTGATATAACAAAACAAACATAACCATAATCACAAATTTATGCAGGTTTTTTGCATCAACAATGAAAGTTGATACAACAAACCTATATCAAACACCAATGTTGATACAAATAATCTATGTCAGCAATAAAAATTCTATGTCAGCAACAAGGACTGTAATACAAAAAAACAGCATAAAACATCATCATATATGTTACTACGAGTCGCATCGAGATATCGCGGTGCAAATGTGAACTTGACAACATGAAAAACTACATTAACATACATGCTCCTTGATAAAAAAATCACAGAAAATCATAAGAAAAAGCCTAAACCAAACCTAAGATACAAATTCAAATTACGTCGCACATCACTCGGGGGCTGCGCCCCTGAAAGATATATTCAATGTCGAGCGTTAGATATGTAAGCGAGAATATAAACAATGAGTTTAAGCTTCAAACAATGAGTATTATCCAAATAATTCTCGCTACTAACTCATCAACAACCAATGTTCACACAATAAAAAACCAATCAACAAAACATAATCGAGAAAATTACCCATTAAACCGCATCAACAACCAATATTGATACAAATAACTGGAAATTGTACAAAATTTGAGTGTCAACTATGAAAAATCTATGTCAACAACAAGAAGAACGACTACAAAAACATCATAATATGTTACTTGATTATATTACTAATAATTCATCCGCAAAGTAAAAACAACAAAAATTCAAAAATTCAAAAACCGAAGATTGGAGAATAATGTTTAAGATATGAATAACGATATCGAATTCCAATCAATGCAGTAGAATCAAAACAGAAAAGAAATCAAGTTTCCAAAATTTCGATCTCTGTAATTAAAACAGAAAAGAAATCAAGTTTCCAAATAAAACTAATTACAAAAAAACAGATTATACTACAAAAACGAACATGCAAATATAAAATAGATCACAACTCATCTTCAATCACGAATCAACATTACCAATTTGTTTTAAAGATTGAGAAAATTTTGTTGATTCGTTGTTGATGAAGAAACGGTTTGGATCGATAAAATCAATTCTTTTGTTGATGAAGAAACGATTTCATAAATGGTGATTACGTTGTTGATTACTATATTGATGAATTGATTCAGTAATAGAGCAAGAATTGATTCAGTTGTTGATTTCAAAAATTTTTTTTCTTCAGCTGACGAACAGCTCTGCTCTCTCGGGTTTTTGTTTTTTTTTTTTTTTTTTCCGTTAGAAAACAAGTTTGGTTTATGGTTCATTAATTATATAGAAAGGGTAATTTTGTAATCTCGCAAAATTCTTAATGGACCCCTGATGGGCTTTGGATGGAGAGGGGTATATTTGTTGCTTCATAAGGGTAATTTTGAAGCCCGTCAATAAAGAGGGTATTTATATAATTCCCACCAAAACATATCCCATGGAATTGCACCATGGTCAATATGCTCTGGTCAGGTCAAGGTGCAAGTCTAACAAAGTGTGCAGGGTGAGACATGCAAACGGAAACACATATGATGGCATGTAGGGTTAAAAAGTAAGCAAATGATTGGTCACGCACACCTAACGCTGAACCATGACTATTAGTACCGGACTATTTTTAGGCCTCCAAAGTTGGAAAACTTCCCTCTCTCTATCTTTTCATGTTACATACATCATGCAATATCGAACCACTTAACCAGAGAATATCACAGTACATCATCAGAAAGTTAGCTCCGAAAGTTAGTCTGCCATGCAAATTAACCTCGATTTTACCTCTTTATCGCTTTTAACATGCAATGAACAGTTTGAGCTGAGCATGCAATCGTATGCACACATGTGACCGACAAGAATAATTCCAGTGGCTAGCTCCGTACAGCAAACAGCATTATCGGCCCCTAAAAGTTTTAACAGACGCTCCTTTCTTTTTTTTCTCTGATCAACTCATGTCCCTCCCATATACATTATTCTGCCTTCTTTAACCTCTCGTCACAATATTCCACAGATGTACCTACTGATTTCATTCTTCTGAACTTCAAATTGATGCTGTTTTTTTCTTTTATAAATGACTACAGATGATACTCCTATTATATATGTGAATTGACAAACAAAATACATGTGTAAAAAGCATACAAGTTCCTCTTTTTTGTCAAAAAACTACACGGACATACGCGTACTAGTAAAGAAATAATTCAAATAAACCACCACACTGCAAAAATGTACTATCATTAGTGCACAACTGCCACTTAGAGTAGTTCCTATGGAAGTTTGTTCATTTTGCTCCCACTATGGACTCAACAAACATAAAAAATAGATGGGAAAACCAACAAATTTGAGGGTTTGTTAAGTGCAGCAGTAGTCTAAGCGAGCATTTGATAAAGAGTCACACGGCCTAAAAAATCCGCGCGTTTAATGAAAATCCACGGGAGGATTTCCTTCCCCCGCTGGCGTTTAATGAGGAACCGCTCACTTAAAATTATGCTTCCCAAATATTAGTTTACTATTCTTTATCTCACTTTATCCTATTTTATCCTGGCGAGATTGAGGTATACTCAGATTAATTGGGGTATATACCCAATAAGACAAAATAGGGTCATTTTGAAGTAAAAGAGGTCACCCCTTAACCATATATTTTCTAAATGGCTAATATATCCTTGTTTAATTAACACTAAAAATCTGATTAGGTTAATTAATTGAGTTTAGATTAAAACTTTTCAAATTATGAATTTGAGTAATGAAATTTTTATTGAACTTTGGGAAGTTTTTTGATGAAAAAATTTGTTTTGAAAAAATCTTTGGAACGGAAATGAAAGCACACTACCCAAACACTTCTAAAGAGGGGATTAAAGCCGTTGTATGAAATAATACTCAAAATTAGATCAAAAATCAACACTTTCGATTACGAAAAGTATGAAAAGCTCGGCAAGGTCGACGAATGAAGATCATGCCGACTTTATTTTTTTTAACACACAGGATACGACAGAAAAAATTTATTAGTCGGCAAGGTCATCAAAAAAAAACCCTGCCGGCTGTTGAAAATACCCCGCCGACTGTTGAGAAAAATGTATTAGTCGGCAAGGTCTTCAAAAAATACCCTGCCGGCTGTTAAAAAAATATAGTAGTCGGCAAGGTCTTCAAAAATACCCCGCCTAAATGTTGAAAAATTTGTTACCAAGCAAGATCTTCAAAAATACCCGTCTAACATTGAAAAAAATTTACGTCGCCATGGTCGTTATGAAAAGTCTCAAGCAAGATATGCATGTTACGACCTTGCAGACCAAAAACACAGAATTCACAATTTTCGATTTTTAACCTAATATAACAATCAAATCACACAACACAATGATGGGTTTGAGTTTAAACATCACTTATAGTTTTCTTTTAATAGGTAGAGTCAACAATTTTTTGGAAAATCAAAGTCAAGATTTTTATATGGCTTTGGTTGATGGAAGATGCGAGATGAAGAAGAAGAAGAGAAGATTAAGAGTTGTTTAGTTTTTTAATTTCGTGGTTAATGAAATTAAGAAATGGGTTTATTTTTAAGATTTAATTAGTTCAAGGGTATTAAAGTAAAATCACCCTTTTATGAAAATGTCGACTAGGTTCCCTTAAAATTGGGTATACCCCAATTAATCTGGGTATACCCCAATCTCACCAGGTATTTTATCTCACCTAAATCCAATATTTTAAACTTGAGGAGGGATCCCCTCACACTTTTATTATCACACTATCTCACACGTTGGATGTCATTTTTGCGAATTAAAACCAAACCGTAACGGATTTGAAGCTAATATTTTGAGGATATGTTCCTCTTACCAAGTTATACATGCCTACCAAAAATGAGCACATTCCGAGACGTATAACATCATCATCTACTACTTTGAAAATGAGCCGTTGAAAATCTGCGGGTTTCTGGCCGTCGAAATTGAGACCGGTAGATCGTGAGGTTTTATATTTCAGAATGTGCTCATTTTTGGTAGGCATGTATAACTTGGTAAGAGGAACATATCCTCCAAATATTAGCTTCAAATCCGTTACGGTTTGGTTTTAATTCGCAAAAATGACGTCCAATGTGTGAGATAGTGTGATAATAAAAGTGTGAATGGATCCTTCCTCTTTAAACTTTCCCTCTATCTTACCAAAATTTTTATATTAAAAGTTAATAATAATGGGATCCTGAAAAACTAGATTTGTTGATTTTGCTCCGATTTAGCATAATGCAAAAACGTATTTGTTTATTTATGTGGCTCAGCAAAAAAAAATAATAATTAATTGCCATAGGCCTTTGGAGTCAAATTTACCGGAACAACCACATGCATAGCGGGAAAATTTAGTTGCACGCGGATGTGGAACTCCTCTATGAAATGTGAATTGCAATCTTACCTATATGGGAGATTTCCAAAACAACACTATTCAATCATTCATTCATTCCTTTTTATTATCTGAACCTGAATGACCTCTTTAATTCTTATTAAAAAAAATGACCTCTTTAATTTTACTTACTCGATCATGTTTTTCCCATGCTCAGCTAGCAGTCATTGCAATAATTCTCCTTCTCACTCTGGCATAAAATCTAATAATTTCATCGCTCTTCTTTTAATTTCTCTGATCATTGCTAATATTTTGAATGAACCCTTGTATTTTGAATCAGCCCTTCTAAGGTTTTTTTGGTGGGTCCCGGTGAGCCACGCGAAGGACAGCAGGGGCGGTAATTATGAGAAGAATTGGTGCGGTTTTTTTCGCTCGGTTTTTTCCGTGGTTCATCAACCTACAATAAATACTATTCCGGTTTTTTTGAATTCAACTACTAGATTTGAAAGAAGATCTCTACAGTACGCCTACAATCTATATGCGAAAGTACCGGATGGATACTGGACCATCAAGAATGGTCCAACTCCTTTTGGGGTGCCATTATTGGCCTGAGCCAGGTGAACAATTAAATTAATCGTCTTCGCTTATGAACTGGCTCCAAAATTTACCAAAATTATCTGTTTAATCCATTTGAAATTTTGTTCCATCCTTTAACCCATTGTCTGTTTATCTCTTGTTTGCACGTAGGGATTTTTTTGTTCCTTGTTGCACATAATCCTATTTATGGTGTAATATCCCCCTTCCTCCACCAAATTTTTTAGTTACTAATGTATGATATATTTTTTCTCATTGAAGCCCCTCCGTGCTACATACGCAAAAGCAAAGAACCATAAGAGGGGCACAAAAACAAGAAGAAGAGGACATTGTCCTTCCTCCTCAGGTCTGCTTCTTTTCATCATCAGCATCAAAAGCCCTTTAGTCCTCTCGTCTCTCGATTTACCATTCAAGCAAGGACATAGAATGGAAACTGTTGAATAGTATGCAACATATCTGACTGACATTTTCGGTCTACTATATGCATTTGTCTATTTTCTGATACTCAGTAGTAGTTAATACCGACTCAGTCGTGACTACTACTTACTATACACGTACAAATACCATTTACTACTGTACCCACCCCCAACAGAGCTATGACAGTAGTGGTCTAATACTACTATTGCTAGCTAGTACTAGTACAAATACTAGCTAACTCATGATTTGACTTACTACTCCTGAAATGAAATAATTATCTTTAATTTCAGATATATTTGGAACTAGCTAATAGCTGTAGTAGGGGTATTATAAATTTTAGGACCTAATTTTAGTTGGTTGAAGCAGTTCAAGAATCATGCACCAAACTTGAATGGACCAGTCCGTCTTGAGATAGCGACCTTGCAAGTTGTTGCAACAAGCACCAAATTTGGGTACAACAAACAATAGATTGGACCACTCGTTTTGTAGTCCCGTGTACTACTAATATATGAAATCGACTCCGAGCTAATTACCTTCGTATACAGGCTAAATGTGGGCACGGCGGACGCGGTACACCTAGTTATTGGAGAATTGTACAACTACATCAAGCAAGAACACAGAAGCATCGGGCGAAAAACTTCCGGGATTATAGCCGGAAATAGCCTTCTTCAAGGTCTTCCTGCATTCGTATATAGTTTGGGGCTCTGGGATTAATATGCAATCGGAGATTATCATCTCAAACAGTTGGCGTGCAAGAAATTGAAATATCCTTGCAGAGGGAATTTAATACTGAAGGACGCCAAAATCCAAAATGCACTAAATGATACAAGGGACAGACAAGGGCCAGCGGCCCCCGTCCCAGCACAAAACTACAACGTTGGTGGGAGAAAGGGGCAGTTGGTTTTGTTTTTGTCTTTCTATATCGTTTAAATTTTTTTTGACTAAGAATGGAAAAACTAGGAGACATACATGATTTTGTAGCAAAGCTTAATCACCGGATTCTCTGGGCCATTTTAAAAGACCCTACCAGTGGTAGTATATCAGTAATGAACCAGAAAGGGGCCTGTGCTATGAATTTACTTTGGTGGTTGGTTGAAGAAGAATAATCATATAGTTCATTGAAATGATACTACTCTATCTTTTTGAAAATAAAAATTATTTCCTTTCAAATTGAATGATCAGAAAAATCCAAGACTGTAAAATCCTGAAATTCATGATCAGAGACAGGCCTCAAGTTTGAATTCAATTCTCACTCAAAATTTTCAAAATTTGAAGGTTGAAGGTGGTCTTGGTAAAACCTACAGGAAATGCAGTAAGCTCTATGATGGGATTATAAGGGCACTAGGCCTTGACAAAATTTGTTGGTATATGGTGTTAATTTGCTCTGAGTTTTGCGTAGCAGGTATTTGCATGATTTTGGGGTTAATGTCTTTTCTCTTTGTATATTAATCACAAATTAGCAAAGTCACACAACAGGGCTAAAACCTAAGCTTGTAAAAGTCTACGAGGGGAGGGTTGAATTTAATAAGGTTGCATGAAGATTGAAGGTTTTTTTCAAAAAACGAGTGGAAAATGTGTGCATTTGGTAGGCAGATACTGTCGGCAGTGCCATGTTTTTCACTGTTTAGGACCTTTTGGAGCCTAGCCATGCATGTCACGGTTTTGAGTTTTGACTTGGACTCAGCTCAGAACTCCAAAATTTTGATTGAATTGTTCGATTGACACAAGTTTGAATAGTTACCACCATAATGTACCCTCTCCAATGGAGCTGAAGTGAAAACTATTATGGATCAACATCCATGACAGCTTAGCCTGTAAAAACGAAGGGTGGCAAGGTGGGCAGTGGGGCACTTGTCCCCTAAATGGTAATAAATTTTTAGTTCATTTCAGGGTCTGTCTTCTCTTATCAGCTATTGGCGTTTTTATTCACATTCCGTGATCGGCCAATTGTTTGAAGCAAAGGAACATGCCAAGCCAGGGCATAAATTTCAAATCCAAAGCTTTCATTCCAAAAATAATAATAGAAAAGTACAGCACTACACCTGAATCTGCCAAGCCATTTGATCCCATTCTTATGCAACCTTTGTTTAATTTATACATATTTTATAAAGAATCTGATCCCATCTAGCCCCAGGCCATCATCCTCCTCATGAATATGACCGTTTGTTTCATAAAAATTTAAAAAAACATTATTTTAAACAGACATGGAAAGGGGCAGGCACATAGGGGGGTCACCATGCTAGTCTACACCTCTATTGCTGCTACTACAAGTAGAAGAAGAGATGAAAAAAATGAAGAGGAGAGAATCACACATTGTAAACCGAGCCAATTTCCTTTTCAATGAAATTAAAAAATTTCTAGAGGGGGAGAAAAGAGAAAAACAATAACGTTATGATTTCGTCATCTTTTCACAAAACAAAATCAAAACCCTGAGCAAACTTCAATTCCCAATGTAAGGTCGTGAACTTCTGTTCATGAGATAAGAAAGAAAGAGAGAGACAATCAAGTGCCTGGCCTGGCCCTGTTGTTAATGTTTAATGCTATAGTTTTTGCATTTGTGATGGGATCCTGTTTTCTCGCATCACCATAATATATCTCTTCATACGCTGCATATGGCCCTCTCAGCCTCTCTCTAGTCTCTAATACTAATACTGCTTCAGCTTTTTGAAGTTTATAAGGTTGATTTCACTTTTGCTTTTTCCTACTTGTCTTTATCACTCTGAGATAGAGTCATAGTCTTTCTTTCCTTCCTCAGAACCCAACTTTTCCTTTGTTTCTCTTTTGTCTACTGCTCTTCTAACTCTATTCTTCTACCAATCCAACACTATGGGCAGAGAAAGCAAGTATAGAGTTTTAGGTGGGAGTAACTCTAATAAGAGTAGTAGTAGTAGTAATCAAAAGCAGCAGCAGAAATTATCATCATCATCAACTACTAATACTAATACTGCAAGGCAGAGTACTAAAAAATCATCAGCAGCAGCGTCATTTCTAGAAAGCAGTAGTAGTAATAGTGCTAGTGTTCCTTTAGGTTGTATGAGTGGTGTTTTTAATTTGTTTGATTTTCAATTTTCTTCGTTTAATCATCAAATGTGTTTCAAACCCAACAACAACAACTCCACTGTCTCCCGACATGAACATGAAGATAAACCTCAAAAACCCATTCAAGGTAAGAATTCTATTCTTTTTGTTTTTGTATATTCTTTTTTGAATTCTAGAGTAATGAAGGGGTTTTGTTTAATGTAATTTTAATGATTTAATTAGGTGTTGAAGCACCAAGAAATAGTTTGGAATCAGAAGAAGAAGGAGATAATGAAACATTCATTTCTTCTTCATCTGAAATGAAAGAAGAAGATTTTGGTTTCCCTAATGTAAGTAAAAAATTTAATCAAATTTCAAAACACATAAGTTCTTGATATCCAAAAGTCTGTGATTTTGATATTGCTTTGATATTGATAAAAACAGATTGGAATTCGAGTACATACAAAAGTTGGTACAAAAGAAGGACATTCAGAGTTTTCATCTTCAGAATCGAGTAATTCCCCGTGCATTAAAACTCCAAGTCTGGTAGCAAGATTAATGGGTTTAGACAGTCCATTACCTGATCAATCTCCAACACCACCTTCTTCAACCTCTTCAATCCCCGGAAAAACAATCAAAACTCATCGCCGTTATCAATACCTACAAGAATCCATTAATGGAAGAGGAGCAGCAAGAGGATTTGATTCCAGATCCTTACCTGATGATACACCGAGAATTTCATCAGCAAGAAAATCAGATGTTTATTTTGATCCAAGTAGACTTTCTTTACAAATCAATAAAGAAAATGATCAGGAATCTGATTACTTTAGCAGTAGATCATCAATCGATTCAGTTGCGTCGTTGAATTCTTTGATTCTGAAGAAGAAATTAGCAGCGAAAAAACGAGGAGAATCGAATGAAACAGAGAATGTTACAAGAAGTCCTAGTCATTATGCTAGACAGATTGTTAAACAAGTTAAAGAAAGTGTTAGCAGAAAAATGGGCAGAGATATCACAAATATCACCACCAGTAACGTTTCCACCACCACCAGGAAATCCTCCGTCGAACCAGAGTTAGTGACCGTTATTAAACCCAAAAGGCCGAGCAGCCGCTTAAACAGAAATGGTGGTGGTGGTGGTGGTAATGATCAAGATTCAATATCATCCTCGTGTTCACCTCGTCTTCGATTCCTGGAAACTAAGAACGTTAACAACAAATCAGTAGTTTCTTCTAATCTTTCTTCAACGACACCCAGAGCAGACTCTGTTCGTCGGCAAGATCAATGTGATTCGTTAAAGGATTCTCCGAGAATCATCGTATCAAAAGCAAGCTCAATTTCATCTCCAAAACCGCTACCATTACCAAAACCGACGACAATTACAGCATCAAAACATTCTTCGAAACCAAAATTACCGCAGCATCAAACAATGGAGAAATGCAAGAAAGCTAGTTGCGAAAGATTTACACAGCGGAAAGAAAAATCTTCGTCACCAACTAATAAATCAAGTTTGAATTTATCAGCTCATAAGAAATGCAAGAAATCTGTGTCTCCGTCGTCTTCGCCATTGGCCGAAGATGAGAAGAACATCGTAATTTCAACAAAACAAGTGGTACGTAATTTTCTTTTTCAGTTCATTATATTTTACGATTAGTTAAAATTATATTTCTTAATCAAATGCTAATTTAATTTAAATTCTTCTGGGCTTGCTTCAGATACATTCCAATTCTACTTCGTTTCTAGTGCGGTACGACAATCATCGGCAACGAGAAGATAAACTCAGCGCAGAATTCCGGTACGTAAGCCGTATATTAAAATGTACGGGTATTGAATCCGACACGGTAGTTTCTATAACTCGTTGGTTTTCACCTTCACATCCACTTGATCCATCGATGTTCAATCATCTCGAAGATTTCTACAACAGTACTAGCAGTAGTACTAATGGGCATCATCAAAATCGGTCGAACCGGAGATTACTTTTCAACCTAGTCGATGAAATTCTAGTCGACATTTTGAGACCGTATCTAAACATGAAGCCATGGATGAACACTACAATGAACAATTACTTGATAAAGAAGAAGAAATTAATGAGAGGAGATCAGCTTCTGAAGGAAATTTGCAAGCAAATCGAGAAATCTCCTTGTGCTAATTGTTTGATCCTTCAAGACATTGATGCGTTAATTGAGAAGGATTTGCCTCACAATGCCAACTTACGTACTGTGCCGGTTCTGGAAGAAGGTGAATCGATTGTTTGTGAAATCGAGCGAGATATTCTTGACTCGCTCGTTCATGAACTCGCTCTCATGGCTTTTCATGGTTAACTCAGCTCGTTAACTCGGGTTTTTTGAAATTAAATTCTGATGACGTCAGATTCCAAACGGTTTTTTCCCGTACAGAAACGGCGCAATACCGAACCACGTGACCAGATGCTGTTATAGAGTTCGTGCGGGGCCCAAGAGAGTACAGTTGACGCCTCCGATTCGACCACGTCGTGTGTAAGATGAGATCAGCAACAGAGAATCTTCTTTGTGTATCTCAATGCAATTTAAGGTATCTGTGAGAATTATTCTTTGCCGTTGGATTAAAATCTCCCATTAATCAGATGGTGAATATTATTACATACAGACAACTCAAACAGAGAAACAAGATAAGGGTTGCAGTTAAGAGCTGCAGAAGAGTATAAAAATAGTGATCTTTCCCAAGAAGAATCTGGTCAGTTTTTATTGGAGAAAAAACAAACGGTTCAGATTTGATGTGAGATCCTCTTGATCTAACGTTCATGAATCTGTAGGAATGTGTACATAATTCCGTTATAGTAGTAGCGGGAAAAATTCAAAAAATGTGTGTTTTGTTGTTTTTCCATGTAAATTCTTGTTTTTTCTGTTTTCGCTAGGGATAATATATTTTTGTTTTTTCAGTTGGTGTCACGTGTTTATGTTTTTGGCTATTTGATTTTGTTGAAGATCTCGAAAACACGGAGTGATCGAATGGATGGTATGAAGCAGTTAAAGTGAGATGGTAGTTTGGATGGTATCTTTTAAGGTTTTGTGTTTGTGTGTAAATTCTTGTACTTTTACTGTTAAAACTTATGCAGGTGGCTCTCGAGAGAGTCGAATCTTCTTTGCTTTTACGGTCTTACTTACCCTGTTATCAAACTTGGTAATGTAGTTACTTTTCGACATGTCCAAGTTCCGACGAGGATTCGGGTATCCTGGTAACATCGTTGGTAAACTAAAGAAGGTCAATAAAGCTGGTGTTACTGTCTCACTGGTTTCGTCGTTTCATCATTGCGTTGTATGTTATTGACGAAACAAAAGTATAGTATATACTACCTTCATTTGAAGTTCGAAAACATAATTTATTTTCTTTCTATGTCTAAATGTCTATTCTTTTCATGCTACCTTCGTGAGTGAACCTTTTAGATGCGGAGGCAGTTTAGAGCACAAAAATGCAACCCAATTGTGGTTATTTCGGCCTTCTTTGTTTTTGCACCCATAGCATGGGTAAAGAATTATTTTATAACCCGTTACTATATCTATACCTGACTCCGCCTCTGTTGTCGATCGATACCGGTGGTAAATTTCAAAAAATAAGTAGTCTTTAATTTGTGGCATTTGATCCAGTAATTTTTTTTTCTTAGATACAACTCTTCGTCTTCGTGATGTGTAACAACTTTACGATGATAGATACATTGATCTATTTAGTGACATGTGTCGTGTGCACTTTGTTTTTCGCCTTTTCTGTTTGAGCAGTGACATGTGCAACCATCCAAGAAGATGGATCTTCTAGTAATTGAGACATGACAGTTCTGGTCAAAGCAAATTTTGCTGGACGGTTAAAAGGTATGGACACATTTAAAGAGCGCTTAAGATAATATTAACATTAACATGACACATTAAACTATTCATTAAACCCATTTGTTAGTGAAGATGGGAAGGGGTTTATTGTTTAGTGTGAAAAATGGTGTCAGGGTTTAGACTGTTAATAGCTTGTCCAGGTTGTAGAAGAAAATCGACCGTTAAGGACGGTGATTTGAATCATTCAAATAAATTGTTTTCAATTTTTTCTTACACACTTCATGTAAGAGCAACTGCAGTGGTGCGACCATAACCAAAAAGCAAAGAGCAAAAAAAAAAATTAAAATTTGGGTTTAGTCCGTGTTGTAACGCAGTGGAGGGAGACTAAAATTTGGTCAGGCGCAACTTTGAGTTACGCCCCAATCAGGCGTAATTCCAAATCTCGTCCCATTTTTTATTTTTTTATTTTTTATTATTGTTGAGTTGCGCCCCATTATTATTTTATTTTTTTAATTGTTGGGGCGCAACTTTGAGTTACGCCCCAATCAGGCGTGATCCAATGATTGCGTCCCTTTTTTTTTTGTTTTTTTTTTAATTCGAGCGTAACTTTGAGTTACGCCCCATCAGGCGCAACTTTAATTTACGCCCGACTAAAGACCAAACTAAAGACTAAATATGATCTGGGTTTTGGTTATAGTCCGGTCTTTGGTCTTTAGTCCGTCTCCACTGCGTCTGTTTTTTACAAAAAAATTTGGTTATACTCCACGACTGTGGATGCTCTAATGCCATACTTGATACATGTTAATGTTTATAGGAGGAGTAGACTTGTAGTGAATCTAGGGCTAAGGAGAAATGAATTTCTTACCAACACGAGTTGATACTGGGTTTAAACTTTTTTCAGGGTCAATTCAAAATGTCGAGACTATATTCAGGGACGGAGCCAGATATAACCAACGGAGTTGTTGCCTGTACTATCTTTGGTTCTCGATTATGGAAGAACCCTAATTTGGGGCATACAAAAAAATTTGGGGGCATACGAGATATTATGGCACCCAATGCAAAATTATAAGGGCTGCCATAATGATGCTTAAGTTACTATAATACCCCTGCCTAGTTTAAATTACATTATTACCCTTCCACTTAATTAAATTCTAATCCTAAAACTCTCCCACTAATTAACCCATCCCCTAATTAACTAACCACCCACTAATTAACTCACTAACCATTACTAATTAACCCTTCTCTCACATTCATCTTCTTCTCCAGAACACAAACAAAATTCTGAAAATTTCTTTGTTCGATTAAGTTCTCGATTAAACAAATTAATGACACCTCGTGTTAAGCGATGCCCCAGAAATATGGTGTCGAATCCTGGTGTTGCTTATGTAGCATCTCAATCTAGGGTTTTTAGAAAAGATGGTGATGAAGAGGATAGTGGATTGATTGGTATTGGAGAGCGAGAAATAGAGCCTGATTCTTTAAAATTGCACATAGAAAGGTATTTCCCACAAACCCATTGCTTAGTTTTTCGTATTTCGTTGATTTCGACATGTAATCGATGATTCCTCCTGGTTTTGGAAGTTCGAGTTGTGTTCGGCTGAAATTTAGCAATAGAACTTCTTTTTTTTTTACAGAGACGAAGAACAGTTGGTGATGTTTTGAAAATCGATTGCGCCCGAACCTTTGTGTTCGGCTTATAATATTTTTGTATGATAATGCGCCGAACTGTTGGGCACATTGTTCGGCTCATCTTGATAAGTATCGAATGTGCCGAACTTTACTCTGTGTATGGCCAATAGTTTCCTATAAACTTGTCCATTTATAGGTGACTTATCACATTGTTTAGTAGAGTCTTATTTATTTAGTTTGGAAAATTAATTAAGGTGTATCATTTGTTTTAGCACCCATCCGGGAAAATTCAAAGAGAAGCTTAAAAGGAGAACAATGGAAGTGACTCCTTCTAATTCAAGAACTCCCAAACCTCGAGGTGGTGGCACCAAAAACTTGCATGCAGGGAAAAGGCGAAATGACACGGGTGGATGTTTGCCTGTAGAACAAGAGGTTGATAATGACGAAAATAAGGGTGTAGTATGAGGTGATGATGAAGATGGTGGTGGAGGGGGAGGACGGGATGATGAATATGGTGGTGATCGCGAACCTCTAACTTGATTTTTCTTCTCAAAATTGATGCATGTCGCTTTAGACCTTTGGATGTATTTTTTATGATGTGGAAGATAATATGAATGATAAAATGTGGTGTAAAGAGATGATAAAAATTGAAAGATCTCTTCTTAAGGATTTTCTTATATAGAGCTCTCAAAGTTAGGCTTTAGAATCCTTCCGAAACCGTTTCTCCTTGAGATAAAAGTCAATTTTGCGTCCAAACATGTCCCAAAACAGTGTCAGGTTCGGCTAATACCTTGCCAACCTTTCCTGCCGAACCTAACAAGTGAAATTTACCTGTGTGGTTGTCGAGTTCGAGCTAACTCGATTAGATTACTTTTAAGCCGAACTTATCTCTGTAAACACTTCAAAATCTTGATTTTAAGGCTCCAGTGTTCAGCTAACTCGTGATGATGAGTTATCAGCCGAACTTATCTCTGTACACTCAAGTTTTTAGATTTTATTTTGGCCATAACTTCTTCGTCCGATGTCGGAATGTCCTCATTCTTTTTGCGTTGTTTTCGTCTTTTCGTTCTCTTGACGATGACGCTAATATCTCATTGATTTGAACCAATGTTTCAAACACGAATGAGCCGAACTTTAAAGATCGGCTTTCAAATAGTATTGCGAATGAGCCGAACCTAACCCCAAAGATCGGCTTTAAAGATATTAGCGTTGTTTTCGTCATCGTCAAAGATCGGCTTTAAAACACGAATGATTTCAAACGATCATAATGCCTTCTACACCACAAGGGCTCAAATGGTGGGTCTCTCTTTATCTGTTTGATAGATTTTACATATACTATCTGGGCAAGTTTTAATCTTCACAGACCTGACCGTAGAGTAATAAAATTAGTGAAAATTAGTTAAACAATAGTATGGTCAAAGTAAATGCCCATAAAAACAGATGTGAAATTTGTCTTCAGGAAGGAGACCAGAGATCAGTTTCCTTAAATGTTGGATTAAAGACCCCATCTTGTTGGATTTGACAGATTAAACAGGAGATTTGAGGGTTCTCCACTCTTTCTTGCAGTAAGCATGTCAATAAAATGTGTTATTTTTTTTTTTTTTTTTTTTTTTGAAGCATGAATTTATTGAAAGAAATTAGTTTGCAATAAAATGTGTTATGATAGTTTCTACTGCTATTTTTTGGATTTATTTTGACTTCTCTTAAATATAGCCCACGTTTTTATTAACTATAACCCAAAAAATTTAAGTTAAAACGAAAAACCAAAATTAACAAACGAGTCCTGATATTTTTACTAATAATATATAAGGGGTAGGATCCGTTGAGATGGTTATAATGACATAATCTTGACATTTTAGCGCCATTTTCTCTACCAAACCCAATGGGCAATGAATTAGAGGCTAATTTTTTGATGATATGTTCTTCTTATAAGCCTCTACACTCCCACCAAAAATGAGATCATTTTGAGATGTATAAGACCACCATCTACCATTTTGAATATCAACCGTTGAAGATTAACGGTTGAAATTAAAATATGTGGATGGTGAAGTTTCGTATTTCGGAATTCTCTCATTTTTAGTAGGAATGTAGAGTTTTATACGAGGAACATGTCGCCAGAATATTAGCTTTAAAATCATTGTCGGTTGGGTTTGGTATGTAAAATGACAACCATGTCAACGGATTATGTCATTATAACCATGTCAACGGATCCTTCCCCAATATATAAACCCTAACTTTTCTTTTTAGATTCAAACTAAATTATACTTTAATTTATTTCTATTTGTTATCTCTCATTACAATTATGAATTGCGTTGTTATAAACCTTAACTTTTACTTTTTCCCCAAAACATACTAAACCCAACCTTTCACCTTCTCTCTAAAATGATGTTATTTTCCCTAAATCATGATTGTAACAATATCGATTGAGGTTATATATTCTAATTAATTGTTCCCTTAAAAATTCTCCATAACAATATCATTAGAAAATCGAAATGTAATCAATTAAGGTTTTGATTCTTTTCCTAAAATCAATTTTCTAAAACTCCATAACCATTATTATTAATCTATAAAAAATTCTAACATGATGTTTTCTTTTTCCCTCAATCATGATTACATTAAATTGAGTATTAATACAAGCATCAATCATGCCACATATCATGAAAATCATATCATATCGTTAAATTTATTTTATTTTTTTGATCTAGGAATTTGATAATTTATTTTGGGCTATATATAAAAATTGTGTATGATTTTATGAGCTATGTTAATACTTATAAGGATTCATTTGATTAGATTAATGACTTATTTTACATGCATTATGGTTAATAAAAGCATGGGTTATATTTAAGAGAAGCCTTTATTTTAGAGCAATTTGAAGATAACATAAAATTCCTAGCATTTTTAGGGGCCACTCGAAAGGAATTAGGGGCCAATAATAAAACAAAATAGGGTCATCCAAACCTAAATTGAGTTCACCCCTTATCAATAATTTTCGTAATGGCAAAATTGCCCTCAAATAATCGGTTGATAACTACACATTCGGTAGTTAGTGTACATTTAGCTAATGTTAGTAGAATTATTTGAAAAAAAATATTCCGGATTTGCAGTAGCAGGAACATAATCGGTAGATAAAATCTATTTTAGCTACCGATTATAACTCATTTTCTTAAGAAATGATGAACATCAACCAGAATCGGTAGATAAAATGATTGTTATCTACCGATTATTTTTTATTCAAAAAATTCAAATTTTCTGTACTAAAAATTAAACACAATCGGTAGATAATGAACACAATTTACTACCGATTATGGTAGTACCAAAATTCGAAAATTGAAGAATTTTTTTCAAAAACTCGTTTTGGGGCAGTATATAATCGGAAGTTTAATTAACTTAAAATACTACCGAATATGGTAATTCTCATTTCAAAAAGCCACTATATAATCGAAAGTTAAGTTCACTTACCTTACTACCGATTATGGTAGTACCAAAATTCGAAAATTGAAGAATTTTTTTCAAAAACTCGTTTTGGGGCCAGTATATAATCGGAAGTTTAATTAACTTAAAATACTACCGAATATGGTAATTCTCATTTCGAAATGCCACTATATAATCGGAAGTTAAGTTCACTTACCTTACTACCGATTGTCATAATTCGAAATGATTTTGTAGTTGCAGGAAATCCTACACTACACCCCTCACAAGAATCCACACAACTAAGCCATTGAAGATGAATAACTATGATTTTTATTGATTAATTCCTTGAACGTTTACAAGATAAAATGGAAAAGAGCTAAAGAAATTACAATCACTACAAACTTTCTCTCTCTTAATGACTTGCCTAACACTCGGAAAAAGATCCCTCTCAACAGTCCTGCTCGACTCCTTATATAGGGTATTACACAAGGGATGACAGCTAAGATGTCCTTTATTTTCGGGAATGACTTGCGAATTATCGCAAGCGTTCAAATATATAATCTCGCAAGTTTCCTAAATCTCGCTAAGTCTTCACACCTTTCTCGTGTTTTGGCTGCCGTCATTTATTGCGTCATTTATATTACTCATCTGCGACACCTTCGCAATATCGTCGTTTATTGATCTCGCGAGGTATTGATGTCGCGATATTCTGATCCTACATCTTGCCTCTTCTCATGTCTTCTCTGCGAAGAAGATAATGTCATGAGAACCAGTTTTTTGAAATGCCGCAGTCGCTTGTTTTTCATCAATTTTTGCCGACAAGATTCCGTGGATTAGGGATGACTGTTTACTCGTGTCTAAAATTTTCCCTTTTTACCGGCACATTTAATGTTATCCGGTTACTCTTTTCTTGTCTATTAAAGGGGAATTCCTTATGAAAGTATTTCTTTTCTTTTCTTTTCTTTTACTTCGTCTTCTTCATCGTCTGCAACTTTTTACTGCTTTTTTTCTTCATCGTCTTCTTCATCATTTTTCTGCTATTATTCTTCTCGCATGTTCTCATCTTTCTTTTTTTCGCCATTGTTTCTATGGAGCCATCAAGGTTTGTTAATTTTGTTGGATTTGATCACTTTGTGATTGATCTCTCTTATTGAAGTTGTTTTGTTTTGATACTGTTCTTCTTTTAATGATTCCCCTAATGTTTTTGTTTTAGCAAGAACAAATCTATCACCAAGTTCACCATTGTGAATCCTACTATCTCCGTGGGATCGCAACCGAAAACCACTGTCACTAAAAGAAAGACTGCGAATAGCAAGGTATTTAAGAAACATTTACTCTTTTAATAACAATTTGTTGCCTCTGTTTCTTATTTAACTTGTAATTCGCAGGATGACAAAAATGTTGATAGGTCCCCCAAGAAACCTCGCCGTTCTAAACCTGTTGTACCCGCTGTTTCCTTTCCTATATTCAAACTTACAACTCCTCCAGCGAAATCTTCGCAAGATAAACCAACTGTTTCTACCTGCGAAAATATTGTTGATGATCTTTCTCCTATGCCTGAGTTGTTCATAGATCAAATCCCTCATAACAATCCCGTTGCGAATGAGCCCATTTCTTCTCCTATTGTCAATGCCTCTACCGTTTCCCCAGTCACTGATCTTCATGAGACTTCCTCTTCTCATGATATTCCTTTAACAAAGAATGATTCATCTCTTCCTTCTTCTATCGTCGTTACTTCCTTATCTGAGCAAATCCCTCTTACTAAGGAAAATTTTGAAGGAATAGACGTGGCCTTCAAAGTTCTATCAGATATTGTGAACGATGCCAAGAAGACTTCTGTCGATCTTATCAAATCTAATGTATGCGAGGTTTTGAGCAAATACCTTGGCTCCGATATAATTTCGCAAACATCTTTGGAGCAAGAAGTTAATATTTTGAAGAATGATCTCCAAGCTATGACTGCAAAGTGTAATATTCTCCAGCTTGAGAATCAAAAACTTCAAAATGTTTCGCTGGATCGTGATAATCTTCGCAAGAAGAACGGAGAATTGAAAGGTACAATCTTACTTTTTTTCTTTTCTTTTTTTTTTTTTTTTTTTTTTTTGATCCTCAAGCCCTTGTTTGCCCTTCAAGCTTTAAACCAGAAGCGAAAAATGGAGATATATCAGTTGGAATCTACTGTTGAAGAAGTCCGAATGGATAGGGATGCCTGGATGGAGCAATATAACCAATTAGATAATCTTGATACATATTCTGTTGATCAAATAGATAATCTTTCTAAAGAAAATGCTGACTTAGTTCAGAAACAAGGCTCATTAAGTAATGAATTATCTCGCCTCTCTTATTCTTTGACTAAAGCTAATTTGGAGTTGGAAACTTTATCAGATGAGAATGGAATTCTTTCTCAAGAGAAGCGAACTCTGTTAAACAAGGTGGCAATTTACAATAAAGATCGATGTTTGTCAAAAAATATGTAAAGAACAAGACCGATCTATTTGTTTGCTGAGAAATCAACTCGAAGAAGTTACTGCCGAGAAGGATAAACTTATCCAGGGTAGAATAACCTTAAGTGTAAAGGCAAACCAATTCAAGGATCAATGTTCCAAGTTAGAAGAGTCAAATTCTTCCCTTGCGAAAGAAAATGCCTTACTTGTTTCTAACGAAAAAAAGCTTGCGATCTCGACTGAAAGGTTTAATTGGAGATAATTTTGACAATGCCATGGATCACTTGGAGAATAGTTGTTCAGCTTTAATCCAACATCTTACCTCGCAAAAGGAAGGTAGTCATATTATATGACTACCTTAACCCATTTATTTATTATTTTGTGATATTTTCCTTGCGAATTCCAAAAATCTGAATAATTTTCTATGTTCTTTTCTTTTGCAGATTCTGAGAAAAATCTTCATTCCTCTATTGCCACTCTAAAATCTGACTACTCAAAAATTCGAAAAGAAAATGGAATACTCGCTGCTTCCCTTGCTCGCTCTTGCGATCGTACAGAAAGAAGATTCGATTATATGTCTGACTGTAAAGATATAGAGAGTAGAAACTATCAGAAAGCACTCCTTCGTCAATTTCATCTTAAAGCCGAAGTTCTTGTGAATGATGTTTTACTATCTAAATCTCTTGATCCTGTATCTATCGAACCTCTGGAAGTAAGCGATGATGAAGTTACTAACCCTCCTGACAGCTATTATGACTATAATAGTGGTGAAGAGTTCGCAAATGAAGAGGCAATCCCTCTTAGTAAAGCTGTCAACGATGATCTGGGTGAAGGAGGATCTGGTGGAAATATAATAACTGGAGAAAATATGGATAAAGTTCTTTCAAGAAAATCCAAAGTATCTCCTTCCTCGTGAAAAACCGATATTTGAGAATTGACTTTCTCTTGTAATTTTTCTTCTTGTATTGTTACTTCTTTACGTACTTCAATCATCGAGTATAACTCTTGACATTTAATAATTATTATTTTGTTTTTCATTATCTTCATTTATGTTAAAATTCATCACTGCGACAAGATCGCAGGACGTCTTTACAGTTTTATGTAACGACCCATTGATCTTGTCTTATCATTTCTTGTGTGGTCTTATTTTGCCTTCCTAGTTAAAGGTCTTATTTTGCCACCCCTCATTGCGACAAAATCGCAGGACGTCTTTACACTTTCATGTAACGACCCATTGATCTTGTCTTATCATTTCTT
Source organism: Papaver armeniacum (assembly GCA_023531295.1). Lineage (NCBI taxonomy): Eukaryota > Viridiplantae > Streptophyta > Magnoliopsida > Ranunculales > Papaveraceae > Papaver > Papaver armeniacum. The sequence continues at coordinate 53,990 of JAJJWW010013336.1, forward strand.
TAGTATTTTTGCCTCTGCAGGATGTTTTTGTTGCAACAATATGACAGGCCTAAAAAATTCTCTCGAACTTAAAGCCCCATGACATTGCCGTCTTGCGACGAAATCGCAGGACGTCTTTACACTTTCATGTAAAGACCGATTGACCTCGTCTTAACCTCGTGTTAGTATTATTGCCTCTTCAGTATCATTGCACAAATATGACAAGCCTAAATTTTCTTGCGAAAATAGAGCCTCATGACATTTGCGTCTTAAGACACTTATCAGCTCCCTAATGGAGGGTGCCGCCTTATCATCTCCTGGTTGCCCCTTCAAGGAGGCGTAAATCGGCCATACAAGACTAGATCCTCCCATCTGGTCTTAACAACAACTTGAGTTGTTTTCGCAACCTCTTATCCCTTATACCTATAGGGCTTATGGTTACGAGACTGCACCCTAAGTGGAGTTTTCTTGGCCGAGTGCAGGCATGTGCCAAGACTTGCCAAGAATGGCCGAGACACTTCAAATGCCCTGTGCACTCTTGGCTCAACCGTGTACCTCGGCGCCTTGGTCATACACTGACTCCTTGGAAGAGACTCTCGGTCGTCCAATCAGGGTATAACCTTATATAGTTGGAAATCCAAGGTATCTCTCCTGGATGGGCTTTATTGACCCCAAATTTTCATGACTCAGGTTCCAGGGGAGGTGTAACCTTTTTCCTGAGCCATGTCAAGAGATACCCCCTTATATGACGCACTTTAGGTCTTACATTTGCCTCTTACGAAATATCATTCGCGAACTAGGGTGTACGCCATAAAGGTTCGTCCCATTCGTATAAATCATTCATTTTTTATTATCTCTTGTTATTTTACTTGCGAGATATTCGCACATTCTTTCTTTATTTTATGCAATTTCGCAATCATTCTGTCGCAAGACCTTTTCATATGAATTCATTTCATTTCATCCAGTCAATATTTCGCCACCTATTCTTTTCCTTCTATCTTCTATGGGTAATATTTCTTGAGATATAATCTATTCCACGGTCTATCCAATCTTTGGCCCACATCTTTGCCCTTAGGATCCATTAATCTATATGCCCCTGTTCCAACTATCTCCTTGATGATATAAGGTCCATCCCACTTTTTCGCCAACTTGCCACCACTTTCTCGCCGATATACCGGTGTTTCTCTCAATACCATATCACCTGGTTGAAATTCGCGTGTCTTGACACGTTTGTTATATTCTCTAGCTAATCTTCACTGATAATTCTCCATATCTTTGTAGTGCTCTTTCTCTCTTTTCCTCTAATTCATCTAATTTAACCAAAATGTTACCCGCACTAAGATTTTTCTCCCAAGCTTCTCTTTTTGTTGTTGGAATAATAACTAATCGGAAGTACAACTTCAACTCCATATGTTAGACAAAATGGTGACATTCCCGTAGCTTCTCGCCTTGTTGTATTGTAAGCCCATTTGCATTATGCACTTGTTCACACCATGCCTTATTATGTCCTTCTAACTTCTTCTTGAAGATATCCGCGATTGTTTTATTTGTTGCTTCCGCCTGTCCATTGGCCTGCGGGTATAAAGGAGTTGATTTCCCACATTTTATTTGAAATGCATTAAGCAGTAATTCTATATTTTATCCTTCAAACTGTTTCCCATTATCAGATACCAATTGTGCTGGAATTCCAAATCTGCATATTATGTTTTCGAATATGAAGGTAAAAATATCTTTATCGCGAATGTGTTGTACTGCTTTTACTTCTGCCCACTTTGTCAAATAATCTGTGGCGACAATCAGATATCTCCTCTGCCCTTTACCTGGTAAAAATGGTCCTACAATATCAAACCCCCACTTTCCAAAAGGCCATACACTTGTTGAAGAGGTTAATGGTGCTCCTGGTGCATGTATTTTCTTTCCGTGCCTCTGACAATCTTCGCAACGTCTTGATATTTGTTTCGCATCTTCATGCATATATGGCCAATAATAGCCTTGCATTTTCGCCTTATGTGCTAAAGATCTTCCACCACGATCATCATTTTGTAACATTTTTTGTGATTTCAAAAGATCCCCACTATGTAACATTTTTAACACCGCTTCTCCTTCCTTTCGTGTTAAACATCTAAGCGAGGGTCCATCAAAGGATCTTCGGTATAATACCCCGGTCTCTTGATTCATAATTTGTTGCACGGCTTTTTAATTTGTGCATCTCTAATTTATTTCTTGGCGTTTCTCCTTTCATTAGATAAGCATGAAGTTCTGTTCTCCAATCTTCGCAATAGGGTCTTTGTGCTCCATCTTCTATGAGCATTACTTCTGCTACTGGAAAAGACTTTGGAATAATAATCAGAAGATATGTCATTTGAATAAACTCCCGAATATACGATGGCCCAAAAATCAGAATTTTGGAAAAACAGAGATTTTCAAATTTTGAACTTGTAATAATCAAAGGTAAATTTAGTTAACCAAATCTTCTATGATTTTTATTTTAATTCCTTGAATGTTTACAAGATAAAATGGAAAAGAGTGCATCTCTAATTTATTTCTTGGCGTTTCTCCTTTCATTAGATCATGAAGTTACGTTCTCCAATCTTCGCAATAGGGTGTAATCTTGTAATAATCGAAGTAATATAATTTACATAAAGATATGTCTCTATTTTCAAATTTTGAACTTGTAATAATCAAAGGTAAATTTAGTTAACTGGGAACCACCTAGAGCAAATGGTATCAATATATCAATATATTCTTTTGTGTCTCTACATCGGAAGTTAAAAAAATTCTTTAAGCTACCGATTATATCCATTTTGTTCACAGGAAGATATGACCAAAAATATTCGGAAGTTAACCTATAATTCTATCTCCCGAATATTGTCGATGTTCTTGAGAAATGAAGAACATGACTACATTCGGGAGTTTAAAATCATGAATATCTCCCGAATCTGGGAAAAAACATAAAAACCCTAGGGAAAAAAAAATGAAACAAAATTCATTCAAATACTGCACCCACTACATTCGGACGCATGCTTCTTATTTTGTCTCCCGAATGCATTCGGAGGATAAAAATAATATATTATCTCCCGATTATATAAGGGCAATTTTGTCATTAAGAAATATGCGAGATAAGGGGTAACTCACTTTAGGTTTGGGTGACCCTATTTTGTTTTATTGTTGGCCCCTAAATCCTTTGAGTGGCCCCTAAAAATGCTAGGATAAAATTCTCTCCTTTCATTTCAAGGTTGCTAAAGTAGGTTATCAAATTTCATGGGGTTTACCTGCACAAAGTAAAAAACATCCTTCCATCGTATGGAGTTTGTAACTACGGTGGAATTTGGTAATCCTGAATTCTTAATCCAGTGAAATTTGGTATCCTGCCTTACCCTTGAGGCTGAATTGTTGATCCTTCAGTCGATGAGTAATGAATCATAATTTTGAACAAAAAATACAAATGCCACACCACAATGTGTATCAGTAGTGTACTGTATGTTTGTACTGGGCTGTTCATCTAATGAGCCCATCCGTTTTATATCCCCCAGTCATAGTTTATTGGTTTTCTCATGGAGTGCCTAGTGAATGCAGGAGTTAAACTGAAGAGCGGAACTATCTGGAGCGCTGCTAGGATTTCAGCTGCTGCCAAAAACTGAGGTTCCAACCCTTTTGTCATCAGTAGACAGAATGGAAACCATGCTGCAGGTCGGCCAACCCTATGGAGCTTCAAATGAGTGGGGATTGGTTTCCCATGTGCCTCAAATAAAATGGTAGGCAAATACTTCATTAACGGAATGTTCCTTTGTAACTTAGGACTCAGTAATAGTTCAGAGATCTTGGAGCATTATTTTATTTGGAAAACGATGTATTTTTTTTTACAGCAATATGAAGAGTAGTCTGCACCCTTCCTTTCAAGAATCCAAGCTGTTAGAGTGCGTTACCAAATTCCATGGGTTTACCGGCACAATGCAAAACCATCCTTCCATCATATAGAGTTTGCAACTCCGGAGGAATTTGGTTACCCTGCCTTACTTTTCAGTCTGAATTCTTCTGAAGCATAAAATGCTTCGGTCCATAAGTAATGAATCATAATTTTAAACAAAATATCAATAACGCCACATCACAAAATGTGTATCGGTGTAGCGTATGTTTGTACTGGGCTGTTCATCTAATCAGCCCATCCATTTTATATCCCTCCACTCCGGTCATAGTTTATGAACCCTGTTTTAGGTCATATCAGTAAATATCAGTTTTTAGCCGAACCCCAAAATATGTATTAAATTAACTATTTTTTTAAAAAATACAATAGGTTTTCAGCTAATATTATATTCAATATACAAGCCGAACCTAAAAGATATATGGTTCGGCTGATTCGATATTAAGTAAATGAGCTAAACCACAACTTTATTTTTAACTATACATGTTTATTTGTAGCATTGGGCTCCTCATCGACGTATTTCGTCATCGAGATTTGGTTGACTTCCTAAGGCTTTAGATGTCTTCTTATATAATGATCTCAAAGTTAGGCTTTATAATTCTTTCGGGATCGTATTTTCTTGAGATAAAGTCAATTTGGTGTTCAAATATGTCCCAGAACAGTGTCAGGTTCGGCTAATACCTTGTCAACCTTTTCCGACCGAACCTGAGAAGTGAAATTTACCCCAGGTGGTTGTCAGGTTCGGCTGACTCGATTAGATCACTTTCAAGCCGAACATCTCTCTGTAAACACTTCGAAAATATTGATTTTTAGGCTATAGGTTCGGTTAGCTCGTGCTGATGAGTTATCAGTTGAACCTTCTCTCTGCAGACTCAAGTCTTTCGATCTTGTTTTGGCCATAACTTTTTCGTCCGATGTCGGAATGACCTCATTCTTTTTGCGTTGTGTTTGTCTTTTCATTCTCTTGAAGTTGAAGATACGGTCTCCTTGATTTTGAATTTGGTATTCTCCATCAGTAGACTTCACTTTCTTAACACTTTTAGTAATTTCCATTTTTTTTGTTTGATTCATCCTATGAAAAGGCTGAACAGTAGAAAACATATGTAACGAAAAGCCTAACCCTTAAATGTGTATAAATTTAAGTGCTTTATGGAAAATCAGTAACATGTTCGGATGATATGATTTTTTGAATATGAGCCGAACTTGGAAAAATATATGGTTCGGATTAGAGGTGTAAAACGTGCCGGCCCGGCACAGCCCGGCACACGAAGTCGCGTGCTTCACGTGCCATGTGCCGTGCTGTGCTGTGCCAACGATTTAAACGTGTTGTGTCGTGATGTGCTTTACTAGTCAAAAGCTAGGAGCACAGCCCACGGGCACAACACACGAATAAACGTGCCGTGCTATGCCGTGCTGGCACACGTGTTATAAACAATTTGAAATCACTTAATGTATACATGAAGTCGGACATTATCACAAGAATTTAATTAGACAACATATCATTTGAAATTATTTCAAGTAAAATTAACAAGTTTATTCAATAAAAGAAATAGCCCATCAAATATAAAATTGGATTATTGTCATGTAAATTAGTGTTCTAGTTAAATATAGGTGACGACATTATAACAACGATATTGAAATATATTTTCCAAATATTAAGGTATTACATGTGTTGTTATAAATAAGCCAACATAAAATGTTAAAAACTAGCTAGAATAGTAACTCTTTTGTGAAATATACAAAAAAAGTGATGTATTATGCCTTGTTATATGGTGTATTTGTACATGTTATGACGTGCTCTCTTAACGTGTTGTCTTTGGTGGGCCACGTGCTTATCTCGTGCCGCGTGATGTCTTTGTGCTACTTGTGCCAATTAGTCAAACCCAGCACGTCCCATTTAACTAACGTGTTGTGCCGTGCTGGGCTAAGTCACGTGCTAGGCTGGGTTGTGCTCAAATTTTAGCGTGCTGGGATGGGCTGTGCTCGTGCTGGCACATCCCAATTTACACCTCTAGTTCGGATGATACGATATTTAGAGTGAAAACCGAACCTAACTCTCAAGAGAAAGTTCGGCTTGTAATGAAAATTTCTTATTAACCGAACATTTAACTAGTAAGTAGGTCGGAAGTTACAAACTATAAGTTCGGCCAATAACTATTGTATTTCGAGTAAGTCGAACGGTTCATCTTCTGTAGTATACAAGTTAGGTTCGACTGATAATTTCAAACCGAACCTATCTCTGGTTCGCCGAACTTGGGCGAAAAAAATCAATTTTTTGATGATTTCAACCTACACAAATGAAATTAAACATAATCTGGAAGTATACTTGTGTGCTGTTAGCATTGGGTTTCTCATCGTTGTATTCATCATTTGGATTTGGCTCATAAAAATACAAGTTTTTCCTCACTTCCCCTTCTTTTTCTTCTCCAAAAAACCTTTAAAAAAATCCCCCAAAAATTATCATCAACACAAACTTTTATAACTTAATTATCTTAATCACTAATCATTTACATTAAATTCTAATCAAAATTATTCATTATTATTAACACTAATACAAAAAGGGTAAATTTGCCATTACCAAAAATATTTGGTTAAGGGGCTATTGGATTTACTATTTCTAACCCATTTTTGTCTTTATTCAGTATGCCCTGAAATTTTCTTGTATGCCCTAACACAGGGTTCTAGTTTATTGGTTTTCTCATGGAGTGCCTGGTGAATGCAGGAGTTAAATCGGAGAGCTGAACTATCTGGGGCGCTGAAAGGCTTTCAGCTACTGCCAAAACCGAGTTCTAACCGTTTTGTCATCAGTAGACAGAATGGAAACCAGTCCAAGACTGGCCAACTATATGGAGCTTCAAATGAGCGCGGAATGAGGATTAGATGCATATGTGCCTCAAATTGAATGACAGCCATTCTTCATTAATGAATGTTAAACTTGGGTAGGGCTCGGTAATAGTTCAGAAAGGTAGTAGTTTCTGAGCATTATTTTACTTGGAAAAAAGATGTTTTCCGATAACAAGCTTCAATAATTGGATAATTTACTGAACCAGTGGAACTTAATCAGGTCATGTAAAGCGATTACATAATTTCTGCAGATAGATTAAGACTGAAACTAGAAAAAAAATTATATCCTACAGGATTTCCATTTTAAAGAGAAATGGCAAGTTTTTGTACATGTGAACAGGCAAAAGCAGTAGACAAGGGACAGAAAAGATCGCTCAATTTTGAGAACATGGTAGCAACACAGACATAAAATTTTGGCAAATTTAAGAAATAGGTGGAACCTTCTAACAATGTTAACTTTCCTTGCTACTTTAGCTTTCAGCAAATTTGAGGAGATCCTTGTTATGGCATTTGATCAAGACCTTGCATCGACATCGAAACCAGCACCTGTCCAGCCAGGACCTGGTGATCCTCTACCCTTGGGCACAAAGCCACTTTTACCTCTTCCTGGATTTATAATCTTCTTCTTCGCTCTTCCTTCTCCTTCAACAGAAGGTTGCAGACCCTGACCATTTACAACTTGTGTGTTCCCTTGATCGTGTGAGTTTCCAGCCGTCTGACCAGCTGGTGCTGTTCTTTGTGAATTAGATGAAACATCTGGAGCTGGTGTGCTGCCCTGTGGTGACTTTACATCCTAAAAAAGAGAGGGGGGAATTCAGACATGTTATATATATTTATCTTCAAAACATGGTGTAAATCAATGAAAACAGCAGTTCTGATGTTGCACTATATCAAATGGTTACAAAGAATGCTTTCAAGTCAAGGACTCCGAGCTCTTGCATGGATTAAGTTTATCAAAATCATTAGCGTATTTTTTTTCTTTGGGAGGCCTTTCATGAATCCAACAATGAGATTAAATGGCCATGACTCTCGAAGATACGGATATGCATAAAGTGCCATAAAGGAAAGGAATGAGAAACTTACTTGTAAACTGGAGGCAGAAACCCTGCCTGGATTTAAAGCTTCAAGCCTTCTTTTTAGTTCCTCTAGTCTTGAATATTGTGATTGACTGCTTTCTTGAACCTATTCAACAAGGGTTTAACACGCTTCAGAAAAACTTGCAATCTGCGAGTCAGCTAAATCACGAGGACAGACAGTTACACAATAAAATACCAGACTGTTTAAATCATCACACAGCTTCTGCTTGATTGCTTCCTCATCTTTTACTACCTTCGATGCTTCTTCCCATGCCTGAGATGTTTCAAGGCCATAATTAGCTGAAGGGAAATAAATGAAGTATAAAATATACAAACATCATTACTCTAGATTTGGCAGATACCAGTTGATAATGAGTAAACACAACTTAAAAACCATAAGTTACACTCTATTTGATAGTTCGCCATTTACAAAATAATGGGATATACTTCCACCACCAGTTATTTCAAGTTTTTTTTTGACTGAAATGGTAAGGATTTTATTGAAAAGATAAAAGAGGTACAAAGAAAAGCACAAATCAAGTGCAACAAAAGGCAAAAGCCAAACCAAATCCTAACAAAAAAACACGAAGGCAAACTACCCCCACAAAGCTAAACCAGAAGCAAAACAACCTACGAGAACAAATCCCTACTTCTTCTTTGCAGGGGTTCTTTTCCCTCTACCCAGGTTTTCATTACTTGATACCCCAATCCAACCGATTTTAGCTGGTATATTGATCTCTAATATCACCTGATCTTAAACTTTACACGTGAGGAAGACTATATGGGTAAGGAAGAAATGGATAGCATAACACTGATAAACAGAGACCTGGTTTCTCAAGATATATTCCAGAAGTCTGCCAATGATATCATCCTACTCCTACCTTGCCAGTTACTAACTGTTGAAGCCTGAATCTACTTGTAAGGGGGTAGAACTCGTATGTTCTTTTGGTGGATCCACATGAGCTGCGGAAGGAATGGATAAGCCATTTAGATTCATGGAAAAAGCTACATACTCAATGGTTAATGATATACTAAAAAGAGTGTAGAAAAGAGTGAATCATCAGATTGCCAATTCCACAGGATACAGCTTGGTATGAACCGAAAATCTTTCCAGGAATATTTGAGAGCTGTTCCGTCAGTTAGTAAATTATTGAAAAATGCGAGTACACCAATATTGACACAGCTGTGAAAAAGTTCTAGATTGTAATAGGAAATACAGATAACTCACATCATGAAAACCATTCCTTGATCTAAATTATGAATTAACACCACTTCATGGTTCCTAAATCTAAAGTATTCCTACACAAGGGAATTCACCTTCGAACCTGTCTCAAGATTATGGAACTACAATGCCTTTGCTGAAATCAGATTCACTTGCATTTTATAGTAGTCTCATAATTCACCTAAGAAGAAACAAAACAAAAAAAAATTCTCGACTCTATAACACTGATGAAGGGTAGCATTGATTTTTGAAGTTCAAGCTCATCTTTTAAACTGTTGAGGGATGAATAAGATCCCTGTAATTAGTCAATCAGTAGAGACAAGGGATCTTGATTATCCTCCCTTCTTCACTCTAATTTTTGATTTGAATGTTTCATGCATCCTTGCATAGCTAGCTGCCCAAACAAAAGAATGTCAAGCTACCCACACTAAGCGAGAGTCAATCACAGCTTGAGCTACCGAACTCACTGAATGAGTGGTCATTTAGTTAAAGCCTTAAAGGCAGTACAAGACACGATTTGTAAGCGTACTAGATTATCCTATTTCGAGACTCTGCGTATTGTTGTTATCCCAACAGTCAACTACAGTTTTCTTCGGATATCCTAAGTCAGAAAAATGACTGGATTGATGTGAAGAAGCTATCTTAACAAGAATGACCTCAGATCAAAAGAATATACACATGTATAAAGACCAGTGAAGACTTGACAATGTTGACATGTTCAAACTATCATTTGGTGCCCCTGACAAGTTTTTGAATGCCCTCCATCGAGGATTGCTCGAGAAGTGAAAAATAGTACAACATGAACACAAACTTTTGGAAGCAGAACTAACCTTCTTAGCTTGTTCTTCTTTTATCTTAGCTAGACGTATTTTCTCCGTCGCCATTTCTATTTTCTTGCGCATGTGTTCCAAAGCTTCAAATTAATGCCCAAACAAACTTCAGTCAATTACCCAAAAAAAAAAACTCAAGACAGAAGGAACAAAGAGGTAAATATCCAAGTAAAATGTGAAAACCTGCTTTCTTCGGGCCAGCTGTGAGCTTTAATTCCAAATTTAGATTCGTTAGCTCTCGTTCAACATCACGGATTTTACTGTAGTTCTCCTCAATATATCTGAGCAAATAATGAAGTAGCAAAATTAACAAGCCTATTTTTTCTTTCAGGAAAAAAATACCTGACCATAACGAATCAAACAATTACTCCTCAATTCAAGAAATATGTAGTTCCAAGTAGTACTTAAGGAATCACACAGTAAATGAAATTATCATCCCCGATTTTGCATTTAGTTGTCGGCAATTATGAATCTATGTAGATGATGATAAACATACAAAATTCTGAACAAGAAATTGATTGTTTCACCGAACTTTTGTTTTTCCCATACTCATTAAAATGGTGCTAATAAACCTAAAATGAAACTAGTAACCATAAAAATAATTACTAAATAGAACCAAAGAAAACGAAAATGGTAATGAGTTCATACTTTTGAAGTGAAAGTTGCTCCGCTGCAATTATCTGAAAAAACAACAAAACAGATTTCAAATACACCATTATAATCAAAATCATTGAACTGCATTTGCCAAAATCAACATACCTTTTCTGTATAGGCAATGACAGGGGATTCTCTAGCTATACCATCAGGTCCGATTTCAGGAACAAGAGATGGATGATTTGCCATTTCTTTTTATTTCGCTGAAGATCTGTTTTTCTGATCTTCAGCCAAATACTCTCCCTGTATTTGTTTTATTTTTATTTCATTTCTCGTTTTGATTTCCTTTTTGTACCAGATTACAAATCCGATTCGGATCCAATTCCAATCAACTAAATCGTGAAATGAGCCAAATTTCCTCGCATTTTAACTGAATGGGGTAGATTCACTAGATTACCCTTATAAGTTTGACTTATCTGAGTGTGTCCCAAATACCAATGTAGGGGTTTGGCACATGCCGCATGTCATGGATCTTGTGAGTTTGGTTTGACACTCTTTGGGCTCTTCACTTGCTATTCACGGTTGTCTATGGACTGCTTTTTCCATTGTTATACGAGATTTCAAAGAGATGCTTGCCGGAAAATTGCCATCGGAGAAGCGAACTCTCATACTAACATGAGAAGATATTTCTTTCCGATGTCAGAGACTATAGGTACGAATTGTTTGCGTATAGATTTTAGACATTTTTCATGACTGTGTCAGAGTTATTACGAGAAACAAGATGTTCTAAAAGTCTAAGAAATAAGAGGTAACTTTCCGGTATTTTATATGAAAATAAATTAAAACACGGATCAGATAATAAAAAAGTACAAAGATCTTGGAAGCATTTCAATAAATTTTTTTAATTTTTTTTTTGTTACAAAACTAAAATAAAAATACAAAACTGAGGGAAGCAAAACACCTGACCTCCATAATAAAAAGAATGATAAAAGAAAGGTAGTGTTAGTTTGCCCCTCTTGTGACACAATCTGGTCATCCCCATTCCCCAAAGTTGCATGAGCGTTTAGATTAGCATGGGAGTTCAATTAATGTAGTAGTATGTTGTTGGAGCTTAGCTTGTTAGGCCCCAACTAGTTAATGTAATACTCTTGATCTAATAGTTACCCATGAGGCTCGCTGGTAGATTAGCACAGCAACCTGTTCAATTAATGTAGTAGTATGTTGTTGGAGCTTGGCTTGTTAGGCTTCCGACTAGTTAATGTAATACTCTTTATCCAATAATAAAAGTAAATTAATTTAAAAAAATAAAAATAAAATTTATATTATCAATTTGTAATCTCTATTAGTCCAATGATAATTTATGATGTGTGAAATAGGTTCGGTCTACTTGCTAGTTTTATCTATATAAGTAATTATTAGATCATGCGAGTTGTTATTTGTGTAAAGAGTTGCAAGACGATTGCACATACCACTTAACCAAAAATAGTTTTAGAATTATAAATGTATGTTTTAGATAGAAATGTAGGTGAAAAGCAATATAGACAAGCCACAACATACTTTAAACTTGAAAAAAAGAAAAAGGAAATTTTGTTGAAAAAACTCACTTGGTTAAGGAGAGTCTGCTACCCGTGAACCTGGATAACTAACTAGGCAAAAAAAGAAGAACAACAAATCCCCACACCTTGAATTGCTTTCATTGAGAGTTGAACTCAAGACCTCACGCTAACTAAACGGGTGCTCTAACCAACTGAGCTATGAAAGCTTGATGTTTCTCTCTAGATTTTACAATTTCTGTGCTTGTTTAGTTGATCTCATAGAGTTTAAAGCATGGGTATGCTTATAATTTAAATTTTATGAAGTGAGGTTTTTAATTTTGGTATGCTTGGAATTTTATATTTTGTATGCAGTGGCAAATTTAATTACACATTCCATTTCATTTTATGAGCCTTATCTGTAGTAATCAAAGCGTTGATCTAGTATGCTTCCAAGGTAAGAGTTGTGTCTGCTAGTTGTAAATTTTAACTTCTAGACTCAAGCTAAGCTTATTGTTAGTAGGGTACGTTTGTCCTTAATTATAAATTATGCTACAGATTTTCAATCACTGAACAATGAGCTGTAGTTTCATGCTATAAATATCATTTAATCATAGTGGATGATGAAAATGAGGATCAATGTGCATAATGAAAATTGCATTGCAATCTCTGAAGCTATACCCGAGTTAGAGTTAGGAGTACCATGTTAATACTTTGAAGCCATAAATGGATAATTATATGAAGTACTAATTTTAAATTATGGAGTGAATATGGAACTTTTGATAGGTGAAGTAGTAATTTATCATGTTCCTTTTGAGCACTGAATTTGCAATGTGTTGTCTACAACTTCATTTTTCCTGTCATCGTACTGCAGTCCTAAAGATGTCTAAAACCGTAGCAATTGGTAGACATCCAGGTGATGCTTTCTTCACAAAAAGTGCTTGTACATGTGTTATCCATAATATACCAAAAGGTCTCGTTGTTTCAATTAGTGGTCTATAAAACATGGATAGAAATGCAAAGTGTGTCTGGCTTGATTTCTGCAGAAATCCAGTTCCACGCGGAGACTTTCGATGAACCTTTTGAAATCGGATTTCGGATTTTTAAATTGCATGTGATAGATGTGCCTTTCTAGAATTCCAAATTGGGGGTTAAATGTTTGATTCTGATTTCGGACGAAGTCTGCAGAGCCCAAGGATTATGGACTCTCAGAAACTCAAGTGTCCTTGACCCGTTCCAGAATTTGTTTCGAACTGTTATGTAATTATTCTATGTGGTTGTAACTCCTGAATCATCCAACTATTTTATTGCATTGAATCCTTTAAAAGTATTAGATACTAGTTGAGGCCTTTGGTGAGTTCAAGCTATACTGTTTTGCTAGATCCTTAATTTATTTCATAGATAGTGTAATGTACATTGGTAGCTAGTGCAATGTACATGAAGTATGGTGTGAAAAAGTGCATTATTTGCTTCTATATCAATACATTGTAATCTGTTTGGTTCTTAAATAACTAGATGTGTTCGATTGTTTTTTTTTTCTTTTTAAGCTAAACCTCCACTCACTTGGATGAATGTGCTGGGGATTAATAAATATTTTGATAAGACTAAACTGCTTCTACTTCTATGTATTGAAAGATGGAAATGAACGCCTTAGGTAAGCCTTGGGTGGAGGTATGGTATAGTTTAATAACTATACATCCCCGCTTCTTTCTTGAAAAACAAATTATATTCCCGCTTGTTGGTATTGTTTAATAACTATCTACCAACATACTTTTGCGATTATGTAAAACTTCAGGATTTGTGTTGTCAAGGCATGGAGTGTTATCATCCTTTCTTTTCCAGGTGAGGCTGATCACCTGTAATCCTCATTATCCCTCTGAGTTGTTCATCCTTACATATTAAGGGAATATTCAGGTGTCGCATTTCTTATCCGCTTACTTCATTCGTCTAGGGTTTACTTCGTGAGTTATGGTGGCCCCAGTTTTACATGTTCCCCTATGGTTATCAATGTAATTTCTAAGTTGATAAGTAGAGTTGTTATCATATATGTCATGATAGTTTTTTTTCGCTCTTTCCTTGCTTTATCTTATCTTGAATCCATGACTTTTGTAGCTAATATACAAAATGTTCGCTGCAGGTGGTTGAGTTGCAGCAAAGAAGTGGGGAATATCTGCTCTACATATTATTACATGATTGTTGTACTATACTCGTAGGTATTCCCATGTTATCGTGCCAGCATCCCTAGCAATGGTATCAAATTGGTTCCTTAGATAAAAAAAGAAAGAAAATAAGTAACAGAAGCAAGTAAGTTTATATTCTCATTTTGATCTACTTATGAATTGCTTTATTTATGTGCATTGTGAGTTGTGTCTCTATGTTGAAGATTAACTGCACCTATATTTTTCAAATTGTCCCCAGATTTTAAATCAGATTCGGTATTTGGCTCCAACCAATTCAACCTCGTTTTCTCAAGTTCAGTACATGCCTATTTGCAGGGGGTTTATCTAGAACTCAGCATCCCCGTCGGTTTACAAGATTTGTCTTTATCTAGATTTAACTCAGATACGGTTTATCTAGAATTTAGCATCCCCCAGGGGGTTTATTTTTTACTCTTCTTTTGGGTACGTAACAAAAGCATTCACTGTCAAGGTCTAATATGAATCTTTCAAGGCTGACTGAATGGATTGTCTTTATCCCGAACCACATTACTTCAGTTACTGATACCGACTAATTTATCCAGATAGTTTAGCTAACTATAATGTATTAGTTTAGGATCAATGATATCCATAAGATACGGTCCACTGAAATGAAAATGCAAGCCTTACACTCCGGTTTTGAGTTGTTACATATCTATGTGCATGTAACGTTGTAAACATATGTAACAGACGGTTCACATACTGAAGGTAGAACAATATCTAAATATTCTGTTCTGGTATTGTCCTTATCTGCTAGGTAGAACTGTATCGTTCTGGTTTAGTTACCGCAAATATATTGTTTCTGGTCTTCATTTTCGCTAATCATTAGTTGTTGCTTGCCAGGTCACTATCACTCTGCTGTACAACTGGGATGTTTACTAGCACAGAATTAAACAAGTTGTTGCAATAGTTGTGAAAGAGTCACTAAGGCTTTCTATTATTGCTTAGCCTTTCGTATTTATGCTAGTCAGAGTTCTGGTATGCTTGCACTATTAGAGATTTTAGACTTAACCTTTATTTTTCTATTGTAATCACAGCTATTTTGTGTAAATAACAGGAAATACATATGGGAGTTTAAGGACCCCAAAGCCATACTCAACAAGATTTCTAATATCAGTTGTCAGCAGGTAGACTCGCTATTGAAGGTTTGTTGGGAGATGCACAATGAAAGCTTTTAACACTTAAACTTTATTTTTCTATTATAATTATAGTTGTCTTGTGTATATGGAATGAGATATATTAGAGGAAAGGATACATATAGACGGCGTCTAGAGTTAGTAAATGAGGTATGGAAAACGTTATATTGTGAAATTTTAAATTGAAAAGGGTTGAAGAAGACATCTTTTTGCTACTGAGGTTTTCTTATATTTCATTTTATCCTGACCTGTTTCTTTGGTATTTAAACTGACTCCAACAGACGTTCCATTTACATCAGGTGGCATTATAAGGAAATCAAGAAGGGAGTTGGATAAGCACGAGAGGATGTTGGTTTGAAAAAGTTGTAGGCAATTCCTTTCTTTGTTTTTTGTAGAAACTTTGGATGAAATCTATGATATTGATTGAACAGTTTATTTGTGTTAAGTTCTAGGAAATGGTAGCATAAAAAGTAGTAAGTAAACAAAACTAAAATTTATATGAAACAGACTAACGAATCAACACTGCCTATACCTTTAGTATCTCCAGCTGCTAGGAATCTTCACAGCTTTTTTTTGGTCTATGAACTTGCAAGGAATCTTCACATAGATGTTTAGGCTTTAGGGATCAGGATATTGTTCGTGTAAATGTCTCTGAAAATCTTGTCAAACTTACGGTAAAAGGAACCCTTCATTTCTTTTCTGTTGATTCTTGACAGTTGCCATTTGGCCATGAATCATAATTGTCGTTGTTTCTTACAGAACTCCATTGTTTTTTTCAGGTAAGGAAGCTCATTGCTTGTACTATTTGTGAGATAACAATGACTCAACATATCATTCTGGATTCCCATTCTTCCAAGGTTCCAAATTATACGATTATCAAGTCTTTGGCATTTAAGTTTTCTGTTACTGATTATGTTCAACATCTTTTATTCCTGATAAGCCACTTGAGTCATTTTCAACATCTTCTCTTGCATTTCAGCTTTCATTTTTTCCTTGAAGATATTAAATGTAAGACTTCATTTTTGTTGTTAGTGTTAATATTTGATCGAGAATGGAATTGCAACTTGTATTGGGTTGAAGGAAATAAAAATATGCAGGTGCAGGAAATAATTTTGATTTTGGGAACCCCTAGCTAGAAAAATATGATTTTTTTTTAAATAGATAATATCATTTTGAGACGCATATAAGTGTCGCTTAAATTAATAATAAGTGTCTCTTAAAATTAATTAAGAAGACACTTATAAGTGTCGCTTAGATTGATTAAGAGACACTTATAAGTGTCGCTTTAGGCGTCTCAAACGATTCCGGACGCACGATTTGAGACACTTATATGTGCCTCTTAAATTCAATACAACGGATATAAATGTCTCAAAACCGTTGATTTGGTGTAGTGTGGCCTTCGAATCATTTGCATGGGGCTATTAGTCTATCGCATTACGCATAGGGCTCAATTCTTTTTCAATCTTTTTCTTAATACTCTATTACTTATACATGTACCAATTTTTTAAAACTTCTAGATAACCTCAAGTCTAGCATCCATGGAATTATATTCGGGTGGTTGGCAACATATGGCATGTAATGCATGTCAATGATTCATTATGCTTATAGTCCCACATAGAGAAACTAAGAGTGAGAAAGGGTTTTCCAGTTATTTTTCTTGCTGAAAACGGTAAACATCAACAAGATAGTAGATGAGGATGGATTTATGACTCAACCAATAAAGAAATCAAAAGCAATGAGTTTAACTGTGTCATGATTCATAAAGATAACAATACAAGGATATCGGATGTGAAGTTGAGAGGCGGAAAGAATACACAGGTGGGGGAAAAACTCATTGGTGCTTCCAAGGGTAAAAAAACGTAGAGAGGTGTCATTCACGTTGCAATCTAGTCAAGTACTATAATAAGGTTTTGTTGGCTTAATTTCAATATTGGAATCTAGTTACTACTGTTAGAGCACTGCTCAGTCGAACTCGCAAGCGTTGTTATCTCAAGCTTGTTTGTCAAGTTTAGTTGACCAAACTATATACTTGATTTCTAGTCTACTTATAGCTATGTCTCGGATTATGATAGAAGTGTGTAGTTGAGCTTTAGACTTCACGGCGTTCACCAATTGAAGAAGAAGATCTATTGAAGAGCTTGGAGGAAATTCATCAACAAAAGGTATGTGGAGACTAAAACTTATCTATCACTCAGAAGTCTATTCTATTTTATCTTCTAATGAGACTAAGTCGTATAGCTATATAGACTTTTAAATTTTATACAATTGAAATTCCGAGCCGAGTTTATCTCGTTTATCTATTTCTCGAAATACGTGTTGGAAGCTTTTAGTTTTAGCTAAGTTCATCATCTACTTGACAAGTTTAGTTGGAAACAAATTATTTGTTGGAAACTAAATATTAAGTCAAGATGATCATGTGAAAATTACCTTGAACATCTTACATGATTTGTGTGAGACAGTCATTTGATGTTAACTTGGGATGTTTCGTATTGATCGTTTAATCACTTGAAAATACTTGAAGCTAGTGGTATGTGTAAGATTACCATTGTTGTATTCTAAGGATGTTTCAATGATTGAATGATAGTTTTAGAACGACTACCAATGCCTGAATATAACACAACATGTATACTTTGTATGTGTACTGTGAAGTTCTAGTTCAGGTCCGAAACTCTTGTTTGCGAACTATGTTTGCGAACGGGTTTACCTGTGAAAAGGTCCGGAGCTATTGTTCGCGTACTCTATTTTTGAACGGTTAGACAAGGCAAAGTCCGAACTGTTGTTCGCGTACTCTGTTTGAGAACACAGTGGTTAAGTTCTAAAATCGGTAAGTATGGTTTTATTACTCATGAACTAGGGTTCGTTTGCGAACTAAAGTCCCTGGAACTTTAATGATATAAGGTATGTGAAACTTGTTTTGCAAACTGTGGCATTATGTTCATGAATTGGTTCTTGTATAAGTACTTTGTACAATTACAAACCAAACCGAATATGTTTCAATTGTTCATGGATATTTCTATGAGATAGCGAGCAATTGAACAACTCTCTTAAAACACATTTAGATTCATTTGATCATCATATTTGATCTAGAAGTTGTTATAGCACTGCTCGGTTGAACTCGCAAGCGTTGCTATCTCAAGCTTGTTTGTCAAGTTTAGGTGATCAAAACTATAAATCTTGATTTCTAGTCTACTTATAGCTATGTCTCGGATTAGGATAAAATGTGTAGTTGAGCTTTAGACTTCACGGCGTTCATCGATTAAAGACGAAGATCTACTGAGGAGAGCTTGGAGGAACTTCATCAACAAAAGGTATGTGGAGACTAAAACTTATCTATCACTCAGAACTCTATTCTATCTCCTAGTGAGACTAAGTCGTATAGCTGTATATACTTTTATATTATACACATTTGATATTTTGAGTTGAGTATAACTCGCTTATATAAATCTCGAAATATGTGTTGGAAAGCTTTTTACTTTAGATACGTTCATCATTATTTTTTACGAGTTTAGTTGAAAACAACTTATTTGTTGAAAACTAAATAATAAGTCAAAAGATGATCATGTGAAAAATGCCTTGAAACATCTTACATGATTTGTGTGAGACAGTCATTTGATGTCGACTCGGAATGTTTTGTATTGATCATTCGATCACTTGAAAATTACTTATAAGCTAATAGTTTGTGTGAGACATCTATTGTCATCTTCTAAGGATGTTTCAATGATTGAAATGTGAGTTTAGAACAATTAATCATTTTCTGGATATAGCACAGTATGCAAACTGTTGTGGTATGATTCAGGACCGAAAACCAACGTTTGCATACCAGTATGCGAACGGTTTTAACTGTTAAATTCTGGGAACCAAGTATGCATACCAGTACGCGTACGGTTTCACCTGAGTTAGGTCTGGGACGACAATATGCATACCCGTTTGCGAACTGTCGGACATGACCAAAGTCTGGAACTTAAGTTTGCGTACCCATTTGCAAACTGAGTTGGTTAAAGTTCTAAAATCGGTTAAGTATGATTTCATACTCATGAACAAATACATTTATATATTAAGGAATGCAATCTTTGCAAACCGTGGCTAAATGTTCATGAATTGATTATTGAATAAGTACTTTGTACAATCATGAATCAAATCTGATTTTGCTTCAATTGTGTCTTGTATACTTCTATGAGAATATAAATAATTGAACAAATCTATGAGTAACACAATTAGATTCATTTGATTATTATTTGATCTAGAAGTGATAGATGAATGTGGTTAATACAAAAGTGTTCATATGGCTAACTTCGGTTAACTATTGTTGAGCCAACTCAATATAAACATTTAGGTACGGTTACCCATATCTAAATGAACGTATATTTCATTTGTGTGTAACAAGATAAGACCATCTAACGGTGGAGAGATATTGCTTTGGTTTTAAGAAAACTTAGCTTGAATCTTAAATCAGGTTTTCATCTAACGGTGAATATTGATTGCTTTGTTACTAAGCTAACTTAAAATGCAAACCCTGATTTGAAAGACTATATAAGGGAGAACTTTAGCAACTGAAAAACCAAATCCCCACACCTTCTGTGTGATACTAGTTTCGTACTAGATTCGATTCTCCTTTAACCTAGGTTTTTCCTAAAACCATTATAGGCTAACGACTTAAAGACTTCATTGGGATTCTGAAGCCAGACCCAACTATTTTCTTTGTAGTTGCGTTTTCAGATCTTACTTGTTGTATCGTATTGAGTACTATCTTCTCTAAGATTTGCTCGAGATTTATCTCCGATAGGTAAGATATAAAAAGTAATCACAAAGCTCTTCGTCTCATTCTTTGTGATTCCATAATAACTTCTTCTACTACCATATAGTTAAGTTATTGTGAGGTGATTGATATTTCTAGGTTGTTCTTCGGGAATATAAGTCCGGATTATGTGCATCTTGATTTATCAAAATACGGAACAAAAACTTCTTAGATATTTTTATGGAGACAGATTTATCTATCAGAATAAACTTTTCTGTGGGAGAAAAATTTATTTATAAAGTCTTCGACTTTGGGTCGTAGCAACTCTTAGTTGTGGGTGAGATTAGCTAAGGGAATCAAGTGCGTAGAGTCATGTTGGGATTCAGAGGCGTAAGGAACGCGACTGTACCTTAATCGATGTGAGACTTGGTTAGGGCTCAACTACATTCCAGTCCGAAGTTATAACTTTTAGTAGGCTAGTGTCTGTAACGGCTTAATACAGTGTCGTGTTCAAATCTGGACTAGGTCCCGTGGTTTTTCTTCACTTGCGGTTTCCTCTTTAACAAAATTTCTAGTGTCTGTGTTATTTCTTTTCCGCATTATATTTGTTTATATAATTGAAATATCACAGGTTGTGCGTAGTTCAATCAATTTGTAAATCCAACCTTTGGTTGTTGATTAAAATTGATTGACAATTGAACATTGGTCTTTGGTACCGTTCAAGTTATTTCTCATATCTATCAGGATCACATATATCTCTATATGTTTGATTGCGGATTGTATTGAAAAATTAAGACATAACTCTTGGATATTTTTCTTTGATTGAGTTTGAGTATCTAGTTGATTCTCTTGGAATTACATTGGAGTTAGTCCATACAGATTTTCGAACGAAATATTGGGTGTGGTTGTTAGACCCCCGGTTTTTCAGAAGTGTTAGATGAATATGGCTAAAATTATAAGTGTCAATATGGCTAACTTCGGTTAACTATTTTTGAGCCAACGATTATACACGTTTAGGTACGGTTCACCCATATATAAATATAGGTATATTTGATTTGTGTGTATCAAGCTAATACCATCTAAAGGTGGAGATTGATTGCTTAATTTCTAAGCAGACGTATCTTGAATCTTAAATCAGGAGTTCATCTAACGGTGAATATCAATTTCTTTGCTACTAAGCTATCTTAGCTTTGATTGTAAGCAACCCTGATTTCAAAGACTATATAAGGTAGAACTCTAGCATCTGGGAAACTTAATCCTGACACTTTCGTGTGTCCTAGTTGCAAACTAGAGTTGATTCTCCTTTAACCTAGGGTTTTCCAAAACCATTATTAGGTTAACGACATGAAAACTTCATTTGGGGTTCGTGAAGCCATATCCAACTATTTTCTATGTAGTTGCGTATTCTGATCTTACTTTTTCTACCGTATTGAGTTTTATCTTCTCTAAGATTTACTCGAGATTTATCTCCGATAGGTGAGATATAAAAAGTAATCACAACAATTTTTCGTCTCGGACTCTTTTGATTCCGCAATAACTTCTTCTGTTAATCAGTTAGGTTATTGTCAGGTGACTAATATTTCTAGGCTGCTCTTCGGGAGTATAAGACCGGATTATCAGTTGATTTTCCTGTTCACCTTGATTTATCTAAAGACGGAAACAACAACCAGAATATACTTATCTGAAGGAGACAATTTTGTTTATAAGTCTTCGACTTTGGGTCGTAGCAACTCTTAGTTGTGGGTGAGATCAGCTAAGGGAATCACGTGCGCGAAGTCCTACTGGGATTCAAGAGGCGTAAGTAACGTGACTGTACCTTAATCGGCGTGAGACTTGGTTAGGGATCAACTACATTCCAATCCGAAGTTAACTTGTAGTATGCTAGAGTCTGTAGCGGCTTAATGTAGTGTTGTGTTCAAAGATGGACTAGGTCCCAGGATTTTTCTGCATTTGCGGTTTCCTCGTTAACAAAATTTCTGGTGTATGTGTTATTTTTTTTCCACATTATTATATAATTGAAATATCACTGGTTGTGCATAGTTCAATCATAGTTGATAAATCCAACCTTGTTAGTTGGATAGAACTTGATTGACACTTGGGCATTTATATTTGGTACCGTCCAAGTTATTCTCATATCAATCAGGCTCACGGATTTATATCTGTTCGATTTGCTGATTGTATTGAGAAAGAGATAAAACTCTTTGATATATTTCTTGATTGAGTCTCACTTTTTAAGTTGGTGATCTCGACGCTATATTAGAGTTTAGTCCACACAAATTGCCGAACGAAATATTAGGTGTGGTTGTTTTACCCCCGCGTTTTTCAAGTACTATTAGAGCACTACTCGGTTGAACTCGCAAGCGTTTCTATCTCAAGCTTATTTGTCAAGTTTATTTGCCAAAACTATAAGTTTTGATTTCTAGTCTACTTATAGCTAAGTCTCGGATTAGGATAGAATGTGTAGTTGAACTTTAGACTCCACGACGTTCATCGATTGAAGACGAAGAACTACTCAAGGGAACTTGTGAAACTTCATCAACAAAAGGTATGTGGTGACTTGAACTCATATGTCACTCAAAAGTCTATCTACTCTATCTCCTATTTGAGACAAAAGTCGTATTGCTATATAGACTTCAATTATACACATTTGATATTTCGAGCCGAGTTTATCTCGCTTATCTATTTCTCGGTAAGCTTTCGCTTTAACCAAGTTTATCTTTTATTCTTGACGAAAGTCAAAAGATGATCATGTGAAAATCGCCTTGTAACATCTTACATGATTTGTGTGATGTAATCATTTGGTGTAGACTTGGAATGTTTCGTATTGATCATTCGATCACTTGAAAATTACTTTGGAGCTAATAGTTGTGTGAGACATCTATTGTCATCTTCTAAGAATGTTTCAAAGATTGAAATGAGAGTTTAGAACATGTAACCATGATTAGATATAAACATAATGTGTGTATTCACATTTGTGTAAGGTCCAAGTCCGGGAACCATAGTATGTGTACCCGTACGCGTACTGGTTGGTTAATGGAAGTCCGGGAACTAAGTATGAGTACCCGTACGCGTACTGGCGTAAGTCCAAGTTCCATAATTCAAATGACGTTGTAAGTATGTGTACCCTTTCGCGTACTGGCAAAACCAAACTCAGTCTGGCTACTTAAGTATGCTTACACGTTTGCGTACTTGAGTCGGTTATGTTCTAAAATCGGTTTGTTCATGAACTAATACATTTATAAATTAAGGAATGCAATCTTTTGCAAACCGTGGCTATAATGTTCATGAAATGATTCGAGTGAATCAAAATCGATTTTGCTTCAATTGTGTCTTGTATACTTCTATGAGAATATAAACAATTGAACAACTCTCTAACTAGTTTCATTTGAGTCATTTGAACTAGTTGTGATAAAGATCAATAAGGTTGATATGAAAGTGTTCATATGGCTAACCTCGGTTAACTATTGTTGAACCAACTAAGTGTACACGTTTAGGTACGATTACCTTTATCTAATTGTTGGTACATTTCATTTGTGTATAACAAGCTAAGTTTGATCTAACGGTTGAAAGAGATTAACTTGAATCTAATCAGGTTTTCATCTAACGGTGAATATTGAATGCTTTGTTACCAAGGTAGCATTGATTGCAAACCCTGATTTGGAGACTATATAAAGGAGAACTCTAGCAATTGGGAAACCTAATCCCCACACCTCCTGTGTGATACTAGTTGCGACTAGAGTCGATTATCCTTTAACCTTAGGTTTTTCTAAAACCCAGTAGGTTAACGACTTTATTGGGATTGTGAAGCCAGACCCAACTATTTTCTCTGTAGTTGCGTATTCTGGTCTTGTTGTTTTCTATTGTGATTGAGTACTATCTTCTTTAAGATTTGCTCGAGATTTATTCTCCGATGGGCAAGATTGAAAAGTAGTCACAAACACCTTCGTCTCATCGTTTGTGATTTCGAAATATCTTGTTTCGTTAATCGATTAAGATTATTGTGAGGTAATTGATATTACTAGGATGTTCTTCGGGAATATAAGTCTGATTTATCAATTGGTTCATGTTCACATTGATTTATGAAAAGACGGAACAAAACTCGTAGGTATATCTGTGGGAGACATTTTTATCATTTCAATATATATATAGACTTTTTTGTGTGATACGGATTTGTTTTTCAAGTCTTCGACTTTGGGTCGTAGCAACTCTTAGTTGTGGGTGAGATCAGCTAAGGGAATTAAGTGCGCAGAATCCGGCGTGGTTCTAGAGGCGTAAGGAACGCAATTGTACCTTGATCAGTGTGAGATTGGTTAGGGCTCAACTACATTCCAGTCCGAAGTTAACTTGGAGTAGGCTAGTGTCTGTAGCGGATCAATACAGTGTGGTGTTCAATCTGGACTAAGTCCCGGGTTTTTTTTTGCATTTGCGGTTTCCTCGTTAACAAAATTTCTGGTGTCTGTGTTATTTCTTTTCCGCATTATATTTTCTACATAATTGAAATATCACAGTTTGTGCGTAGTTCAATCAATTAGATAATCCAACCTTTGGTTGTTGATTTAAATTGATTGACACTTGAACATTAGTCTTTGGTACCGTTCAATTATTTCACATAATAATCAGGCTCGCGGATTTCTATCTGTTTGATTTGCTGATTACATTTATATATTTCTTGATTGAGCTCGCTTTATTAGTTGGTACTCTCAGAATTATATTGGAGTTTATCCATACAGATTTCCTAAACGAAATATTGGGTGAGGTTGTTAGACCCCCTCTTTTTCAAGTACGTCTACTAAAGATGGAGACAGATGGTGGTGATGAGAAGATACTCAATTGGAACTTTTGAGAAGATGAAGACTGAATGTTAGCTGTTAGAGAAGAAAATAAGCATAGAAATTCAATCTTCTGCAGGTTTATCACCACAAGGCTTATCAGGATACACCATTCTTTCCAAACGGTAACAATAAAGTCGGATGGTTGGATACAGAGGTGTTGATGGTGGTTTTTAGCTTAGGGTTGAAATCGTAAAACCTTACATCTGATGTGATGTCACTATGTAAGGAAACGATGACGTGAGTGCTAACCTCTCCACCGGCATATTTATTGAGCCGTTCAATATACTTACATGAAATTTATCCAGACTGGCGAATATAGCAACCATCCCAGATGTTGTGTAAATTTCGGCGCCTCTCCTATATTCACTTAATATAAGTTCCTTTGAATGCCTTCTATGCTATGTTCTCCGGCTGAACCTGATATGGCATGACGATTTTTTTTTCACTCGCAGCAGAGTAGCACGAATTTCCAAGTATCAAGGATAAGGTCTTTGCATAAGGTATTCAATCAGAAAAAGCATGCTGCTCTCTGGCAATGAACTTAAAAGAACTCTATGTCAACACATAGAATTCAATCAATTGACCTGACTAGCTTGCAGAAGTTAGGGTTTTGTGCCTCGCGCAATATATCAGACCTTGTTTGTCGAAATTAAACCTAGGCAAACTAGGTAATTAATCCGACATGGATTAGTAGGTGCAAAACCTTGCTCAGAATCAGAAAACAGGGAGCCGCAGCTGCAAAGGGAGGCGTGGCCATGCCTTAGGCCAACTGGCGCCACTTGACATTGGCCACGCCCCTTCCTAAACCGGCCCTATTTCTCTGGAACAATCGTGTCGCCTCAAATTAGCCACACGCACATAAGTTGTGGCTGGGCGCATACTTGCCATCGACCAATCAGGTCGCTCTAAAGCCGCCATACTCTCACCAGAAGTGTAGCCGCGCCTTATGTTTGGACGCCCCCTTTTCTTGACCAATCAAGTCGCTCTAAACTTGCCACCATACATTAAAGGCCAAACGCACCATGCCGCGCCACTATACTAACTGGCAAGCCAAACGCGTCTTCCCACAACAACATATTGATCGGCATACCAACATGCCACTCTGCCACGGTAGCATGCCACTTTAGCCTTGGCCACGCCGCCAAGCCCTAATTCTTACCACAACGCCAAATCCTAGCCTTGGCCACGCCGCCAAGCCCAAATTCTTACCACGGCGCCAAATCCTAGCCTTGGCCATGCCGCCAAGCCCTAATTCTTACCACGGCGCCAAATCTTAGCCTTGGCCATGCCGCCAAGCCCTAATTCTTACCACGACGCCAAATCCTAGCCTTGGCCACGTCGCCAAGCCCTAATTCTTACTACGGCGCCAAATCCTAGCCTTGGACACGTCGCCAAGCCCTAATTTTGGCCACGGAGCCAAACCTTAGCTTTGGCCATGCTACAACGCCACAGACGTGGCCATGCCACAACGCCACTGGCATGCCACTATGCCACGGCTACTAGCATGCCACTATGCCACGTCTACTAGCGTGCCGCTATGCCATGGCTCCACCAGGCACTACTATGCCAATGGCGCCACTTCGTTATACAACAAGATGCGGCCATAATCGATGGCCACTCTTCCTCATGAGATGCAATCTCAGACATCCAAGTTCGCCACTGACTGACAGACTTGCGGCAAGTCCCAGGCAACCCGCTACGCCAGGTGCCACTATGCTAATGGACCACTTTGTTACACAACAAAGATGTGGCCATAATCATCGGCTACCCTTCCTCACGAGATGTAATCTCATCTATTCAAGTTCTCCACCAAACTGACAGACTTGTGGCAAATTTTAGGCGGCCGACCAAGGCAAGCCTATTAGCATCACATGCTATTTTCTTATGGAAAAGTCTCTTGAATTTTACTTGCCACACATAGCAACCTGCTACACGTTTTCCACGAAAACACTCGAGACATCAAACATGTCACAAACTGGGGGATACTCATCAGGGTATTGGTCTGGCGGTTTACAACGTGCGGCGTGCAATGAGCCCGTTACAAGAAAGTGTCATGAAGTAGGACAATTAGTGGTGGTGAAAAGTAACGGTGTAAACAATTCATTTCCTTCATCATGGAAGCGTAATGACTGACGGTTACACGAATTCACTTCCCTCATCATGGAAGCATAACGTATGACGGTTAAACGTTACTCTATTCTTCCACTACTCAATCGTTTCCACTTCCTACGAGACCAGGGTACATTTCAATATGACTTGTATAAATAGGCTTCACCTATTTTCACCAAACAACAAGTTTTGGTCGGCAACAATACAGTATCTAGAAATCACGTGGTAGCTTTCCATTCTGCTAACCAGTTCTACTTCTGATACAAGTCATAAAATAAACCACACCTTCAGAATCAACGATTCTGGTCTCAACACTCTCTTCGCTTCTCTCCCTAAGACCAACCCTTCTCCTTCACTTTGTGACCGAAGCAAGCCTGGAACGGCCATTTCTTGGTTTAGGCCAGGATTGTACAGATTGATCTTTCGAATCAAAAGTACTCCCGTGCAGTGCATTGTTTAGGGTTTAGATTCGTTTCTCACCCACACACCCTAAATTACCAAAATCAGCAGAAACGGTTTTCACCCACAAACAAGAGGTTTTCTTGGACGAATTAATGTCTAGTATCTCTTAGCTAAAAATAAGGAAAAAAAGGGAAAAGTTTCAGCTAAGCCAGCTTCAATTGCTTAGTTTGATTCATTTTGAGTCCAGATAATTGATGTTCCACCAGATTTAGACGGTGTATATTGTTTCAATTAGAAACTTCAAATTTCTTCTTTTAAAAAGAATCTTGTAAGTCAAATTTGGAAATTTCGAGATCCAGAATATTCATTAAAATCGTGTCGGTTAAAGTCATGACAAATAAAGATATTATGATTAAAAGATGCAGGGTTTTCTAGATTTATATGATTAACATATAAGATAATGATAATAAAAATGAAGATATGCTAGAGATATATGAATTTCATGAAATTTCAAGCTATAAGAGATATTATATAAGATATTAAGCATTTAAGATGTGCAAATAATAGTAAGAAGATGAAAATATTAATTAATACCATATTTAGTTAACTAATTCTCTGCTTTGAGATAAAAGATGATGCAAATGGATCTTCAATAGATTTTTTAACTGATAAAACGTAGATTAAAAGATTTTTTTTAGGAATAAATCTAACAGGAGTAGTCAAATGAGATTTCTATAGACTTCCATAGATTTTTTTATTTGAGTGACTCCCGGGGACTCTCTGAAATCTAGAGATTTCTAGTGATTCACAGAGAGTATTTTAGAGAGTCTTTATGACTTGTAGAGACAAAAAAATGATATATTTAAAAGTCTCTGTGATTTATAGAGACAAAAAATTATAATATCTAACTAAAAATTTAGAACATCTACCGATTGTTTTATTATGCACATTACAATGTTAATAAAAGTACCATGAATACCTAGTAAAATATTTGTTCATTGCCAAAATAAATCTCATTGTTGTCATATGCCTAAGTTTTTTGTCATCCCATATTTTTTTATTTGCTATGTTATCTCATCACTGGTTAGCATCTGAAAAGACAAGGGTACCCAAATACACCATAATCTTTAATTTATCCACATATAAGTTCTCTTACCGAAAGTGATTGTCTATGGACAAAGTCGAGACAATAATACAAATCGGTATTCACACTTTGTGTGATTATCTATGGATACGAGATCGAGACAATACAACTACCAAAGTGTGATACTTGATAATAGGTTCGGACTTAACCAAACTCTATAGGATCACTATCAAGTATGACGGAGTTAACGTTTGTGTAATTTACTTTAAATTATAATAACAACAATTATAATTGTGGAAAGGAAAAGTAAATGACATAGCAAGATTTTGTTAACGAGGAAAATTGCAAATGCAGAAAAACACCGGAACCAAGTCCAGAATTGAATACTCACATAATTAAGCCATTATACAAAATCTAAACCAACTTCGTATAATTGAGACCAAGCAACTACCCCTAGTTCACTCAGTTTCCTCGGTATCCCTGCGCTTCTGACTTCGATGAGTGCACGCACTGGAACAATTTCTTTGGATCGTATTCCAAACAGTAAAGGAACAACAAATATGTTTGGTAACAACTCTATTGATTCTTTCCAGATAAAGAAATCTTGAGTCATATGCAAAGGCTCTTCCGTTTAAATTAATAAACTCCTTTGCCTGGTTAGATCAATCCAATCTCTAATACCGAAGTAATAAGATTCGGATTTGTAACAATCAAAATAGATCTCAAGAGAACTATTAGGCGTTACCGATCTCACGCAACTATCAATCGAATAAATCTGATTCTAGTCGGATCCCAGCCGATCAAGGTTTGTGCAACACACAAAGGTATGAAAAAACAATAAGAAATCTTCTTCGTCTTCAAATATTCTTTAATCTTCAATAAACACCTGCACAACACCACTTGAATCTCTTGTGATCAATCACGCACAGAATGGAGTCTATTAACAATGAATTATCGTAAGATTTCTTTAGATCTACAGACAGTTCTAAAGATCCAATCGATACTTCGATCTAGTTTGAGTGAATCTTATATGAGAAGAGAAGATTCTCAAGCATAAACAAACTAGGTGCAATCAAAGTTTCAACAACTTTTAGTCAATCAAATCAATCGAAAACTAATAACACTGCAATTATCTAGTTTCCCACCAACAGTACTCGTAGAGCTTTTTGATCCCACAGAAGTCTTTAAACGAGCGGTCGTAAGAGATTTCGCCTAATTAGGTTTCTTTCCTCTCCGGATAGACGGCTCCACCAGAAACAATAAAAAGATGAAGTTTGCCTGGCTCTTAGGATAGTTTGCTAGAAATGCAAACTTAGATATTTATAGACCAAGGATGTTTGGACACCAAGGAATTTCCAAAACCGAAAATATTCTCAAGATATGCAGTGAATGCCAAAATTCGGTTTTCCTAATTCCAATAAATGCTTGTCCAAAATTTCCGAAATATCTCAATAGAAAATCTCCAATTAGCAAATGAACATTGCTAATTTAGATATGCATTTAATTGCTGGTAACGAAAAGCATATATAACTAAAAACCTTAATTAAAAGATTCTCAATTAATTTCGGTACAAGATCTCCTTGAGTACTAAGGAATATCTTTGAACAATAAAAGATAAGAGTTACTGTACGTGTTCAAAGTATGTTGACATCTTTTCTCTGTAAATCATCTTTCATATTTACATTCTTGGAATCGGTTATACCACACTTCCAAACAAGTTTAGAATTGGTTCAGCTATATTCCAAGACTACTATGTGATTGATCAAATATCAAATCACATACATCGGTTCTACCAATCACTAGGATCGGTTATACCTTAATACGGAAACACTTGTGATCGGTCACATGATCGCTGTCGTATGCGTCAAAAATAAATTACTTTCTCGCTACTCAAAACATATAATATAGCAAGGACAAGAAAGGATCGTTCCCACAGAGAGGTCTTGGATTGTCAATTTGTTTCGGTATTTTATAAGAAACAAGGGGGTTTTCTGATTTTTATAAACTAAAATAAAATAAAAGCAAAACAATAAAAAGTAAACACGCAAATCAAAGATGTGAAATATTGGGTAAAGGTTTCATCTTCAATTGTAAACAAGTTTTTGAATATATGAATAGAATTTGTATTTAATCTCACTATCATCAAAATCCCTAGAATACCTTATTGCAAGAATACTCTGTAAATTTCCTAAGTCATCACACTTAAATGTAAAACGATGCAAGTATGAATACTACCTAGAGAATAACTCGACGCCTTGCGCTAATCAAGTTCAATTCCCAAAGAGCATTAAGATTTGTGAAATAGGCTAATCAATGCAATTGTCATACGTTGCGCATGGCAATTCGGACAAAGGTAAAACTCTACATATAATTACAAGAGTCTATCACTACAAACCGTAATCATATCATGCTACTCGTATTCAAGGTTATCGCTCGATGATGAACCCTAAATTAGATATAGATATGGATGTGAGTTCAATCAATTCTAGACTTAGCTAAATAAATATTCAATCATATTGCAATACATCAATCATGCAATTATTATAAACCATAGAGAGTGAGCGATAATATGGAGAGAAAACTAATTCATCATATCAAAAAAACATGCTTGCAAAATCCGACTACATCTTTAACCAATAACAATAAATCAAGTACTTGTGTTTATGGAGTTCATAACAAAGAGCATAGAAGAAAGCATCATGTTCTAAACCCTGGAAAGTAAAAGTAGAAGAAGAGATGATAAAAGAGATCAATTTCCAAATTTTGTCCATCCGCCAGCATGTTTCCAGTCCAAGCCCACAGTTCACTCTAACAACCCACAGGCCCATAAGTATTGCTAAGCCTGTCAATCTTGTAGAACTGACAAGCTACTCCTTGCAATCTCACTTCTTGGCTTCTCACAGACTCGACTCAAACAACTCATTCTTCTCTTCTCAGCTAACTGAACCCCAGCAGCAGAACAACACATTCTGGACCACAACTGCAGCTTCAACATCAATTCATACCCCATGGCTTTCATAGAGACCATCACTCTTCAGTCAATTCTCGACAAGTTCCGAAATAACTAGTTACAACATCTTTCTTCTTCACACCTTATAATTGCACACAGCACAATCACCAGTTCCATCTATCCTTGGCAAAACTCAAGCATTCCGTTGCTGTTCAAACCAGCTGCATCTTATTGTTGTCAATGCTTATAACTCATTCCACCTGACACAGCATTCTCTGCATCTCAGCTAACAACAATACACAACACCATCTCAGTTCCATCATTTCTGCATAACCCATCTTCATCTCTGTCTCTTAGTTGACTGCAATAGCTACAGGTCCTACCAACATAGCACCATTCCTTTCTCAGATTCTAAATCTTCTCAGATGTACACCAACTGCAACTTCTTTTATTTGTTTCGACAGCACCCCATCCTCTTTACTGAATCACCACCAGTGCTGCCATTACATTCTATGTAGCTCACCAAGTGCAGCAACATAATCAATGGCACCATTTCATCAGAACCCAGGTCTTCACAACGCCATCATTCTTCCATGTACAACATATAACAATAGCTCCATTGCTAATAATTCCAGCATACATAGCATCACCTGTTCAACTTACTTGTAATTTAGTTCATAACTTACGCCACACAATCCCACTAGTTTCAGCTGCCATTCTTGTTAGCCATCATCTTGTCTGTAGCAGCAACATTTATGCTTCCTCAATCATTCCTTGTGTAAGTCACCAGCAATCAACCCATTATATCACAGTCGCACCAACCTCCAGGTCCATTGCTTTACCTGCAATTCAGCTCAATCCCTTCAACCTAACATACATCTAGAGACCCAGTTCAGTCTTCAACAGCAGCAACTCATTCTCCCTTGAACCATTCTCTGCATTATATCTCAAGGCCAACACCAATTCCATTTATCCCTGCAGCTCAATAATAGCATCACTGCACAGCCAACTCAACACCAACATTGCACCTGCAACACCCATTTCAGCTTCTACTCTCACTGGCACCAACATCAGACAGCACAAGACTTCCTCTCTAAATTGTAGCATCACTAGAAACCAACATCAAGCAAACCTGCCCTAACATTCATCTACGCCATTTCAGCTCAAACCTGCAATGCTCATTTGAGTCACTACCAGAACCACCTAAACTCAGTTGCAAACTCCATTCCCAGACCAAGACTAGTAACACCATCTTCATCCATAACTCATTCATCTTCATTGTTCTTGACTGCAATTTCTCATCCACAGATCACTAGAACTGTTATTTCCTCTCTGCAACAGAACCAATCTTCTGTGGCCTGTTTACAGAATCATCACAAACCCATTTCTTAGTCAAGCTTAACAGATTGAACTTCAAGTCTCTGATTCAAACAGCTTGAACCCAAGACAACCCATCTGAATTCCAATCGAGTTTCATCATTTTCTATACTCAACAAAAACAACATCACCTGAATCATTTCAACCCTAATCTCTCCTCTTCACCAGCACATAAGCAAACTCGAATTTCTTATCTCAATTCTTCTCTGAGACCGTAACAGCAAACCCTAGTTTCCATTGAGATCAGTCTAACTGAACCGCACTCCAATCCTTCTTCTCTCTTACCAATTCTTCCATAATTTCCCACAATCTTCATTACAGATTCATGAAATCGAATCTTAGATACAATATGCACAGCCGTTCTCAATCTCTGTTTCTCTGAATTTCAGTTAATGGTAATAAAATGAAAAGAAATTCGATTTAGGTTATAACCCAGGGATGAATTTAGGATTTATCCAGACACCCCACATATTGGATAAGGGCCACCTGATTATTTGGCCTGTCAGTTCCAGATAACCGACAACCTAATTCTGTGCACAACTCAACTGTCAGTTTTGGGAAGTAGGAAATACCAATTGGTCCTAGGAATAATATATTAGAGAGAGTCTAGTCCAGTTGACCTAGTCAATTGTCTGTTTGGTCCTATTTGGTAATATAAATTATGGTTTGGTCCTAAAAATTATGGTTTGGTCCTAGGGTGATGTCATGGATGATGTAATTGTCATCTTGTAGTGGCAGAAATACCCTTTTAGATTAGGACCATATATAGTCAATTGGTAAGAGAGAGAAATCATTTCTCAAATCTATATTCTCTTTCCTCCCGGTTCTCCCTTCTTCTCCGCCGCTGCAATTTTTCTAGGGTTTTTAATTTTTTTCTACTGCTGCAATTGTTTACAGAGATGAACATAAAGAGATTAATTACAGAGATAAATCAACCCGGTTTTTGTAATAAAGATCTCAAAGTTTTGAAACCCAAAAACTCGAAAGAATTTGCTTTCACAAAGAATACAGATCAAGCATTTGAAGATGTTTTTAAAGGATGCAGAATAAACTGGTCTTTTCATATCGAAAAGAAATCAAGTGATGACTATTCCGGTTCTGATGATGATAAGAAATATTTTAAGCTTTGTTTCCACAACGATTACAAGGAGTTAATTCGGTCGGAGTATTTACCACATGTTGTGAAGGAAGCTGAAGTGATAAGTTCAAAATCAGAGAGAGGAATTTATTCACAAACGTGAGATCTTTATACTAGAAATTTGTTAGCATGAAAGATTATTATACTAGAGTTGGCAGGGCATGGAAAAAAGGGAATCTTCTTTATGGTCCACCAAGAACGAGTATGTTTAATTTAACTAATCTTTTTGATTTAAATAAATTTTTTGACAAATTTGTACATAAATTGTTATCATTATGATAGAATTTGAGGCTAATTTGTGCTTAATTTGTTATTACAGGAAAGACTAGTTTGATTGCATCCATTGCAATTTTCTTGAAAGATGATGTTTTGCTTTTTGTTTTTTCTCTACTACTGTTTTTTTTTATTATTTGTTCTTGCTGCTGGTGAAGATTTTGTGTTCATGTAAAGAATGAACTTTGTTTGATGAAGACGACGACGACGACTATGAATCCGATCTGTTTGATGGAGACGATGGAAGATGATGTTGTTGTTGCTGTTGAAGACGTCGAAGAAAATGAAGATGATGCCGCTGATGTTTTTATATGGAGTTCATTCCAGAAATGAAGTCTGTTTTGTATAGGTTTTTATATGGACTTCATTTTCTGGAATGAAGTCTGTTTTTTTAGGTTTTTATATGGACTTCATTTTCTGGAATGAAGTCTGTTTTTTTAGGTTTTTATATGGACAAATGAAGTCTGTTTTTTTAGGTTTTTATATGGACTTCATTTTCTGGAATGAAGTCTGTTTTTTTTAGGTTTTTATATGGACTTCATTTCTGGAATGAAGTCTCTTTTTTTAGGTTTTTATATGGACTTCATTTCTGGAATGAAGTCTGTTTTTTTTAGGTTTTTATATGGACTTCATTTCGGAATGAAGTCTGTTTTTTTAGGTTTTTATATGGACTTCATTTCTGGAATGAAGTCTGTTTTTTTTTTAGGTTTTTATATGGACTTCATTTCTGGAATGAAGTCTTTTTTTTTAGGTTTTTATATGGACTTCATTTCTAGAATGAAGTCTGTTTTTTAGGTTTTTATATGGACTTCATTTCTGGAATGAAGTCTGTTTTTTTTAGGTTTTTATATGGACTTCATTTCTGGAATGAAGTATGTTTTTTTAGGTTTTTATATGGACTTCATTTCTGGAATGAAGTCTGTTTTTTTTATATGGACTTCATTTCTGGAATGAAGTCTGTTTTTTTAGGTTTTTATATGGACTTCATTTCTGGAATGAAATCTGTTTTTTTAGGTTTTTATATGGACTTCATTTTTGGAATGAACTGCTACAAGAAAATAAGTAAAAATTAACACTGGAGGGTACTTTTGTCTGTTTTATATTTTTACATAATTATGGACCAAACAGTAAAGGCGTTTGACCAAAGGACTAAACAGACATGGGCCCACCTAAAAAAGGACCAAAAGATATTTTTCCCTTTTGGGAACCTGACAATAGATTCTTCACTTCCATCAATGCCTAGTGCCTCCAAGTAAAGCCTTCAGATCCTATTTCTCATCTTTTTCACCGATATGACTCCAAAACACCTATAAAACTCAAAAGCACACATAAGGTACATAATTTACAAGAAAAGTAGCAAAGAAAGCATAAACAATAGATAAATATCAAGGTGTTTATAGCACCTATCATCACACAAGTTACCAGGACTGGTTACATCAATACCAGGACCGGTTACCATATATTCATGGTATTGCTTGTGATCGGTCACACCAGTCACTAGGATCGGTTACACCAATTACCAGTTTCGATTACACCAATTACTAGGACCGGTTACACCAATTACAAAGATCGATTACACAACACTCTGTGATCGGTCACACCAATTACTAGGATCGGTCACACCAATTACTAGGATCGGTCACACTAATTACAAATATCGATCATACCATCTCATGGTGATTACTTAGGATCGGTAACACTAATTGATGAAAACTAGTCATACCAAATCATAAGTCAGGCATTGTGATTAGTTATACCAGGATACATAACAAAGTTACGATCGGTTCTACCATCTCACACATATTGGTAATACAAAGATTTGCAATGAATAGCCGTACCAATAAGCCTAGCGATTTCCCTTTCGATTCACAAAACAAGTTTACGAATGTACTTCCTTTAAACAAATGTAAAACATTGTTTCCTAGGATGAAATTGAAAAAGCGGGGGTACAACAACCTCACCCAATATTTCGATTAGAAATCTGTATGGACTAACTCTAATATACTTTTAAGAGAATCAACTAGACAGTCAGACTCAATCTTAATAAAAAGTATATCAAGGAGTTAATATCTCTATCTCTCGATTTGATCTATACTCAAACAAATAGAAATCTGTAAGTCTTTATCAAATACAAGAGATATAAACTTGGATGGTACCAAAGACCAATATCCAAGGATCAATCAATTTCCAATCAAAAACCAAAGGTTAGATTTCACAATTGATCGATACAATGCATAACCTGTGATATTTCAATTATATAACAAAATATAATGCGGAATAGAAATAACATAGACACCAGAAGTTTTGTTAACGAGGAAACCGCAAATGCAGAAAAACCCCGCGACGTAGTCCAGATTGAACACCACACTGTATTAAGCCGCTACAGACACTAGTGTACTACAAACTAACTTCAGTGTGGACTGTAGTTGAACCCTAATCAATATCACACTGATTCAAGGTACAATTGCTCTCCTTATGTCTCTGATCCCAGCAGGATATTACACACTTGATTCCCTTAGCTGATCTCACCCACAACTAAGAGTTGCTACGACCCAAAGTCGAAGACTTTAATAAACAAATTTGTATCACACAGAAAAGTCTATGATAATAGATAAATCTGTCACCCACGGATAAACCTATGAGTTTTTGTTCCGTCTTTTGATAAATCAAGATGAACAAGAACTAATTGATAACCCGGACTTATATTCCCTAAGAACAGCCTAGTATTATCAATCACCTCACAATAATCTTAATCGTATGGTAGCGAAACAAGATATTGTGGAATCACAAACGATGAGACGAAGATGTTTGTGATTTCTTTTTATCTTGCCCTATCGGAGATATAATCTCAAGTCAATTATTTAATTGAACTCGTACGATAGAAAATGGCAAGATCAGATCGCTCAACTACAAGAGAAGTAGTTTCGTCTGGCTTCACAATCCCAATGAAGTCTTTCAGTCGTTAACCTACAGGGTCTCGAGAAAAACCTAAGGTTAAAGGAGAATCGACTCTAGCAAAACCAACTAGTATCACACAGGAGGTGTGGGGATTAGTTTTTCCAGTTGCTTGAGTTCCACTTATATAGTTTTCAAATCAGGGTTTGCAATCTAAGTTACCTTGGTAACAAAGCATTCAATATTCACCATTAGATGAAAAACCTAATTAGATACAAGCTAATATCTTTCAAACGTTAGATCGAAACTTAGCTTGTCACACACAAATGAAATGTATTCATTTAGGTTTGAGTAACCGTACCTAAACGTGTACACTTAGTTGGTTCACAAATAGTTAACCAATGGTTAGCCATATGAGCACTTTCATATTAACCGTATTCATCTTTCTCATAACTATTTCAAATGACTCATAAGAACTAGTTGAATAGTTGTTAAATTGCTTAGGTCTTTATTCATAGACACAATTGAAACAAAATCGGTTTGATTCATTTGAATAAATTCATGAACAATATACCCACGGTTTGCAAAGATTGCATTCCTTATAATTTATTGTTTTAAGTTCATGAACTACCGATTTGAGAAATAACCAGCTTGGGTACGCGTACGGGTATGCGTACATTAGCTACCGGATTTGAGTTTACAAACTCATCAGAAATTTTCGGTTCAAAAACATCCGTGGGTACGCGTACCTAAGGTAATTGGTTTACTATTTTGCAAACTACAAACTCAGCAGAAATTTTCGGTTGAAAACTTCCGCCAGTATGCGTACAGGTACGCGTACCCAACCTGTCTCCTTCACCAATACCGTATGCACAGATATGCACGCACTTGGTTTCCGGTACATGGATTTATAAATTAATGTGCGAACACACTATATATGCTTATATCCATAGATGGTAATCTCAACTCTACATTTCAATCATTGAAACATTCTTCTACAATGTTATAACAATCGTTATTTACGACTATCGTCATCAAATCTATTTTCAAGATTGAAACGTCATCATGACTTTCGTCACGAGTAAAGATGAAATGTGGTTAAATCGAAAGCTTACCAACACATATTTTGAGAAAAAGATAGGCGAGTAAACTCGGCTCGAAATAGCAAATGTGTATGTATGAAAACTATCATACTTATACGACTATTGTCTCAAGAGTAGGAGATAGAATAGACTTTTGAGTGACAGATGAGTTCAAGTCTCCACATACCTTTTAGTCGGATGAAGTTCCATTGGTTCCTCGAGTAGTTCTTTGTCTTTGTAAGATAATCGCCATGGAGTCTGGAGCTCAACTATACTTGACTATCCTAGACCGAGAATTAGTCATAAGTAAACTAGAAATCAAGACATATAGTTTTGATCACTAATATTGACAAACATGCTTGAGATAGCAACGCATGCGAGTTCGACCGAGCAATGCTCTAACATAAATCTTCACCATAACCCATTCACATAATCATAACAGCATATATAAGATTATGTCGATGTCAAATCTACGAAGTTCAAAAGATAAGCGTTATACTTCGTAGTCTAATAATATGATCATGTCTCACTTCGAGTAATACTTGTATGTCTTAACATTCCTAGAATTTCTAGTCTAACCTAAACGAAGTTGTCTCTAGTACATAATCAAACGACTCTTAGATGAGTTTTGACACACTAAAATTTGACAACCAAACTTGACATACTAACGCTTGGTGGGTTCAACCGAGCTATGCTCTAACAATATCTGATCATTGTTTCATCTGAGGAGATGTCATTTGAAGTGCCAAAGATAAAGCTCAGTCCGTATACAAGAGGGGAAGAAAGAAGAGAGAGGAGATGTCCAATATATTTAGATGTGGATATGGTCGGATGTATTACTGTGCAAATGGCTTGTCCCTTGGTCATCAACTCAAACAAAAAAAGAGAAAGAAATTGGTCATTCTCCCCAAAACAAATATTCCCTAACTTTTCAAGTCTCCCAAAATATCACCTCTTGAGGAGAGATTTCTACCATGCCTATTTTCATTAAAAAGTCTCACCAAATCTCTGAAAATTACAAATCAATGAATTTTAATTTTTCTTGAAATAGCAGGGATGTTGGAGTAACTCTTACGAAATCCTAATCCAATAACATGGAGTTCTAGAGAATTTAAATGACTTGATAAAAGTCTCTAACCAATAACAAGAGACATTAGGAGACTCTCCAAAATTATCTATGGACTAATAGTAGATTTGGAAACTCTCCGGAAATCATCTGAAATCTCAATTGACTACCTTCCTGTAAATGATTTACATGAAGATTAAGATAAAAACGATATGAACATGAATGCAAGTCGATATTTAGATGAGATTAAGATGCAGAGGAAGATATCAATCATGTATAATCAATAATAACATTTAGATTCATCATTTGAGATCAAAATAATCATATTTGTATGCGATTCTCATAGAATTAAAATTCATTTTTCCCCAAATAAAGGATAATTATGCATCAAAAATATGATCTAACCTGAGATTATGATTAAAAATCAAAATTATGATGTATCTCTAGTCGACACCAATAAAGATGCGTATTTTGATATCATGGAAATACGTACACAAGATTCAGATGTGGTTATTAGTCTAAATCTAACTCCTAACTTGATCTGATTATCGATCTTCGTCTATGAATTACTTAACTCTATGTCCATTTGGTGATTACCAAGTTATCTCCGGGTTAGTAATCACAATTGAGTTCTAAAGGAAAGTTAGAGAGAGAAACATAGAAAAAATAATCCTTATTAATCAAGTTAGACTGAATAATATGTCCTGGATTATAAAGTGAGCCTTCCTTGGCTTATATATAGTTAGTGACATTGCGTACAAATCACGCTGCACATATATCTAATGGGGATCACTCGTGCATATCTAGAGGTGACGTCATGATCCACTCAGACTTTTACTTCTTTAGTAAGTTAGTAGATCGACCTGTGATCTTCATTATTTCGATCTTCAGGTCTTGACTTTGACGATATTAGTTTTTTTTTATTCATTATCTTCAGTTCGTACTCGAGCTGAGGAATTGTTGTCTTTGACTCGACGTGAGCTCTTTCTTCGCATCGAGTTCTATGATCTATATATTATTAGGGTTCAGAACTAAAAGTGATAAGAGAGCACAATTTGTACGAGCAAAAACTGAAGAAAAGTATTAACAAAGCTATGAACAAGTAAATAATTAAACTGGTTTTGTTGAATTGAATGCCTGAATGATTACAGAGCTTGAGTATTTATAGTTAATGTAACTTCTTAAACAAACTATTTATAATTAAGGCAATTGATGCTTTCCTAATAATAGAACTTCTTGAAGCTAACTAAATAAGGAAACTAGATACTAAACAAAGCAAACCATAATAAGGGAAATAAGTGAACCGCAAGGTTGGTGTCCTAACATCCCACCACGCTTGAAAAATGGCTTGTCCTAAAGCCTTAAATTCTGGAAATCGAGCAAGAAAATCAGCAACATCTTCCCAAGTTGCTTCCTCAATGGAATGGTCTTTCCATTTAACAAGCCATTTAGTGCTAGCAGCATTGTCCTACTTGTACATCTTGCGTTTTAAAACTGTATCAGGTTCCCACTCAACATAATCCACAATTTTTGGCAGATGAGTACTTACTTCAGTTGAGGATCCAAGTTTCAGTTTCAACTGGGAAACATGACATGCTGGATGAATCCTGCTAGTAGCTGGTAATTCCAAACGATAAGCAATAGTTCCAATCTTCTCAATAACACAGAATGGTCCATAGTATCTTGGAGAAAGCTTTGTATAAGATTGATTATGTATTGTGATTTTACGATATGGTTGTAAACTCACAAAAACCAAATTACCAACTGTAAATGTACGTTCAGTTCTGTTAGCATCAACAAATATCTTCATTCTAGCCTGAGCATAGTGTAAATTGTCTTTGAGAATGTGTAAGATGTGATATCGAGCTTGTAATTTTCCATCCACAATATACACAGTTGTAGAACCAAGAATATAAGTCGAGATTGTTGGTGGAATCCGACCGTAAAGTGCTTAGTAAGGAGCCATTTTTATTGAGGAATGGTAGGTAGTATTACACCACCATTCTACCCACGGCAACCAATTTGTCCAATCTTTGGGCTTAATTCCAGCAAAACATCGCAAGTAACATTTCAAGGTCTTATTTGTGACTTCAGTCTGTCCATCTGATTTAGGATGATACGCTGAACTACGGCAAAGCTGAGTGTCTTGTAGAGAGAAAAAAGCTTCCCAAAAATTGCTTATAAAAATAGGATCTCGTTCACTAACTATTGACTTCGGCATTCCATGTAATCGGAAAATCTCACGTACAAAAATGTCATCAATCTTAGCAGCAGTGTAGGGGTGAGACAAAGTTATAAAGTGTGCATATTTAGTCATTCGATCAACCACCACTAAAATAGAACTTTTTCGATTTGAAACAGGAAATCCATCCACAAAATCCATTGAAATATCCATCCAAACATCAGTAGGAATTGATAATGGTTGTAAAAGCCCTGGAGGTGCAATTGCTTCAGACTTGTTGCACTGACAAGTATCACATTGCTGAATAAATTCTTTGATCGAAATTTCATACCTTTCCAATAAAAATTGGGCTGAAGGTGCTTGTATGTTCGTAGAAATCCTGAATGATCGCCCATTGGAGAAGAATGAAACTCACTGAGTAATTTAGAACACTAATTTGAAGTAGGTACTACCACAATGCGATTTTTGTAACATAGAATTCCAGCATTGTAAGAGTAATGAGCTTTATAAGCTGCATTGTTCTTTAAATGATCAATAAGAGTGCTTAAATTAGCATCTTCATGGCACTCTTTGAAAATCTAATTAATGCCATAAAATATAGGAGTATAAATATCCAATAATTGAGAATCAGCTATACGTGATAATGCATCAACAACTTGATTTGTTGTACCACTTCGATAGAGAATCTCATAATCATAACCAAGCAACTTAGACAACCACTTTTGTTGTTCTATTGAATATAACCGTTGTTCAAGGAAGTACTTGAGTCTCCTATGGTCTGTATAGATTTTGAAATGTCGACCAAGCAGATAAGGGCGCCATTTATGAACTGCAGAGACTATAACAAGCATTTCTTTGTCATAAATTGATAAATTAAGGTTTTTACCTGACAGTGGCTTACTGAAGAATGAAATGGGTCTATGTTCTTGCATCAATACAACTCCTAAACCATTACCAAAAGCATCACATTCTAAGTAAAATGCTTTGGTAAAATCTGGTAAAGCTAACACCGGTGTAGTTGTGAGAGCCAATTTTAACATCTCAAATGCCTTTGTAGCAGCATCATTCCATATAAAAGCATTATGTTTCATCAACTGAGTTAAAGGGGCACTTATCTTGCCATAGTTTTTGACAAACTTACGATAGTATCCAGCCAAACCCAAAAATCCGTGCAGATCTTTAATAGTTGTTGGAATTGGCCAATTCTGAACAATAAAACTTTCGTCGTTGTCAACTGCAACTCCTTTAGCTGAAACCACATGTCCAAGATAACCAATAG
This sequence comes from Papaver armeniacum, assembly GCA_023531295.1. Lineage (NCBI taxonomy): Eukaryota > Viridiplantae > Streptophyta > Magnoliopsida > Ranunculales > Papaveraceae > Papaver > Papaver armeniacum. Next base: position 96,724 of record JAJJWW010013336.1, read on the forward strand.
ATGTCTTTGCAAATTCACACTTTGAATCCTTAAGAAACAACTGATGCGATCGTGATACCTCAAAAACTATTTCCAAGTGTTTAACAGTTCAGATAAGGATTTGTTATAAACCAATATGTCGTCGAAGAATACCAGATCAAACTTTCGAACGTATGGACGGAATATATTATTCATCGGACTTTGAAACGTTGCAGGAGCATTCGACAAACCAAATGGCATGACCAAAAACTCATAATGGCCATCATGTGTTCTAAAAGTTGATTTATGTATGTCAGGAGCATGTAATCGAATTTTATTATAGGCGGAACGCATGTCACCCTTCGAGAAAACTGTTGCACTGCTTAATTCATCAAGTAATTCATCCACTACTGGGATAGAAAATCTATCTTTTATAGTAACATTGTTGAGTGCTCTATAGTCGACACACATACGCCAACTACCATCCTTTTTGCGTACTAGCAAAACCGGTGATGAGAAAAAACTAGAGCTATGGCGAATAAAACCTGCAGCTTTAAGCTTAGAAACAATTTTCTCAATCTCCTCTTTTTGAAAATGTGGATATCTATAAGGTCTCACATTAACTGGAGGAGTATTTGGCAGTAAAAGAATACGATGATCATGGAATCTTGTTGGAGGTAGAGATGATGGAGAACCAAATATATCATCAAATTGCAATAATAATTTTGAAATTGCAATTTGTACCTTATGAGTAGTTGAAGTAGTTGAAATGGAAACTTGAGATATTTGCATGATAAGAAATATCTAGTGTTTTTTGTAGTTGAACATCATATGTGGTAGTCTCAATATCTTGTGAAGAATACTCACTATTCTCTGAATTAGTAATCTCCACCGTTGTACCATCTGTGTCTATCTCAAGACAGAATAATCTAGATTTTTCACACAAGTGACCAGGTGTAAACAACTTATCACAGTTAAAATAGAGTCCTTTTGATTTTATGTCTTTAAGCTCTTCCAAACTTAATCTAGTAGCACCAGGAGGAATAGTAGTTTTCTTGTGTTGAAGTGGAGTGATGTTGGTAGATTTTCTGAACAGTGCAAATCTACTTGGTTTAGAAGAAGAAGCTGCAAGCATTACCTCTTCTTGTTTGATAGATTTTCTAAAAGTGTCAGATAAAGTAGATGGCTCAAAAGTATACACAACAGCAGCAATGTCACTTTTCAAAGCATTAATAAAAAGATCGATAAGATATGATTCAGGAAGATCAGTAACAAAATTTAGGATACTTTCGAACTCAGTAATCAATTCATGTACCATACCTTTTTTAGTCAATTTAGTTAAAGCCATCCGAGGATTAACAAACTTCTCATCAGCAAATCTTGAACGAATAGCACCACAAAATTCTGGCCATGATGGATTGAAAATTCTATCCTTAATCCATCGGTACCATGCATTGGCTTCTCTCTTAAAGTTTGCAGTAGCAATAGAGATCTTAAGTGCTTCAGCTATACGATATAAGCTAAAGTATTGGTCAGCTTTAAAGATCCAACCACCAGGATCTTTGCCTTCAAACGGAGGAAATTCCATATTCATGGATGGTGCTCGAATTTCTGGAATACATGTATTGGTTAAACAACCATTGTGACCATTACCGGCAATACCATTTAAACCAGGTAGATGAGAATTAAGAGGAAAACGTGACAAAATAAGTGATGCCATATTTCTATTAATGGTTTCAGCAAGGTAGCCATGTCTTGCTTATTGGTTCCATTAAAGTAGCCATATGCTTCCTATTATTTTCCATTAACACAACTATATTGGTGTTATTGGAGTTCTGTAACTTTGTAAGCAAAGACTCTATTGTAGCAGCGAAATTCTTCTCTTGATCTTCGTAAGCATCAGCCATGGATTCCATAAATTCATTAACCTTAGTTGTTAACTTCTCAATATGCCCAGAAAGACCATTAACTTCTTCAAATATTGTCATCGTAAGTAAAAAAAAAATTGTTGAAATTTGAGAATAATTCGAACCTGCTCTGATGACAGATATTAGGGTTCATAACTAAAAGTGATAAAAGAGCACAATTTGTACGAGCAAAAACTGAAGAAAAGTATTAACAAAGCTATGAACAAGTAAATAATTAAACTGGTTTTGTTGAATTGAATGCCTGAATGATTAGAGAGCTTGAGTATTTATAGTTAATGAAACTTCTTAAACAAACTACTTATAATTAAGGCAAATGATGCTTTCCTAATAATAGAACTTCTAGAAGCTAACTAAATAAGGAAACTAGATACTAAATAGAGCAAACCATAATAAGGGAAATAAGTGAACCACAAGGTTGGTGTCCTAACATATATCAGCTGTTAGTTGTTGGTAAATGTTATTATTTTATCATATACACGATACATCCAAACCCTTGAAGGATTTAAATCGTCCATTCCTTGATTCTTGTTTAAAGAATTTTCGACAATCAGGAGATAGTCGAGGCCTTGGCTTCGACAAACCCGGTATGACTCATATGTCATGAAATCATGTAATGTTGTGAATTTAAATCATTTCCCTCATGCATGTTTTGTGATTCAAGTGATCACTATCAACATAATTGTAAACTCTTAAGATAATAAAGATTGCTAAAGACCTCCATAAAAAGGCTAAAAAGATTTCTTTCTAATGTGAGAAGAATTACGAAGAATCTGACATAATATTCCGCAAAAGGGAAAAATACTGTCAGTATGGGAGTGTCTGCTCTAAAATGCACTTCACCCTTCCAATGGTTATAGTCAGCACATGACAAATGATTTTTCGTGGCTCGTGAATGCAGACGATTTCAATGAGAACCTATAACCTTTAGAGATGGGAGTTGTTGCTATACTAGTAAAATTGGAACGATCAAACTTCCTGGAGTGCTTGAAATTCATGATTTCTAATCTTTTATTTGTTAGTCAAATTTGTGACAAAGGCCATAAAGTTGTATTTAATGTTGAAGGATGTGATATTAAAGATAAGTCTGAAAAAGTAACTTTCATGGCATTCGTGGCAAAAATAAGTGTTATCTTTCAGATATTCAGTATAATTTATGTTGCAATTTGACCAAGGTGGAACCAACACACCTTAGGCATGAGTATTTTGGTTACATCAATTATCGCTTACTTGGCAAGATAATTAACAAAGTCCTTGTCATGGAGGTAACCAAAATCAACTCTAAGTCGATGGTGTTTGTGGTTTTTGTCAAAAGGGCCACATAAGTCATCACAAAACATTTCCACCAAAGCACCACTTGATTTAATTTATACGAATCACTTTAGCCCGATCTAACAATTGGCTGTTGGAGGGAAAAATATGCTTTGGTAATGGTTGATTGATTATAACAGTTTACTTGGATGGTGTTCCTATCTCATAAGAATGATACCCTAAGTTACTTTAAGATTATTGTGAATAGAATCCACAATGAACAAGGTCGCAAACTAAAGAAAATCAGGAGCAATCGTGGAACAAAATTTAAAGATACTAAGGTATTTGAGATCTATTACACACTAGGTATAATTCAACAATACTCACCACCTATAACTTTACAAGCTAATGGAGTTGCAGAAAGAAAAAACAAGAATATCTAAGAAATCCAGGGTAATGCTCCCCATTGTAAAAAATTACCTCTAAAGTTTTGGGGAGAAGATGTATTCACAACATGTATTATGATCTTACTGGTTTGGGCTACCAAGAGGCTGCCAGTAGTGGTAGTAATACAAGGGTGCCTTAACATAAAGTGGCCAACTAGATATTTATGTGTCCGCAGGATTATTGACGTACGTTACTTAAAACACGGGGGATACCAAATACACCCAACTTTTTCGTTCGGAAACCTATATAGAAAAAACTTAACACAATTCCAAGTAAACCAACTTAATCATCCTTGTCAATATGTATATAGAGTTAACATCTCAAACTATACTCGATTAGTATGTATATAGACACAAGGTCTGTGAACCTGATTGTTAAACGGAGTACTGGACGATCTCAAAAATCAATATCCAAGATCAATCTAGTCGTATCCAAATAATTCAATCAGAATTATGACAAGTGATTAAACTTGTTATCTATCTTTCAAGATACGAATTCTACAAGAAGCTAGTCTCGTAATCGATTACAATTAAGCGGACATATCTGCTTAGATTAAATATGTAAAAACCTGTATAAATCAAATTATAAAGATAAACAATATAATGCGGAAAAGTAAAAACACAAGACACAAATAATTTTGTTAACGAGGAAACCGCAATAGCAGAAAAACCACGGACCTCGTCCAGATTAAACACCACACTGTACTAAGACACTACAGACACTAGCCTACTATATCAGACTTCAGACTAGAATGTAGTTGAGACCAAATCCACCCTCCAAGCGATTCAGCTACAGTCGCACTCCTTACGTCTCTTGAACCTCGCTAGGTTCTACGCACTTTGAAAAGACGAGGGTACCCAAATATACCTCAATCTAAAACTTTTCTACCTATAAGTCCTTTCTCCGAAAGTGACTGTCTATGGACTGAGTCGAGACAATACAACTAATCGGTTCACACTTCGTGTGATCGTCTATGGATACGAGATCGAGACCATACAACAATGAAGTATGATTACTTGATAATAGGTTCGGACTTAACCAAACACAATAGGATTTCTATCAAGTAATTATGAATTAACGTTTGTGTATTTTACTTCTAATCTTTCTTTATAATAAGAGACCCCAAAAGCGCCACATGTCAAGTCTATAATCATTCTAATCTATGGTTAAACCACATCATCGAACTTTTCCATGTCACTGCCATGTATTTCACCAACTCATCATACGCAGAGAGTTACCTTTACTGTCCCCAGAGGTCACCTCGAAATAGATCTTTCCAAAGGTTACCTTCCGAAAGAAACCTAAACAGACGATGCCAATGCAACAACAAGATACATCACAGATTCTCTAAACGACACATCCCATAGTGCTTATAGTTTGGACAACTACAAATAAACCAATAGAGTTTGAAGGGAAACTATTACACAGTAAATGTAGACCAAAGTCGCGAAACATCAAGATTTTTTCTTCAAAGTCCAAATTTACGGAGCATTCGATATTGGTTATTCTCATCAATCATCCCACCGTCAAACTACGAACAATCCACGTCAAACTAGGAAGTAGGAACATATGTAGGTTACACTACTTCACAAATTAATCTTTCTCTCTGTCACCTCTGTGAAACCCGAAAACACCTATTTTCTCTAGATCATGGAATCAATGTCGAAGAAAGAAACAATATGTATACATATATATGTTTAACCTCGAAGAATTAAAAGGGGATTAAAATAGATTTCTGATTAGGGAATTTGGGTATATTTTCTTTTATATATATATATATATATATATATATAATGACCGCATCAATGTATTAAATTTCAGGTGCATTGCGTGTGAAAAGGGCTTCTCATTCAGATCGGCGTTCACCACTTTTGAAAGAGCATACTACATTATTATTACGTTGCTTCATCATTTCCCTTACAACAATTCCTGTAAATCTCTTACCTCTTCATAAATTACTTTCTTATCGTTTAAAATGCTCCACTTTACATGTTTGAGACACTGGATGGCACATTGAAGGATCTGATGAGTTGTCAGATCATAAAGATATTTGGAATACCAAATATCATGCTGAATTCACTGCAGTTTCCGGGAATATTAAACTAACAGTTACAACTTACAAATTCAAAATTGGAACTTCGATGATACCTGCTATGGAACATAAATCATTATCAATGAATGAATTTTTGCAGTAGAATAAAGTTAATTGTAAAGGAAATTGGATAGTGAGTTATTGAAGATCATAATACGAAACCACGTAGGATTGCATGCGGAGGTACATTCCAAGTCTAATGAATTTCTGCTAGAGGATGGGAAATATTTTATCGGATAAGTCTATAAGAGGGTACCAATCCTAGCATCTGACCAAGAGCATTTCCAAAAGAGAACCCCAAGGCCCAGTAGAGGAGCCCCTTCAATGTCAAGAAAGACACTTAAGTGACAGGAAAAAAAATTCCCATGATTTACATGATATTACATGTGGATCAAAACCTATACATTTTCAAGCTTCACACTGCATGAGCGTGCAAGCACCACCAATTACATTCATGGTAGTCTCATGAATTAATGAATTGTGGAGTCTAACTGATCAAATTCCTAGGGTAGTAGTTGTCAAACATGTCGTAGTGGTGTTTCCTTCATCTAACGAAAAATAAATGTTTTTTTTACTGGTTTTGTATGCTCACCTATGAGAAGAAACATAAAGGGGATCGCTCAATTACAACTGGAAAGAACAAATTATCAACAGAAAAAGGATGTTGTTATATGTAACCTCGGGTAACACGAACTCCATAAATTGAGATTGTAAAAGAAAGAGGCTAAAGCAACAATTAAGCGCCTTATAGCTAATATCTATCTACGGTTACTAGGGTTTACATGAAGCAGGTCTATTTTAATTACCATTGAAAAAATGCGATAAACTACCATAAATTAAGTTGCCAGATGATGACCAAGACCCATATTTGAGAAGTTGTACATACATAATACCACATATGAAGTAACTCAAAGACTGAGTGCAATTGAGCAGAAAACAATATTGAAAACCAGTTGGGTCGAGATGTCACCAACGTTCTTATAAATGCTAGATAATGAAAGTAATCCTCTTGCCCATGGGTTCAGAATGACAAGAATGTGAAAGACTATTAGCATGGTAATTATTAAATCCATAAAAACAAATGGCCACCAGTGCTACTAACTGTATCAGACGTGCCTGCTTTAATTGTAGGTAATGGTAACATCTAGAATAGAGATACTATAATCGACGAAAAGGGATTTGGGTTAATTCTTAAAGAAGAACATCGGATTTCATCCAAGTTTTATGAAAATGCATGTCCTTTACCGTTTCCTTATGCTGGAGAGGGATACACCATAATTAAATATACCAAGAGAGAGTCCGCTCAACCAAAGGAAAAAATGTCCATGCAGCCATATTCACAACAATGCGCCAATGAAGGCATTACTATAATTCAGGGAGGTTGTCTATTGCATCATGAGTCTAGACTGAGATGGGCTAAAATAAATCAGATCTAAACTCTAGGGAGAAACAGCACAATAATTACACATTCGCGAAGCATAAATCATGATTGTTTTTGATGAAGGGAAACTAATTAGAGTTTCAAATTTTTAATTCCATTATATTGGATTTTCAAAGCCGATGCTTTAGAAACTCTCGGTGCGTATGAACCGATGATTGTTATAATAAAAACAATCATAATTGCGGAAATAGAAAAGTAAAAGACACAGCAAGATTTTGTTAATGAGGAAACCGCAAATTTAGAAAAACCCCGGGACCTTGTCCAAAATTGAATACTCTCAGGATTGTTGTTGTTTGCAAGGATCTTGTTGGTTATGCGAGGTTTCTTTGTGGGTGATGAAGAATGGTGTGGCGGCAAGGGTGATCGTAATGCAGCTCGAGTAAGTTGGATGTGATGTTTGAATGAAAGACACTCGAGTTCGGTGTGAGTATTGGCATTATTTGTGACGATGAAAAGGGTGTTGTTGATCGGTGTCAATGGAAACTCGTTGGGATTCAAATAAGTTGCGAGTCTCGAGTTTCTTTATCTCGATGGTACGTTCGAGAACGGAGGAGTTTAAGAAGAACAGAGAACTCGAGTTTGATAGTTAACTTAGCGAGAATACATTGGAAAACCTAGCTTGTCGCTGTTGATACTTGTACTTGATAATGAACGGAAAATATTTCCGAAGTACGTAAATAAGTTGACGTGTATGAGAGAATATGCTGCGGCAAGGAGTGCACAGAAGCGAGATATATAACAAGTCTTCGGAGAAGGTACAATAAGACCACCGGATCCCACTTGAAGTTCTTGTTCCTTTAGGTAGAATTATACAAAATCTAAACCAACTCCGTATAGTTGAGACCAAGCAACTAAACCTATAGTTCACCTAGTTCTGTCTGTATCCATGCGCCTCCAACTTGTAATTAGTCACGCACTTGGAAAAATTATTTTGGTTCGTATTCCAAACAGTAAAGGAACAACAAATCTGTTCGGTAACAACTCTTTTCAAATAACGTGATATGAGTTTGACAAAAGGCTCCTCCGTTTATCCCAATAAAGTCCTTTGTCGGGTTCTTAGATCAATCTATCAACAACTACCAAAGTAATTGTTTAGACTATGCAATCAATACTATAAATCACAAAGAAATGTATTGATGCTGATCTACACAACTAATCAATCCAATCTATCAAAAGATAAACCGATTATAGTTGGATCCCCAGCCGATCAAGTTTTGTGCACACCAAAGATTATGAACTCAAATAAGAAATCTTCTTTGTCTTCAAATCTTCTTAGATCTTCAATAAACACATGCACACAATCAACTTGAATCTCTTGTGATCAATCACACACGTAACGGAGTCTCATTAACAATGGATTATCACAAGACGTCTTTAGGTCTACAAACAGTCTAAATATCCCCGTCGAAACTTCGATCTAGTTTGAGTGAATCTTATATCAGAAGAGAAGATTCTCAAGCATAAACAAATTAAGTGCAATCAAAGTTCAACAACTGTTAGTCAATCAAATCAATCGAAAACTAATAATAAACTGCAATTATCTAGTTTCCCACCAACGGTACTCGTAGAGCTTCCCAATCCCAAAGAAGTCTTTAAAACGAGCGGCCGTAAGAGATTTTGCCTAATTAGGGTACTTTCCTCTCCGAATAAACGGCTCCACCAGTAACAACACAACAAGGTAGTTTTGTTGGCTCTGAGGATTAGTTTGCTTGAATGCAAACTTCAATATTTATATACCAAGGAAGTTTGGACACCAAAGAATTTCCAAAACCGAATATTCTCAAAGATATGCAATAAACACAAAAACGGTTTTCATAATTCATGGAAATGCTCTGTCCAAATATTGACCGAAATCTCAGTAGAAAATCTCCAATTAGTAAATGCACATTACCAATTTTTATTTTCTAAAGATATGCATTTAATTGCTGGAAATTAAAAGCATATAAAACTAAAAACCTTAATTAAAAGATTCTCAATTTATTTCAATCCGGGATTCTCCTTTATTTATTAAGGAATATCTTTGAACAATAATAGATAAGAATTACTGCACGTGTTCAAAGTATGTTGACATCTTTACTTTGTAAATCCTCTTTCATATTTACAATCTTGGAACCTATTTGCCACACTTTCAAACGAGTTTAGAATTGGTTCATCTGATTTCCAAGAACTATGTGATTGATCAAAAACATTCAATCACCATTCATGGGTTTAACAGTTCTACCAAAACAAGTTTCGGTTCTACCTCCAAGTGGCTACTAGGATCAATTACACTAGTTTCCATAAAATGGTTAACTAAGTACCAGGATCAGTTACCACTATTTATGGTACTTACTTGTGATCGGTTGCACAAGTTATAGGATCGGTTACACCAATAACTAAAACTTGTTAACCTACTACAAGGATCGATTACACATCTTGTGATTAGTCCCACCAAGTACTAGGATCGGTTACCCAATGACTAGGAATGGTCACCCCAATTACAAATATCGATCATACCATCTCAGGTGATTACTTAAGATTGGTTTCACTAATAAAAGTCATACCGATACATAAGTCAGTCATTGTGAATAGTTTTACCAAGATACATAAACAAGTTATGAGCGGTTATACTAAACACACATATTGGTAATCCAAAGATTTGCAATGAATAACAATACCAATAAGCCTAGCGATTTCCCTTTCGATTCACAAAACAAGTTTATGAATGTACTTCCTTTAAACGAATGTAAAACATTGTTTCCTAGGACTAAATCTTCACCCATACCCATACATAATCACAATACCATTCATACGATTATGTCGATTTCTTATATATGAAGTTTAAAAGATAGGCGTTATACTTCGTATTGTAATTCCTTAATACTACATCTAACAAGAGTATAATCATTCACAGCTTCGCAGTTATGTTTTCAATATAGCACAACTTGAAGATACGTTAGGAATGAAACAGTTCAAGTCAAAATATTACTAACCTCAAGAGGAAGGATGATGTCGCCGTTGTAGCTCTTTACTTCTTCACATTCTTCAAGTCTTCGAGTAATACTTGTATGTCTCATATCCTAATAGCTTTCTAGCTAACCTATACGAAGTTGACTCTAGTAAATAATCAAGCGACTCTTTAAATGAGTTTTGGTTCACTAAAATATGACAACCAAACTTGACATACCAACGCTTGGTGGGTTCAACCGAGCTATGCTCTACAATGTCCCCCTTTGTCAATTTTAGTGACAAAACTCTTACATCATATGGATAAACAAATTACAAGAATTCATTATACATACGCTTGATTCCAAGTTTCAACAGCACAATAACTTGTATACATTCAATCCACAAAAATACCGTTGTTGACATTATAATAACAAAGCTAATACCCCCCTAAAGGTAAGATAGGTAGATTTTCAATCCACACGTCTTTGTTATTCCCTTTGTAGTTATGATAACCAAAAGTATCAATATGATATGTTACTCCCCCTTAGTCTATGCTTTACTCTTTCGTTAGATATAACGTTTAAGCACCATTGTCCTTTCCTTAGTGATATCAAATCACTTGTTTACTCCATATATTTCTCCCCCTTTTTGTCACAAAATGACAAAGGTGCGAGCAAATAAAGGACAAACCGAAAGGATCTTACAAATCTCAAAAGACTTGCAACCTATAAGAGTTAAGCATGAGGGTTCCACACACCATTTTAGATAACCAATATCAAAACTGAAACTACAAAGTAATTTTTGTTTTGATATATTACCAAGGAAACAATTGCCCGAAGCAATTTTCCCTAATAGTTTAGCAAAATAAAAATCGACTAAGCACCTTAGTTCTTTTGCTAAACCGATTGTACAAATACAATCGCTTGTTTGATAAGACCAAAATAAAGATCAGAATTAACTCTATTTTTCTCATCAGGTTCTAATTATTCGAAAAATAACTTAGACCTTTCACTTTAAACAAGAAAAGTACTAGGTTAGTTAACTAGTATTTCTTGTTAAGGCATTCGATTAGACTTGAATAACCGAATCCAACACTTTGATAAGTCTAACTAAGATCAGAATTAACTTAGTTTCTCTTATCCGGAATCGAATTGGACTAAACAAATGATCCCGACAACTTTTGTTAAGCCATAAACAATTCATACAAACCAAATAAATCAACTTGCATAATTATTTATCTCAACAAGAAGCAATTGAAACAAACATAGACATTAAAGCACCGCAATTGCACCGAAATTTCGTTAAGCCTAAACAATTGATACCAAACAATAAAGAAAGATAACAATAGTTTTCTCAACCGGAAACAATTGAATCACACACACACATCCATACACAAATAATTGAATAAACATCAATTTTACCGAAATTTTGTTAAGCAAAAGCAAAATATATGCAATAAAATCAGGCTTTTCTTAAACAGGAAAACGATTAACTAACAAATTTGTTACCTCAAATTCCGCATCCTCTTCTCCCCAAAGATATGTCATTAAGCTCAAGTTCAAGTTAGAACTCACCCCCATTAATGTTGTTATCCTCTCGCAAGAACAACAACAACAACAACCTTTACCAGAGAAAGGTTGAATCGGTTTTAACTAATGCATAGCAAAAGTTGAAAACCCCGAAACACATATGCTTTTATGCTAAACCAAAAACGATTCAACATATTGTGACTTTTTCACACATGAGTTTCAATCGGAACCCCTTATGATCCTTTGATAAAGCCTACCAACATGGGTAGAACTTAATCCCGCTAAACCAAAAAGTCACCCAAACCATAAGGGTTCACACCATATGAGATCGAATATCAAGGTTATAAAAACCGAAACTAAACATCCCATAAACACATAGCAATAATATAAAGCATTTAAGCACAGGTTATGTAATCGAAAAACTATCACAAGAAAAATTATAAAATAATAGATAGTTTTATTCAAAATAGACCTAATACAATTATTGAAAGAAATCAAAAATTGATGTTTATTTTCCTGGATTAAGTATTATAGCAAATAACTTAATCTCTAGTGGTGCTCTTATTATTTACTGAGATTTCATCAGTACTCAAACTTTTTGAAGCATGTCTCAAGAGACTTGTCTGCAACCACTTCCTGTTTTTCAAGTTCTTCAATTAGAACCTTGAGTTCAGCAAGAACACTTCTTCTATGATCAATTCTTTCTTTGAGCCAATCTTGATGTTGAACTGTCATTATGAGATTGGTTCTCAGTCCTTCAAAACCTTGGATATAGTTAATCATACTATCAGAACGAATCCACTTGGTTTCGGTTGGATTTTGTAAGTTGTAAGCCAAAAGACATGACTCATCTTGTGATCCACCGGAACTATCAGAATCATAATCAGACATGATTTTTGATATGTTTATCTTCTTCCTCTCTGTATTGATTCCTTGACAATCCTTAACCTTTTGAGCTTCCTCCTTATTAGCCTTTGTGACACTGCGAGTTATTGGAGGCATGCTTGGTTATTTAAATAGGGATTGATCAGGGTTTTAAAATACAAGCAAGAGATAGTTTCTCTTTAAGAATAGACAACTCTCGGACCGAAAATATCAGGAAATTCTGAAAATATTAAAAGAATATATTATGTTTCCTTTGTCCGAACTTCTCATGCTGGAAGGTTTATTAAAATTATAAATTCTAAATAAAACCTATTTTTGGAAGATCATGTTAAACATGAACAATTTTTCAGACAGACATGGATTCGTAGCCATCCATAAAATGTCATAAATTTTTCTGATAAACAAACACACACAAAAAGATGTGCTCTCGTTTTATTGTGCTTTTCTCATCCATAATTAAGAGCATTGAAGAGGATGAGAGTGCACAATTTCGATACAACTAAGTTGTATCGGAGTAAGCTTTTTCTAGCTTACAACGAGTATCAGAAACATAGTTCATGTTTCTGTTTGGGAATTTCTGCCCAAGATATTTTCTCCCAAGAAGATGATCCTCTTCCTTAATCTAAAAGTATGATCATGTGGAGAAGCTGTACTGACGTGAGAATTTTTAGAGATGGATAAATCTCTCTTAATTCTATCAATGAGATTTTCATATGATTTTCTCATTCTAAGGATTTCCTTATGATGCACATCAGTGTGATTATCTGAAATAATTATCGGAAATTCCTGATTGTTTTCTTAGGCAGAGATTCTCTCTTTCCCTTTCTTCTGGAATCGTTCTTCATCAAAACAAGAATTGTTTCGATATAGGTGAGGAGGAACCTTTTTCTAGAAGAGATTATCAACTCTTACTCCTAATTCTTTTGAGTTGACCTTGTCGGGTTGTGGTATATTCTGTCTTTCTACTGAGGAATGATCTTTCAATTTTTTAAGACAAGAAACTCCTTTCAATACTTTTACCATTGTGTTTTGAAGAAGAATAAGTTTCCAGTCAAGTGATTGAAAGTTGCATTCCTTATGATCAACAACTTGGAATCGGTTCAAAGTTTCCTTTGCACAAGATTTAGTTTGATCATCAGTAGATGTAGAAGATGGTTTCTCATCCTCTTCTGACTTGATGTAGTTAGGCAAACTACCATCATCTTGATCTGTTTCAGATGTGACTAAACCGGTTTTATCACAGTATGTAAAAGTCGAGCAAGGACTTTTATTTTCCTCATTATCAGAACAAATTACAACAGCATCATTAGTCAGATTCATATGCCGTGTCTCTTTATCTTGAGTAAGAGATTTACCACAAGCTTTTAATTTGACAGTGAGATCCATATTCTCTTTGGCCAGAATATTCAGTTGAATGTCTTTTTCTTTGATCTCATGTTTAAGAAGATTTGACTTTGTCTTCAATATCAGCATCTTTGTAGACAGAGATTTTATAGGCTTTAGGAGTTTTACCAACTCTTTATCAGTTTCTTCTTTTCCATCAGAGATAGACACAGATGTTTTCGCAACTCCTGGATCATGAGCCAACGAAGTAGTAACATCTTCAACATTTGAGTATTCATACTCTTGCTTAACGTTAACTGAATCAGACAAAGATTCAATTTCTTATAGGTTGGATCGCACCAAATACAGATTGTTAGATCTTTTCGTGTTTGCGCCATTATATCGGTTGCTTCTTGGTTGATACCAATTGAAAAGACGAGCTTCTTCCATCTCTTGGTACCAAAATATACCTCAATCTAAAACTTTTCCACCTATAAGTCCTTTCTCCGAAAGTGATTGTCTATGCACTGAGTCGAGACAATACAACTAATTGGTTCACACTTCGTGTGATCGTCTATGAACAAGATCGAGACAGTACAACAACGAAGTATGATTACTTGATAATAGGTTCGTACTTAACCAAGCACAATAGGATTGCTATCAAGTAATTAGGAATTAATGTTTGTGTATTTTACTTCTAATTATAATAAAAACAATTATAATTTCGGAAATAGAAAAGTAAAAGACACAACAAGATTTTGTTAACGAGGAAACCACAAATGCGTACTTAACCAAGAATAACAAGTAATTAGGAATTAACGTTTGGACCTTGTGCGTAATAACCACGGGACCTTGATTGTAATTGAATACTCTCAGGATTAAGTCGATATACAAAATCTAAACCAACTTCGTATAGTTGAGACCAAGAAATTAAACCTATAGTTCACCTAGTTCTGTCTGTATCCCTGCGCCTCCAACTTGTAATAAGTTACGCACTTGGAACAATTCCTTTGGTTCGTATTCCAAATAGTAAAGGAACAACAAATCTGTTCGGTAACAACTTTTTTCAAACAACGTGATATGAGTTTGACAAAAGGCTCTTCCGTTTATCACAATAAACTCCTTTGTCGGGTTCTTAGATCAATCTATCAATAACTACCAAAGTAATTGTTTAGACTATGCAATCAATACTATAAATCACAAAGAAATGTATTGATGCTGATCTACATAACTAATCAATCCAATCTATCAAAAGATAAAATGATTATAGTTGGATCCCCAGCCGATCAAGTTTTGTGCACAACAAAGATTATGAACTCAAATAAGAAATCTTCTTTGTCTTCAAATCTTCTTAGATCTTCAATAAACACCTGCACATAATCAACTTGAATCTCTTGTGATCAATCACACACAGAACGGAGTCTGTTAACAATGGATTATCACAAGACTTCTTTAGATATACAAACAATCTAAAGATCCCCGTCGAAACTTCAATCTAGTTTGAGTGAATCTTATATCAGAAGATAAGATTCTCAAGCATAAACAAACTAGGTGCAATCAAATTTCAACAACCGTTAGTCAATCAAATCAATCGAAAACTAATAATAAAATGCAATTGTCTAGTTTCCCACCAACAATACTCGTACATCTTCCCAATCCCAAAGAAGTCTTTAAAACGAGCGGTCGTAAGAGATTTTGCCTAATTAGGGTACTTTCCTCTCCGAATAGACGGCTCCACCAGTAACAACACAACAAGGTAGTTTTGCTGGCTCTGAGGATTAGTTTGCCTGAAATGCAAACTTTAATATTTGTAGACCAAGGAAGTTTGGACACCAAGGAATTTCCAAAACCTAATATTCTCAAAGATATGCAATAAACACAAAAACGGTTTTCATAATTCCTGGAAATGCTCTGTCCAAATATTAACCGAAATCTCAGTAGAAAATCTCCAATTAGTAAATGCACATTACCAATTTTTATTTTCTAAAGATATGCATTTAATTGCTGGAAATTAAAATCATATAAAACTAAAAACCTTAATTAAAAGATTCTCAATTTATTTCGATCTGGGATTCTCCTTTAGTTATTAAGGAATATCTTTGAACAATAATAGATAAGAATTACTGCACGTATTCAAAGTATGTCGACATCTTTACTTTGTAAATCCTCTTTCATATTTACAATCTTGGAACCTATTTGCCACACTTTCAAACGAGTTTAGAATTGGTTCATCTGATTTCCAAGAACTATGTGATTGATCAAAAACATTCAATCACCATTCATGGGTTTAACAGTTCTACCAAAACAAGTTTCGGTTCTACCTCCAAGTGGCTACTAGGATCAGTCACACTAGTTTCCATAAAATGGTTAACTAAGTACCAGGATCGGTTACCACTATTTATGGTACTTACTTGTGATCGGTTGCACAAGTTATAGGATCGGTTACACCAATAACTAAAACTTGTTAACCTACTACAAGGATCGATTACACATCTTGTGATTAGTCCCACCAAGTACTAGGATCGGTTACCCAATGACTAGGAATGGTCACCCCAATTACAAATATCGACCATACCATCTCAGGTGATTACTTAAGATTGGTTTCACTAATAAAAGTCATACCGATACATAAGTCAGTCATTGTGAATAGTTTTACCAAGATACATAAACAAGTTATGAGCGGTTATACTAAACACACATATTGGTAATCCAAAGATTTGCAATGAATAACAATACCAATAAGCCTAGCGATTTCCCTTTCGATTCACAAAACAAGTTTATGAATGTACTTCCTTTAAACGAATGTAAAACATTGTTTCCTAGGACTAAATCTTCACCCATACCCATACATAATCACAATAGCATTCATACGATTATGTCGATTTCTTATATACGAAGTTTAAAAGATAGGCGTTATACTTCGTATTGTAATTCCTTAATACTACGTCTAACAAGAGTATAATCATTCATGGGCCATAGATTATGTTTTCAATATAGCACAACTTGAAGATACGTTAGGAATGAAACAGTTCAAGTCAAAATATTACTAACCTCAAGAGGAAGGATGATGTCGTCGTTGTAGCTCTTTACTTCTTCACATTCTTCAAGTCTTCGAGTAATACTTGTATGTCTCATATCCTAATAGCTTTCTAGCTAACCTATACGAAGTTGACTCTAGTAAATAATCAAGCGACTCTTTAAATCAGTTTTGGTTCACTAAAATATGACAACCAAACTTGACATACCAACGCTTGGTGGGTTCAACTGAGCTATACTCTAACATACTTGATTCCTTAGCTGACGTCCTTTACAGCCTAAGAGTTGTTTCAGCCGAAGTGAAGACTTTTGATACCAATCTGCCTCTAACAAATAAGCCTATTTGATTTCCGTTTAGATCAAAGATCAAGGTGTGGAAATCTGTTTGCAATAGACAAGCTAGCATACCTCACAAATCCGGTACTTACGACTCCCGAAGAGAATCCTAGATTCTTAACCACCTCTCAAGAACAATCGTCTAA
The DNA here is from genome assembly GCA_023531295.1 of Papaver armeniacum. NCBI lineage: Eukaryota > Viridiplantae > Streptophyta > Magnoliopsida > Ranunculales > Papaveraceae > Papaver > Papaver armeniacum. Next base: position 114,021 of record JAJJWW010013336.1, read on the forward strand.
AGATCAACTAAGATCAGTCTTTATATATCTATCTTGAGGAATCACAAAGTCTGAGACGAAGAGAACTTTGTGATTACTATCTATCTTGCCTGTAAGAGATTACGAAAACCTCGATAACAGAAAGCAAGATCAGGATTCACGAACTATCAAGGTAAAGATAGTTGGACCTGGCTTCACGAATCCCCAAACGAAGTCTTTTTAGTTGTACCCCTAAAAGGTCAATAGAGGCGACTCTAGAATCAACTAGGACACAAGGTGTCAAGGATTGATTTTCTCAGTTGACAGAGATATGCTATATTTCAAAGACCATGGTTAGCTTAGAAGTCAAGCTAAGATAACTTGAGAATCAAGCAAACAAAATAGGTCTTCAAACTACAATAAAAGACTATACACATAGGTTCGGTTACTGAACCGTGTATAATGATTGTTCGGTTTGGCAAGTTAGCCAAATAACTAAAAGTTACTTGATGTTCATTTAAACACCTAAGAAATTAATCATGATTCAAACACATAAATGTTTAAGTAATCAATGAAGTCTTAGAAGTGTTTAAGAGAGTTCCAGCAATGCTAAATACATTAAAATAATAAGTCTTCGAGCATCTTCTAAGTCTTATAAGTGTTTAAGCAATCTAATTCTTGGAGTATTCTTACTACGCATTGTTTATAAATGATTGATTAATCGACAATGAAAACTTACGAATCGACGATTAATGGACGACGACGGCGAAGAGAAGAAGAAGAAAAATAAAATTTTGAAACTGAAAAAATCGCCTGCTAGGGTTGATATATTTAGATGGTTAATTAGTCTAGTTTTGTAATTAGATTAGATTATGGGGTTAGATTAGGGGGTTAATAGGATTAGTTATAATCTTAGTTAGGGCAAAGGGAAAATTAGTCATCCCCACACTTTAGGACACCCATATAAATGTAGGGTAGATATTCTTATCACATAATGGTCCTTCTTGAAAAAGGGATGGTGCCAAAAAAACCGTTCTTTATATATGGGCGCCTGAATAGGATTAATATTATACTCCCTTCGTTTCAAAATAATAGGTTGGTTTTATGAGAAATTTACACGTGAAACCAGCCTATTACTTTGAAACGGAGGGAATAAAATCTCACTCGAAAGCAACGTAGGGCTTGTTTGGATATCAGACTTCGAGGTCTTGTGTAAAGTGTGTGTATAATACGTTTACTTTGCAAAATCCATTGCACAAAATGATGTCAAAATAAAAACAAGAATCTGGTTTAAATGCCATGGTCTCCTCGTATGTCAACGGTGATATGTCATGGATCAAGTGGAGATAGGACCGACAGAAAAACTCAAATATGAGAAAATTTTATTTTATCAAGGTCAAACATTAGTGGCAATATTTTTATCAAGGTCTCAAGGTCAAATATTAGTGGCAATATTTTTCCTGGCTAGTTTGGGGCGTACAAATACAAGACAAAAAAATATATTTTGAAGTAAAATGGATAACCCCTTGTCTAACTATTTTACTAAATAGCAAAATTATCCTTGATTAATTAGTGCTAATTTGGGTGATTAAGTGATGTTTAATCAAGTTAACCTTGAAATCAACTACCATTAGTTCATCGTCAAAACTTGAGAAAATTTTAATTTTTATAAAAAACTCGACCCAGAATCGGTTGATGTTAGTGCAGTTGCAGACCGATTCTGGGTTGAGTTTTTTCTATTGACGAAGAAAACCCAGAATCGGTTTTTGTTAATCTCCACATAAACCGATTATTATAAATGGAGCATATAAAAGTCCACATGATCTGATGGTTACATATTTTCAAAAACAAAATATTCATTACATAGTTTAGGAAATTAGCGCATTACATATATAGGACAATTTATTATGCAAATTCTAGAATGTGACACATCAAATGTTCGTCAATGAACCTCCTTGCACGACGGTGCAACACCGCATATTCCTTGTGGTGAATGAGCTTCTTTTCCCTATTACGAATTCGCCATAGGTCGTTGAATCGTTCCAACTGCAATTAAATCAATTATTCTATGTTGTATGCAAACATTAAATGATGAGATAGGTATTAAAATATCGAATTACTCACTTTTCACGATGAGGAGCTTGTGGATGATGGTCGTTCACCATTTTGCTTACTTTAACATACTCTCGCATTGAGCTTTTTATGTATTGGAATTGAAAAGCTAAGTCTCTCCATTTACAATTTTTTGGATTAGTGGTGCGCTCATAATAGAACTCTTTCACCATCTTCCAAAACATTGAATATAGTTCGTTGGGACGTTCGTGGAAGACGGGGATGAACGATTTCACGAGCTGTATATCTTCTTCCGGATCCCATTCCATTTTTTAGGTTCAGTGTGTGATGTGAGAGTGGCTCAAAGAGGTTGTCCTTATATAGATAAAGACTCAACGACTATCTTTTCTGAATTCAATTCACACAATTGGTTTTTAGGAATGTCCACATAGACCGATTTTGGCCTTGCAAAATCATATAAATTATGCCTCTTAATAATCGGTTTTTAATACTGCATATGTAATCCGATTCTTATAAAAAAAAGTTAAAGAAAAAGTGACAATTTTCCTTGCTAGAATCGGATTGCATAGGATGTCCACATAGACCGATTCTGAAGGCTTGCGAAATTTTGGATTTTTTTGTTTTTCAATCGGACTTAAAAAGTATCTTTATAAACCGATTCTGAACACTTGCAAACCAGGTGAATGAAATTTTTAGAATCGGTTTATGTGGTGAACGTACCCACAAAACCCAATTCTTAAATTGTACCCCTAGAGAACTGTCAGAATCGGATTTTATACAGGTAAACGTAAATTGATTCTGACTAAAAAAGCGCTCCCGCATTTTTGCACAAACACTTTAGCGGTTCTTTTTGTGTTTAGGCAAACACAAATAATTCTTTTAAAGACATGAGTTTGGAAAACAAAGAAACCATTCGTCCTCGCTTAGTAGCAAACTACTTGTAAAAATAATTTTGAAAACAAACCATATTCAGTCATTCATAAACTAGCGAACATAACCAAACATAATTCGACAATAAGTTTAAGACATAAGTTTTGATTCCATGATTATCCATATTTAAAGACATGAGTTTGGAAAACAAAGAAACCATTCATTCATGGCAACAATGGTTGAAACACCACGTGGAGAAAACCATTCTGCTCAGGAATGAATGGTTTGTGATGATCGTGTTGGGGTAGAGATGAAGTTGATTCATCGGGTTAAAACACCACCACGATCTTTCTAGTACTAAACCTAAATTCATAAATCCATTCAGGAATTACATCTTGTAAGCGAACCTGGGTGGTTTCTTTTGGATAGAATCTCGATAACTAAGCGGACCTGTTACTAAAAGGAAATTAGGATTTTGGGGCTAGCTAAGCGTACTCCGCCATCCTACTGCTGGTGATAAGCGTGACTAACAACAAGTAGAAGAGAACATAACTTTAATCATTGTTTTGATGATCTTGTCTCTCTTATTGCTTTCAACTTTATACCCCCTTCGTGACAATTTTTACAACTAGAAGTCTTTCTTGCGTTACCACCTCGATTTAATCATGACCAGGTGATGCGAATTTGGTGCAGGAGAAATCTTTCTGGAGACTACCCGTATTCATATCATGTGAGGCACCGACCAGAAATTTTCCATCTACTAAAGAGCTTTCTTTGAGTGTGTGTCACACACGGGTAGAATGGTGAGCTACCCAACCTCCCACCAATAGAAGCACTACTCTTTGATCTCTTGAGTGCTAATTTTGTCAATCATGAGGGTGACGTCTATAGATGAAAGCTTCCTTCTTGTAGTTCGATTTGCGCTAGCACCATTCTCTCTCGCGACAACAACGGATCCATAGAAACACATTCATCATCAACAAGGAGCGACATCAAAATCTACAAGGAAAGTTGGAAAAGTTCAAGGTTTACAAGCAACTAACGAAAGAGCAAATTTCAAAACTCAAGTAAAGCAACATACAAATGAGCGGATTTTTACATATTTGTTGAAGACTTACAATACAATGAGGTAATTTTATATTCAAGTATGAAGACTTATTCACAAGAGCGAAGAAAATTAAAAGGTGAGAATTTTTGAAGTTTATGATTTCAAGACGATACAAGTTGTGAAGAATCAAGCGGTAAAATACTTCTTCCACGGCCATGGTTTATTTTGTATTTAATTTCTCTTGTTTTCAAAAAAAAAAAAAAAAAAAAAAAAATTGAAAAAAAAAAAGGAAAGAAAAAAAAAAAAGAGAAAAACACAAGAGAAATATTTGTTCTTATTTTTATTGAATGAGCCGTGGGGAAGGAAAATCTATAAGGTAGTTTCAAGCGACAAGGACTTAAGGTAAAAGAGTTACAAATTGTCAAGGATTTATGGAATTCGAGAGTTTATCATCAAAAGTTGAAACCGAAGACGAAGACCAAGAAGATCAAGACGAGGAGCGGAAGACGTTTCTATTGGATTGAGAGAGTGGTGTTATCATAATTGGCGATCGGATTGAAGGTGAGTAAGTAATCTCATTCTCAATAATAAATGATTGATTTCCTTCGTAGAGATCGAAAAATGGTTTTTCAAAATGTTAAAAGATGTGGGTTTTTAAAAAATTTCTAAGTTGTCCTTCCCACCATTCAACGTGTTGCAGATTTCTCTTCATTCCTACCGCACATATGTGAGAACCATAAAAAGTCATTTTTTGAGTGCAATTATCATAAAATCCTAAGGCGAAATGCTTATTGATCGTTTCTCAAACACGCGTTTCTCTCATTATGGTGTGGTTATTTCTCACTCAACATTTAAGAACGAGAATATGTTCTTTAGTATTTCTAACTTCTTATTACTAAGATGCGAATTCTATGTCCTCATAACTTTTGGATGTTTCCTAGCAAAGTCTAAGTGTGGGGGAATTTGATAGGTGTAGAATACACCTAATTTACTATCTAGTAGTTTATGCTTTCTTTGCTATTTTTCTTGTAAATTATGTATTTTACGCTTGTTTTGAGTTTTGTAGCAATCGAGTCGCACGGAGGAAAAGAAGAAGAAATCACTCAATTTGAGAAAAAAGGGAGAACACTATCCTAGAGTCCCGAGTAATGGTTGCTCTTTTGGGAGGAAGCTAGCTCCCATCGTGAATAACCACTTGATATAGCCACCCATATGGGGTTCTTATGTTGGGTGTCTCTATTCCATATCACCCTCAACCCTAAAATCGAAAGAGATGTTTCTCGCTCATCTCTGCTCACTTGAAACAAAGAAAGAAGAACAACAACAAGCCAGAAATCGATCGAAATGGAGGTGGGTTCATTGAGTTCTTTGTTGAAACCGAGGGATCAAGTGAGATCGAGAAATTATGGCAAAGTGGTGATGTGATTGAAGCAAGCGATGGTTATGGTCACCGTAATCGATGAATCAGAGATAGGGTTTGGACCGATCGATTAGTAAAGAGTCTGGAGTCGTTGAAGAAGAAGAAGATGGGTTCGATTTGTTTATGGATTGTGGATCGAATTTAGTCATTGAATGGAGGCATCTGAGGTCGTTATTGATACTGGGTCAGTGGCAGAAATGGTAAGACCTGTGATGATTGAAACTGGGAGAGAGATGCTGAACAGAGCTGTGAGCTGAATGTTTGAGCAGATAGGATGGTGTTGTTGCTGGTTTAAGGTGGAATGAATGGGTTTGTGATGATTTTGCAAAAAACGAACGTATGGAAGTGTTGGTGGTACACGGATGTTCATGAATGGGTTAGTGAGCAACGGGTGTGGTGGTTCGGCGATGGTCTTGGGATTGTGAAAATTGAGATTCAAGAGTCCTCGATTTGGAGAATTTAGCCGAAGGTTACACATCTCTACACACACAACACTTTTCTTTTCTTATTCTTTGTCGATTCACCTTGAGACTTCCTAATAGGAATGATCTTTGACATTCATGATTGATTGATAGGTTTTTCTAAATTGATTTGTTAATTTGATCCTAATTTTTCTTTGTCTTCTCCACCACCGCTTAAACCTAAATTCATAAATCTTAATGCCAAACTTTGTGTTAACCTCAACTTTTGGATAGCGATAACTCTACATCTTCGAGAATGTTCAATTCATCAATTCTTGATCTTGTCTCTCTTATTGCTTTCAACTTTATCTTTTAAGCCTTAACATCTTTCCCTTCCTATATTACTTGTTAATTAGGTAGTAAAGTATTAATTAATATAGTCTTTCTTGGGTTATCAACTTTGTGCTTCTACATCTTCGAGAATGTTCAATTCATCAATCAGCTTTTCATTAGCCTTAACATCTTTCCCTTCCCTGATATATAGTCTTTCTTGGGTTATCAAGTGCCCGATTCGTCTTCTCTGGTTCTATTTTAAACAACAAACATTCAACAAATCATGCTAAAACCATTAAAAAAAACTTAATTGAGTAACAATACGCACCAGGTATTCGAGAGTTGTATCTTTGTCTTGTATCTGGAGTCTCTCATCTACTCGTATCACTCGAGTATGGGAAACGTTGAGGTACCATGGCATGTCACCCGGAATTGCCTTATCATCTGTTTTCGAATGACCATCCATATCATGTTTGTTGTACGTTCTCTCATACCAGTATTCACATGATTGTAAAGGGCCGTGAACAACCTCAATACCATTCTCCAATGACTGGCTTTTTTTTTCTCATCGATATTAAACTTCTTGTGCTCCACGGGGATTTTTTGTACGTATCCGCATTGTCTTGCGACTCTCGTCGGGTTGTACATTACATATCCTCTTGGGTGAAACAAAGGCCCAAAATAATGTTCATGCTTGGCGCACCCAACCATATTTCCTTTTCCTTTAGTTGATACTTTCTTGTAAGGGTCAAAGACAACATCTTTCGTCGTCAAGTTGTCCAACTGGCGTCTCAACTTCAGATATTCCTCATTTTGGGACTTCGACTTATCGTTGAAGGTGTACTTTTCCTCCATAACACCTACCGTCCCATTGCTTGTTCACAAAACCTCTTTTAGCAAATATTTGGAAGTGCAAATATATTCACGCCTGCAAAAGAGCCATGTTCCCTCTGATTTGGTTCCTTTGAGCCCTAAAAGCCTTTCTCAACTCGTTCAACGAGTGTGCAAGGATGTCAGAGCCCCAAGAGTATTCATGAATCTTGTCAAATGGTTGCAACAGCTGAATGAATTTGGCACTCACACGGGCACCAGAAAGGTCGGAAAAGATAACAGCTCCCAGGATGTAGAGGACATATGAATTGGCCGTGGCGAAGATATGTTTCTTGGTCACCTGTTTTCCCAGTGCACGAAGCTTCTTTGTTTCCATGAAGCGGTACTTCAAGACCGCGAGATGGAATATCCTCTGCTTTGATGTACCTACTAGCATCTCTGACTTGGTCGTCTCCTCATCCCATTGGAACACATCCTTGGTGAAGGCGTAAATCTTGTCCCACTCAAGCTCTTGCACATAGTCTTTGTGCTTCACGGCTTTAACTTCTATGCTTAGCCCGGTAATCAACTTCACATCATTTGGAGTTATGGTCATTTCGCCAACCGTAAGATGGAAATTATCCGTTTTCCCGTAAAATCTCTCGGCGAAGGTGGAAACAAGAGGTTTGTCGTAACCAAGAACCAAATTGTCGACCGCGACCAACAACCCCGTAGATTTGACTATCTCGATTACTTCCTCAACTTCTCCTATGGTTTATTCTGGTGCTTCCAGTGGCCAATTCTTCATCAAAATCACTGACGTTCCTGGATTCATACGATGAACGACATCCTTGTGATCCTATAAAACAAAACAAATCCGATAGACAATAATCAAAACACTAAACAGATAGTAAATTTCATCTTACATAGCATAAGGTTTAGGTAGTTACTATGGTATGGCAGAAGACAGCGGCCCAACTCTCTTTGTACCCCCATAAAAACTTTCCTTCATTGTCGAGTAACCCGTAAACGATATCATTAGGGCCTCGAGGAAACATCTTCAAAGGGTCAAGCATGTGGTCCCCTTTCTTCTTCGTTGGACCATCTTTCTTGCCATCTTTCTTACCTTGTTCTTGAATTTCTCCTCCTTGGACTTGTTGTTGCAGTTTTTCTTGAACTTCTCATTCTTTTTCAACAACTTCCTTCTCACTTTCTTCTTTCTCAGTTTCTTCTTCATTAACTTTTTCCTCACCACTTTCTTCTGCAGCAACTTCTCTATCACCACCTTCTTCTTCAGTATGTGTAGCAGAATCAAATTCTTCTTGTGTTGGTTGCTCCGCTTGAGGTGGTGGGTCATTGATGCGGATCCGTTTGGCTTTGGGTTTACTCCCCGAGCCCCTTCGGTGAGAAGCATTAAAAAATTTACCACCCTTTCGACGAGGTTCCAGACTCTGAGGAGAATCAAAGTCATTTTTCCTCTTATATTTCTTTTCAGCTTGCTTTTGTTGCTTGCCCTTGTTGTCCCTGGAGAATACAGAGATAAGAGGCAAACAACAATGATATCCAATGCATATTTTTGAATTTTAGGCATACAATCGGTTTACTCGATACACACATAAAGTCTGATTTCTAACATAACACATTAACAATCGGTTTATATAAGTGTTCATGTAATCCGATTCTAACAACAACAAAAAAAAGATACAGAAAAATTGGGCATTTTTTCTTTCAAGAATCAGTTTACTCGATACACATATAAAGTTTGATTCCTAACATAACACATCAACAATCGGTTTTTATAAGTGCTCACGTAATCCGATTGTAGGCTAAGTAGTTATAAAATCAAAGGCTACAAAATCGATTTTTGTGGACACACATGTAATCCGAGTCTAACAAAAAAAAATTTACTGAAAAACGGCCATCCCTACAGTAACTGAATCGGGCTATGTGGGCATTAACATTGACCGATTCTGGTTCAAATTTCTCGAAACAGAAAACACATCCATGACAATCGGTGTTTGTGGGCATGAACATAAACCGTTTCTATATATAATCGGTTCACAAATACATTGACATAAACCGATTATGGTAAATGTAGAAAAATTTGATCTCAAAATTTCCAATTTTTAAGCGATTGCATGTTATTTAAACCTAGTTTAGAGGATTGGGTTGATAGAAAAGTACCTGATTCGATCCATTTCTTCCTTTTGTTGTGCAATCAAAGATGGTTCTTCCTCCTCAACCGTTGTGTTTTTCGGTTTGTTTCGAATCGCTTGAACAATTCCGGAATTGCTCTCACTAGGAAAATTTCTATTAGTAGCATGCTTCACTCTTGTTTGTTTCGACATTTTATAGAAAAAAAAACGATTAATCGTTTTTGGATCGTCGATAATCGACGATGTTTTGGTTTCAATTTTTAAAAAAGAATAAAAAGGAGAAAAAGAGAAGAAAAATCGGTTTATGGGTGAGGGGATGGAAATGAAACTAATTTTAGTTTTAGGTTTTATTATTAGGAGTTAATGGGGTAAACCGGTAGTATCAATATTTAATAGAGGGTAAATTGGTAGTTTCAGCAAATTTAGACGCCCCTTATCATTTCATATTGGGTAGATGAAGTAATCTATAGGCCCCCAAATAATGGTCCTAGGCCCCAAACTAGCCTGGATATTTTTATCAAGGTCATTTACAAATTTTGAAGACTTTCCAAGAGAATTTGCATGCCGATCAGGCAGTAGGGAACCCATAAGAACTTATACAGACAACAGACTTTCTGAGAAGATACATGACAAACAACAACTGCTAAGAGCACAGGGAATTAGAAATATCTGAACATGACATCAAATTCAGATTTCTGACTCGTGAAATAGACAACGGTTCCAGCCAATAAGCTTCCTTTAGAACTCTAGATCATTCAGGTACAAATTGAATGCTAAGTATCTAGAGAACCATTTTACAAAAATACTCGGCTACTACAAGCTCAACTACAAATGGGTGCCACTTGTCTAGCTGATTTTGTAAGCTGAAACCAACCCTGGGGTTTCAAACAGATTTACATCTTCACTTACTGAGCGGCCAAACATTTCATTTACTTAAACAGGCAATTATATAAAAATATGTAATGTATGTATTACATTAACAATAAAGGTTCTGAAACAGTAAGAAGTACTAGAATACCCATGATTCAAAATTTTTATGTAAATCGTCTAATAAGCAGATATACAACTTAGTTATCAGATCATTTTTATTCACCAGAACTTTATGTGCTATTCCTCTTTTTGATTTCAATAATCTACTACTCCAATGCGCCACCACCTTGAGATTTCTGACGCTTCATGTTTTGATGGATGGGCTCTTTCACCTGCAACCACCAATACAAAAACTGAATAAGTATGATTATAGAAATGAAACAGGAAAAAGAATCAGGCTTAATATGATTTTAATTAGTACAATTTCTAGTAAAGACCTTACAAGTCAAAACCAGGGAATTTAAGGCTTATTAGATTAGGATAGAATATATACCGTGCTAGTTTTCCTGGAGCGCTTTCCCTGATTGGGACGACTACAGAAGGTATCATCACCCTCACGACAGTTACTGAATCCTCTCCCATCCACACCATTTCGCTTATCGCTCCCTGGTATACCACTCTCCCTTGATGCTGCAGGCTGCATATCAAAACATAGGACACATAAAGTTACTTGTACTAGAAGAACTGTAATATATAATCAAAACAGGAAACAGGCAGAGGAGTAAACCTCATTACTGCGAATGGGTGTGTTGTTTCCAAGTTGCTCCTGAATTCTAGACGATCCATTCTGCTGAGTATCAACTGATCTTTCTTGAGTTCTAGTAAGATCAGAACCAACAGAGTGGAGACCACCGCAGGTTGATATGTTTTGAGGTTCACTTATCTCCATTGCCTGTTTAATTCAAGAAAATACGTTATGAAATGTCTAATTCAACCACAGAATCAAGAACAAAGCAAAATTGTAATATGACTTGTTATTACCGATAACTTGATCTCCAAAACATTCTTGACCTCAAGTAGCTTCTTGTCAGTCAATTCAGATCGAATGACACGTTTACCTGGGGAAAAGTACATACGATTATCATAATGAAACTTGCATTCTCAGTACTTAACTTTACAATTACATGCTTAATTGAGAAAACTGAGTAATCCTGGTTCAAGAAGTTGATTATGTTACCTAATTTTGGTTTGCTCTTGGTTTCCACATATCCATCACAAGCCATCCTATCGAGCAGTTTACGCACAGTTGCCTGATTTACCTCTCCTTCCAGCTTACTTTGAAGTTTAGATATTGTAACATAATCCAGTGGAAGGACATGATACAGAGCCTACATTTGAAATACAATAAGATTAGACATCACAGTAGAAGGACTAAGGGGGATGGCTTGGGTTTTAAACTATGCCTTATCGAACTTGATAGATGAACTACAAGTTACTATGATGAGGTACCTTTGGTTTACACAGAAAGCCAACTCACCTTCATGTACAAGTAGTCTTCATCATTCCCTCGCTGAAGTTTCTCGCCAACTTGGTTTACTTGTACATCCATCTCTTCCTTCACAACAATTGCCTGATTGGGTTTCTGAGGTAGTTTGGTTAGTGATCACATAAGCTTTAGACAATGGGATGACCATGACAATTAGATATTGGAGGCAAATATGAACTGATACTGGAGGCAAATATGAACTGAAAGAGAATTAACCTTCAACTTGCTGATGGAGTAAGAATCCTTTCCCGTTCTTGACAATATATTTTGGTTTACAAGTTTATCCATGATTTCTGGGGAAATAAAAAGAATTAATGTTCTGAAATTGAAAGAAAACTGCTCTCTGCCAATGCTTCAACTGTAAATACGGATTCAAGTTCTTTGCTCACCTTCAGTCAGAGCCTGCAAAATGAGAACAAGTTGAAACCCTTAAATTAGTGCTTTAACCAAATTACTGGAGAATCAGACAGAGAATTCACAATTTCTAACTTAGCGGCCACATAGTGCACTTAGATGAGTTGATTCTACTACTTACCACTGATATGTCGGGGAAGCTAGAGAGAACATCAGTCAGTTCAACATTGTCAATGTGGCGAGAGCTAATCCAGTCTCTTACACGTGTTAACTGATGCTCGTCCTCTTCTGCATCCTGTGTATCATCTGTAATAAATTTAAACCATTAAGTCAAGGTGAATTTTGACTAAAGTTAAGCCACTGTAACTATATTAGGCCTTTGCCGTTAGTCATTCAAAACATCTAACCTACCTTCATGATCCACCATGCCATTGTTTTCACGTGATCGGGCTTTATCTGTCATCACAAGTATTAGGTTTTGAAGTGGGGAAAATGAAATGGAACAGGACAGGGATGAGGAAAAGGCTAAAATGGGAGATAATTACCTACAGGAGCTACAATGTACCCGTCGTCATCATTTGCTGAATGACTCATCTGACAAAACATTTCAGAGTTTTTCAAATTCTATTCTCGAGCTCCGAACAATTTGAATGAAAATAGAGGCTGTAACATGACAAATAAGTTACGCTATAGGTGTACCTCGCTATCTGAATCTGAAGGATCAGTTGTTGGCGTTGAATCAACACCCAAGCTGATTTCCTCATCATCTTCCATGTCATTGTTTTCTTCTTGACATGGATCCAGGATGCTTTTGACCTGCAAAGTTTCAGACTTGATTACTCAAATTGAACTTGAAAGATCAAAAAAACCTAAACCTCAGGTTTCAGTCGTGCACAATTCGGTATTACCAATTTACCTTGAGAGCTAGTACGAAGTGTTTGCTGTTAACATTTCCGATTTCCATTTTGAGAGGGTTCTTCAACCATGGATGGCTAGCTTCTTGTTCTGAGCAGCCTCTGAAGAATGGAGGCTCATAGTCTATAGGCTGCAGGTTTTCCAAAATATAACTTGAATGTTAGAACAGTATTTCCATTCAAGATTCAAAACATTTACAAACTATTAATTTAATGAACAAGTATATTAACAGTACAAATACTTTTGTTCATGCATCCAAGACCCCTAGGGACAGACTCGGGATGAGAAGACAATACATATAAGAGTCGGACGAATATAGTTGAAGGGGAATTCAGTTTCAGAAGGCATCTGTAAAAATTTAGTTACAGCAGAACATAGATAATCTTGCCCATGTTTACTCTACCACACTTTTGTGCAGTTGTTTGCATATATTAGGCCATAAATTGTGTAATTTTACTTCAGTTGGACACTGATCACTGATAGGGTTCTACAATGGTGCAAATACGGACTAGAAGCAATATTTAGATAAAACCAGGTAAAAGACAAACAAAAAGAATCAACAGCAGATGTAAACAAGGCCAAAGAAACTCACAGTGACATCCTCATAATAAAGAAGCTTCATCAAGATTGTACGCTGAAACACATAAGAAAAAATGAACTTATAGAAATCCAACTTATTTGACCACCTAATAAAACTTCCACATGACAATCTTAATGAATTTTTGTACCTCTTCTGGCATACGGTCCAGTGTTCGCATCAATTGAACCAGAGTTCGGACCATTTTACAGGCAGAACTCCTGCCAAAACCAAGTAAAAAGTGTTTAAACACAGTCAGGCAGTCAGCAAACTACCCCACTGGATTTCAAACCACAAAGAGCAAAATACAAAACCAAAATCCAACAACCTCAAATGCTCGCTATTATACCTCATTTGGTTTGGTGTAATGTCTGTATTGCCATTAGACTTGAATGTTGCTCCTGGTTTCTTATTTCCAGTACGACTTATGTTCATCATCACCTCTTCACTGTCAGAGTTCGAATAGCTAAATGAAACTGCACAACACAATCCAATCATGTATGAGTACAGCATTCATTTATCAATCTCCATCCAGAATTCAAAGCTACTTTAAGAGTACACAAAGGAAATCGAACTCCAACTTATCAATGACAAAACAAAATCTAGCTTATCAAATGCAAGAAGAAGTGAGATTTAACATACAAGCATATTCTTCTATCATAGGTCCATCAATAGCTTCAGATATGCAGAACAGAAGTGTCTTAAGGTATTTCTTCTGTAATGCATCATAAACACCTGAAAGACCACAAAAAAATAAGGTAATCTTGCTTGCAATTAAGGTATTTGTAGCTTGTGTGTGTTCTAAGTGAGGCCTTATACCTTTTTCCATCCAGTCAATAAGTCTTCTGGATTCAGCATCTATAGGCATGAGCTTCTTGATCTTCATCTCTATTACAAACCACAGTAACTAAGTTCATCACATACATGTAAAAGACAAATTCAAATAGAAATAAAATACTAAAAATCATTCACAAAGAAATTCTGAGAGTTTGAAGTAGATCTGACACGAAGCTTTAATTTACCTAAAGCAGGAACTGATTTATCATTGAAGTAATTTTCAGGGAAAAGCCCTCTGATGTAGCTGATGTTGAATATTGCAATACGAAGCAGGTTTCTCGTCTGTTTAGGGCGATTCAAATCAAAATTAATAAACAACAACAAAAAACGGCTAGGTATTATCACCCTAAAATATCTAATCAACGAAGCAATTCTTCATAGATTTCTATTTGATTTCATGGAAACGAAAAAAATGCTAAAAACCTAACTAGATCTGATGAAATAAAATTCGAATGATAGTATCTTAAACATCGTAGGAAAAAAACACTGTAATCACTTCACCGATTCTAGATCTTCAATCTTGATCTAAAATAATACTTAACAATAACAAAAATGGAACATATAATCATGTTTTCACAACGATTTAGAAAAACTTCCTTTCTGAGAAATTAGTTCAAAGATCTGAGACATTAGTCCAGAGAAACGAAGATAAATCGCAAAATATTACCAGTAATAGAGAATCCTGTTCTGTGATTTCTGCTTCCTTGAGTTTCTGTGCTACAACCTAAATCAAAAAGTAGATCAGAGATCGAATTAGCAAATCGATGAAGAAGAAGAAGCAGAAGAAGAAGAAGAAGAACTGAACGAAGATGAAGATGAAGAGAAGAAAAGTTTCTAGGGTTTCACCATTTTTTGCGTAATGAGGAAAAGTTTGAAATTGGAAATTCAAAATTTGGAAATGAGTAGATTGAAATTGGAAATTCAAAATTTGGAAATGAGTAGAGAGAGAAATGGCGGGATAAAACTAAGAGAAAGTGTTGCTTCACTGCTATTTATAGACGAAAGTAAAATGAAAATTTCGTGAATCAGTCGGTACTACTATCGGAAGGTTCATGAAGGACTACTTGACGCCTGACGGAAAGGCAGTGAGGCATACCCGACCGGCCTCCACAGGCGTCAATGAGATGCAAGTTTTAGTCCATTCAATCAAATTAGTCCCAAAGGTTTTACCGTGTGTACCATTGCACTTGACAGTAGGGTGATAGTTTTATTTGTTGGAAATTTTGGGCTAAAAGAGAGGATGAAACAATAAGAGAAATGTTGTACTTCCGGCTTCAAGGCTCGATTAAGATTCTTTTAGATAATTATTTCTACCCTCCCAATATCAATTGGCGATTACAACAGGTATGTGAAATATTGCCGTCAGGATATAATGAAGCCCTATAACAACGTAATTGGATTCAAGGTTTGTACCCCTTGACCCAACCAAGAACACACAAGAATAGGATTCTGATGATGCTTAGAAGAGAGAAACCGAAAGTATTTGATGTTCTTCCATTATATGAATGAAAATGAAAACAAATCATCACTACTTATAGGGAACTCATGCCTATTGGAGATGCCTCTTCACTACCAAAAGACATCAATAGTGCCTTATGGGAATGGATGTGTCTTTTGTGAACCATCACACCCTTTGGAGATGCCTTTTCATCTCCAACAAAAATCCATTGCATCTATTCTAAGACCTGGACGCTCCCCGTGATAGTGGCAAACCAAAAACAAAAAACATTTTGTTTTCTATGTTATTGAAAATATCCAACAATCTCCCCCTATTTTCAAAAAACCAAAATAGAAAATAAAGTAAAACTCACAAAAACCGGAGTGGCTGCATCACTCAAATGATCGCCACGTGCGAGTGGGATCAAGCCAACGTAGTTCAAGCAAAGTTGGGAAATAAGCATCATCGTTGAAAACAATACATAAATGATAGGTATCTTTTGGATTTGAACCTTCACTTAGTGCAAGAAATTCAAAGCCTTATCGAGGTTCGATGGTGAAACTAGTCTTGAACCAAGTACCCCATGTGATAAAACAGGAATCTCCACACATACCGATTTCGAGAGATTGTGTGTTCTATAGCTCAAACACGTTAATGGCCATGTGCTATATCCCGGATTCATGAGTCTGCTTTAGAGAACGGTCTTCTTCTCTTAGGAAACGGCACGATTTCCATACTCATATAGGTAAGTCTCGAAGGTGTTTCGCGAGACACCTTGTGATAAAAGTTAGACTTATTAAGGATTTTCATCCATCCCTTTTTCTTGCGTAATCCCGCACTAAACGAAATGAGAAGTTTTTACTTAGTGCACCATAATCACATCCATAGCTTGTTGGTACCACATTGAACCTTGTTTATCCTTTTCAAAACATAGGTTGGGTTTCGCTATGGGTGATCAACCTTCCTTCACAGACCTTAGTCTCATCTCTGTATACTTCATTGAAAACATTTCCTTTGGGAGACGCTTTATAAATAAGTCTGCCAAGTTTTTCTTCGTTTCAATGGCTAACTGCAATTACTCCCTTCTTGAGTAATTGACTTACCGTTCAATGTACAAGACTTATATATCTTGACTTTTCATTATAAGTCTTTGTTAGAGACGTTATAGATCATAGTCTGATTCATAATTAATCAAGACTGCTTAAGATGGCTTCTTCCGAAAATGAGATCTCTACAAGTTAAGTTATAAGCCATTCCTCCTCATTAATTTGCATCTACTCATGCGAGCAATTCTGAAAAACAAAAAAAAATGTTCCTATTTGATTTTACAAAATAATTATAACTTCTCTAGTGATCCTAATTAACATTTACGGTTAATTCACAAGAAAGTCATTATAGACTTGCATACACTAGAGGCATATAAAATTTGTAGGCAACTTTCTTGCTATTTTAACAAGCACATTATTTCAATGAGTAACTCCTCTACTCATATGCCCAATCCTCTACAAATTTATACCCAAAAAACATAGACAATGTCTATTTAACATTTGACACTATGAAATGCAAATGTTCAAGATTATGCGTCGGTAATATCGTAACATCATTGGATATTTGGTCGCGCGCCCAATCTTCCAATATGTTACATATTCACCGGTATTCCACTTTCCTTTCGATATCATTTAAGACATCCCATTTTCCAAATTTTGAACCTATAATTCTTATCGCAAGAATTATGTTCATGCCATACCGTTGTTCTCGTATGAATTTCTCCCCCATTTCATGACATACTGATCAATGTCACGAAGGATTACTGAGTGGAGAATCATGTTATAGCTTCTTACCAATGGCAAGGATTTCACATCTGATTTTCCTTAAAAGGACCCATCCGAATATAAGATTTTCTAGTAAACAGAACATATGAATGATCACATAATTCATCACACAACATAAGTATAGTTAAGCTGAATGCATGAAACATATTAGATAGTGCTCAAACTCCAATGGTTCTTGGAAACCATCGACACAAACAACCTCCATCATATATGCATGTTCCGACCATCATTCTAACAAGAATTTCATCCAATCATTAACTATTTAAGAATTGCATGGATAACAACATAAAGAGCGCTAAAGTAGATATTAATTATTGACAAATGTCTGATCTACCGGCTGTGCTTGTATGGGTCAATTTCACATGATTTTTTTTTTTTTTTTTTCAATAAGACATTTTCTATCTCAGATCCCCTCATACAGTGGATGCATAATAGAAAATTGAAGGGACGCTTCAATCATCTTTCCCTTGGTCGACCACTGTAATTAGGTCGTATCCCCACGACAAGGAAAGGGTAACTGTGATCTCAAAAATCACACATGCATGACTAATATCTCAAATATATATATATATATAAATGTGATATATAAAATTAGGGGATAGTACTAACCGTTTCTTTCTTGTTAGATTCCCACAACTTGGCTGAGAATTTGAGAGACGCTTAACCGTTTCCTTGTCGTTCCCAACTCTTTGATTATAACTTTTTTTTAATCCCTTGAGACCCGGAGGAGTCACCATTGCATTCACGGCATTTTTCCTTTGTGGTTCTTCTAGTTTCCAATCCTCCGTTCACAAAAATAAAAGTCAAACGGATTAATAAGAAGAACCTTCATGAAATAATTAATATAAATATATTCATGCAGTAAAAGGGAAAAGGGAACTTGAATGGAATTGAGGAAGTTAATAAGTTCTTAGAACTCCAAAGGTTAAATCCTGATGTGCAGACGTCCAACCATATATATAGATTGCTACCAAATATTAAAATAGTCTGAACTGCTTTCAATCTTGGCTCCAAATCAATTAATGAAACCCGGTACAGGTTTCCTTGAATTAATAAAACCGATCACACTATCTCTCGTATTACGGTATCATGTCAAGCATGGATCCTCAGTTTCTTCCTTGCGCAAGAACGATGATAAAACCCAAATTCAAGCGGTTAAAGCCTTCCAATATCTGGACGTATGATAAAAATGCCCAATTGACAACCCGTTCACGGAAATTACTGATGTCATAACTGGTTGATAAATTTGAATCCAATTCAGAATATATATTCCTGTATTTGTGTCAGGCAAGATTCACGGCACTTTCTGTATTTCCAATTTTATTCTCTTTCGCTCAGGGAATCACGCGAACATTCATCCTTTCTCGCCGAAACTAATTGTCTAAAACTGTTGGAAATTTTGGGCTAAAAGAGAGGATGAAACAATAAGAGAAATGTTGTACTTCCGGCTTCAAGGCTCGATTAAGATTATTTTAGAAAATTATTTCTACCCTCCCAATATCAATTGGCGATTACAACAGGTATGCGAAATATTGCCGTCAGGATACAATGAAGCCCTATAACAACGTAATTGGATTCAAGGTTTGTACCCCTTGACCCAACCAAGAACACACAAGAATAGGATTCTGATGATGCTTAGAAGAGAGAAATAGAAAGTATTTGATGTTCTTCCATTATAAGAATGAAAACAAATCATCACTACTTATAGGGAACTCATGCCTATTGGAGATGCCTCTTCACTACCAAAAGACATCAATAGTGCCTTATGGGAATGGATGTGTCTTTTGTGAATCATCACACCCTTTGGAGATGCCTTTTCATCTCCAACAAAAATCCATTGCATCTATTCGGCACCGGACGCTCCCCGTGATAGTGGCAAACCAAAAACAAAAAACGTTTTGTTTTCTATGTTATTGAAAATATCCAACATTATTCCCCGGAAAATGATTTTCAGAATTGGATTATATATTGAACTTCAATTATTGCATCCGATTAATACTTTGTTTTGCAGTGACATAATCAACTTATGGCACTCGAACAACAGTGTCAAATAAATGTATCAACTTGGTAATTGTTCAAGTCAAATTAAACAGGATCAATACAAAAATGGGATTGCTGCTAGCCGCCCAATGCTAGACACACTTTGGGACTTTGTCCGACATGCTAAACCTCCCATTGGATATTTTCCACCTTCGAGAATCATTTACTATGAGACATGGTCATCAAGTTTTGGCACTCGAAAGAAAGGTGTAATGAACAAACCACTTTTCATCCAAGGTGGGTTCACAAGGATCCTGATACCAGCAATATCATTGGGGGAAAGGAAGTATGATTACTTGATAATAGGTTCAGACTTAACCAAACACAATAGGATTGCTATCAAGTAATTAGGAATTAACGTTTGTGTATTTTACTTCTAATTATAATTGCGGAAATAGAAAAGTAAAAGACACAGCAAGATTTTGTTCACGAGGAAACCACAAATGCAGAAAACCCCCCCGACCTTGTCCAGAATTGAATACTCTCAGGATTAAGCCGCTATAAAAAATCTAAACCAACTTCGTATAGTTGAGACCAAGCAACTAAATCTATAGTTCACCTAGTTCCATCTGTATCCCTATGCCTCCAACTTGCAATAAGTCACGCACTTGGAACAATTCCTTTGGTTCGTATCCCAAACAGTAAAGGAACAACAAATCTGTTCGGTAACAACTCTTTTCAAACAACGTGATATGAGTTTGACAAAAGGCTCTTCCGTTTATCCCAATAAACTCATTTGTCAGGTTCTTAGATCAATCTATCAACAACTGCCAAAGTAATTATTTAGACTATGCAATCAATACTTCGAATCACAAAGAATTGTATTGATGCCGATCTACTCAACTAATCAATCAAGGTTATCACAAAGATAAACCGATTATAGTTGGATCCCCAACCGATCAAGTTTTGTGCACACCAAAGATTATGAACTCAAATAAAAAACCTTCTTTGTCTTAAAATCTTCTTAGATCTTCAATAAACACCTGCACACAATCAACTTGAATCTCTTGTGATCAATCACACACAGAACGGAGTCTGTTAACAATGGATTACCACAAGACGTCTTTAGATCTACAAACATTCTAAAGATCCCCGTCGAAACTTCGATCTAGTTTGAGTGAATCTTATATCAGAAGAGAAGATTCTCAAGTATAAACAAACTAGGTGCAATCAAAGTTCAACAACAGTTAGTCAATCAAATCAATCGAAAACTAATAATAAACTACAATTATCTAGTTTCCCACCAACGGTACTCGTCGAGCTTCCCAATCCCTAAGAAGTCTTTAAAACGAGCGGTCGTAAGAGATTTCGCCTAATTATGGTACTTTCCTCTCCGAATAGACGGCTCCACCAGTAACAACACAACAAGGTAGTTTTGCTGGCTCTGAGGATTAGTTTGCTCGAAATGCAAACTTCAATATTTATAGACCAAGGAAGTTTGGACACCAAGGAATTTCCAAAACCGAAAATATTCTCAAGATATGCAATATATTTCCAAATTCGGTTTCCATAATTCCTGGAAATGCTCTATCCAAATATTGACCGAAATCTCAGTAGAAATCTCCAATTAGTAAATGCACATTACCAATTTTTATTTTCTAAAGATATGCATTTTAATTGCTGGAAATTAAAAGCATATAAAATTAAAAACCTTAATTAAAAGATTCTCAATTTATTTCGATCAGGGATTCTCCTTTAGCTATTAAGGAATATCTTTGAACAATAAAAGATAAGAGTTACTGCACATGTTCAAAGTATGTCGACATCTTTACTTTGTAAATCCTTTTTCATATTTACAATCTTGGAACCGATTTGCCACACTTCCAAACAAGTTTAGAATTGGTTCATCTGACTTCCAAGAACTATGTGATTGATTATCCTATCAAATCACCATTAATGGGTTCTACCAAAACAAGTTTCGGTTCTACCTCCATGTGGGTACTAGGATCGGTCACACTAGCTTTCCAAAATTTGGTTGACTAGGTACTGGGATCGGTTACCACATATTTATGGTATTTAACTTGTATTCGGTTGCATAAGTCATAGGATCGGTTACCAATTACTAAGACTTGTTGCACCTCTTACAAGGATCGATTCCACACACTTGTGATCGGTTGCAACTCTTACTAGGATTGGTTCCCCAATGTCTAGAGTTGGTCATACCAATTACAACATATCGATCATACCATTTCAGGTGATTACTTAAGATCAGTTTCACTAATAAAAGTCATACCAATACAAAAGTCAGGCCTTGTGAATAGTTTTACCAAGATACATAAACAAGTTATGAGCGGTTATACTAAACACACATATTGGTAATCCAAAGATTTGCAATGAATAGCAATACCAATAAGCCTAGCGATTTCCCTTTCGATTCACAAAACAAGTTTATGAATTGTACTTCCTTTAAACAAATGTAAAACATTATTTCCTAGGACGAAATCTTCACTCATACACATACACATAATCACAATAGCATTCATACGATTATGTCGATGTCTTACATACGAAGTTCAAAAGATAGACGTTATACTTCGTATTATAATTCCTTAATACTATGTCTAACTAGAATATAATCATTCACATCTTAGCAGTTATGTTTTCAATATGCACGACTTGAAAGATAAGTTAGGAATGAAATATTTCAAGTAAAATATTACTAACCTCGATAGGAAGGATGATGTCGTCATTGTAGCTCTTTACTTCTTCACATTCTTCAAGTCTTCACGTAATACTTGTAAGTCTCATATCCTAATAACTTTCCAGTAAACCTATACGAAGTTGACTCTAGTAAATAATCAAGCGACTCTTTAAATGAGTTTTGGTTCACTAAAATATGACAACCAAACTTGACATATCAACGCTTGGTGGGTTCAACCGTGCTATGCTCTAACAGATGTCTTAATTGCTCAAATCTATGAGGATGTTATATCATATAAACTTTCTGAAGAATTTCAAACCTTTTTAGGTGAAGAATTCAAAATGAACAATGTTGGTGAACTAAGGTTCTTTATGGGACTACAAATTCAACAACATAAGCATGATATTTACATATCTTAAGAGAAATATGCCAGTGATCCTGTTAAAAGATTTGGCTTTGCGAAATCCACTACAAAGATCACTTTCATGTCCATAACTAGGAAGCCAGAAAGAGATGACAAGAGAGTCAAGGTGGATCAGAAACTATACGGACATTTCCTTGCCTTCAATGTAAGTTGTTGTGCAATATTTCAAGCAGATTCTAAATAATCTCATCTTACCACTGTAAAAAGGATCATCTGATATGTAAATCATATTGTTAGTTTGGTCTGTCTTACACCGTTGATGCTAACACTAAGCTTGAAGGTTATTCTGATACAGACTGGGAAGAGTGTATAAAAGGTAGGAAGGTTATATCGGGAGGATTTTTCTACGTGGTACTAAATCTCGTTGCATGGCATAGCAAGAAACAAAACTCGCAATCCTTGTCAACATGTGAAGTAGAATACATTGCAGCGAGTTCGTGTTGTACTCAACTCTTGTGGATAAAATAAATATTTACTGATTATTTAATACATATTGGAACTATGAAGATCTTTTATAATAACTTAAGTGTTATTCGAATCACAGAGAATCATGTTGAGCACTCAACAACAAGGCGTATTGACATAAGATATCACTGTATCAGAAACCTCTTTGAGAATGATATTTTCAAGATAGACATGTGCCTTCTGAACGACAACTGGCTGATATTCTCACCAAGCCTCTAGATACCTGAACATTTCAAAATCTTCAACGAGCTATCGGCGTCATTCTTATTCAATACCACAAACATGTTTTATTGCCCATGATCATATTCTTATCTTTTGGGCAATAAAGCTTGAGTTACAGTCCCAATGTGTGGAGGTCTGTCATGTCCCATGTTATAAGGGCACCCATGTTATAAGGGCACCATGGGTATAATTAGTAATTAGTTAGAGTATGGGTTTTGCACGTGTGATGTGATATTACCCTAATAAGTAAAGAGTTTGTATTCCTCCTTCAGTTCATGAATATAGAATTTGTGTGTTGTTCTTCCCTCTTTGAGGTTTATCTCTAATCTCTGCAGAGTAGATCCTGTAGAATTGGGCATGATTATCCAGTTGTAGTGTATATCACTACAAGTGGTATCAGAGACGGTATTTCCTTGGATTGATCATGGATGATGGTAATAGATTTAAGGCTTTAGATGAGCAATTAGCTACTGTTCTTCAAGTTCAATAAGTAATTACAAGGGCTTTAAAAAATAAACCATCTCACGTGCTTCTATCCAGATGCAAGAAAATTTTAGCAGCAGAAACAAAGAACCTGCTATTGCTGGAGCGCGATATATATTTGAGTCAATATGTTGATGAGTTTTGGGAATCAAATTATTGGGAAAGCTTCGAATTAATTGGATTTGTGTTGAAGAAAGTGACGCTAGTGGAGAAAGCAATCAGTGAAAAACCGGAAGAAACTCCTATCAATTCAATTTCAGTAAACAATTTCACTTCAAAACCTTTAACTCCTCTAGCAATAGACGAAGGTAATTATCGATCCAGTTTCAAAACCCATTTTTCAACTATTAATGGTGTTAGAGTACTTCTCGGTCGAACTCGCAAGTGTTGCTATCTCAAGCTTGTTTGTCAAGTTTAGTTGCCAAAACTATAAGTCTTGATTTCTAGTCTACTTATATGTAAGTCTCGGATTAGGATAGAATGTGTAGTTTGAGCTTTAGACTTCACGGCGTTCATCGATTGAAGACGAAGAACTACTCAAGGGAACTTGTGGAACTTCATCAACAAAAGGTATGTGGAGACTTGAACTCATCAATCACTCAAAAGTCTATCAACTATCAATGTTATGAAAACCAGCCCGGCCCGACCGGTCAGCCCAGTGAAACGGTGACCCAATCACCTTTCCAGGATGATCTAACAGTAACTTAGTAATTTCATTAAAAAATGACTTCTTTCATAAGAACCAGATGACCCGGCCGGGATAACCCGCTATTCAGCGGGCCCAGAACGATTCAATGGGTTGATAATCTTTCTAAATCTTTAAAATTCATACATGAAAAAAAAAAACACAGTTCATACGACTTTAAGATTACAGATCGAGAGAAAAGTGAGGTTAATCTTCAAAAAGAAAATAAAAATAAAAATTAGCATAACTTTTTCTCCCTTGCATTGATGCAAATGATAATTATTGAATTTAACAAGAAACTAGTTATAAATTCGATCTAATATAACACATCTGCATTCTACATCCACTTTGATGATGTTGTAATTCAATAAGAAAAAGTAATAGAATAACAGATTCACATATATCCGGAACGTAATGTTATGTAGATCGATTTGATTATATTTGTTATTGTCATAATTTACATGAACATAGATCTTCAATTTTTTCTAAAGAGCTTGTTGGTGGGAACGATAGAGGATAGAGGTACAGAAGAGATTTAGTGACAGCTAAGTCAAGGAAAGAGAGGTAGTGGGTGTGATATAAGAAATCACCACAATGCTTTATGTTAAGGGTAAATGGAGGTTAGGGTTTGAATGGTAGAAACCGTGAATAGTTAACAATAAAGGGAAAATTCTTCGTAGTTAACAATGTAACTTGAGATGTCGCTCTTAACTATCCCACTCCCACGTCCCATTCCCTACAACTAGCGCATTTGTAAGTTTCTTCACAATGAAAAACGATAAAAGAAGGGGACACTTTAGAAAATCAAGCAGAATAATATTTTATTATGTGACCCAGTGAACTCGGGTTGAACCAATGACCCTTAACCCAGTATTTTTTCCAGTTCGATGTCCGGGCCGGTTTTCAGAACATAGTATACTCTATCTCCTATTTGAGACAAAAGTCGTATTGCTATATATACTTCAATTATACACATTTGATATTTCGAGCTGAGTTTATCTTGCTTATCTATTTCTAGAAATATGTGTTTGTAAGCTTTCGCTTTAACCAAGTTCATCTTTTATTCTTGACGAAAGTTAAAAGATGATCATGTGAAAATCGCCTTGTAACATCTTACATGATTTGTGTGATGCAATCATTTGGTGTAGACTCAGAATGTTTCGTGATGATCATTCGATCACTTGAAAATTGCTTTGGAGCTAATATTTGTGTGAGACATCTATTGTCGTCTTCTAAGAATGTTTCAATGATTGAAATGAGAGTTTAGAACAAGTAACCATGATTGGATATAAATACAGTGCGCGTACTTACATTTGTGTAAGGTCCAAGTCCGGGAACCATAGTATGCGTACGCTTACGCGTACTGGTTGGTTAATGGAAGTCCGGGAACTTAGTATACGTACCCGTACGCGTACTGGTTGGTTAATGGAAGTCCGAGAACTTAGTATGCGTACCCGTACGCGTACTGGCGTAAGTCCAAGTTCTGGAATTCAACTGAGGTTAATAGTATGCGTACACGTTCGCGTACTGTCGAATCTAAACTCAGTCCGGCCACTTAAGTATGCGTATCCGTTTGCGTACTTGAGTAGGTTATGTTCTAAAATCGGTTTGTTCATGAACTAATACATTTATAAATTAAGGAATGCAATCTTTTGCAAACCGTGGCTATAATGTTCATGAAATGATTCGAGTGAATCAAAATCGATTTTGCTTCAATTGTGTCTTGTATACTTCTATGAGAATATAAACAATTGAACAACTCTCTAACTAGTTTCATTTAAGTCATTTGAACTAGTTGTGATAAAGATGAATAAGGTTGATATGAAAGTGTTCATATGACTAACTGTTAGAGCATAGCTCAGTTTAACCCACCAAGCGTTGGTATGTCAAGTTTGGTTGTCATATTTTAGTGAATCAAAACTCATTTAAAGAGTCGCTTGATTATGTACTAGAGTCAACTTCGTATAGGTTAGCTTGAAAGTACTAGGATATGATACATTACAAGTATTGCGAAGACTTGAAAAAGTGAAGAAGTAAGAAGCTACAACGATAACATCATCCTTCCACTTGAGGTTAGTGATATTTGACTTGAACTGTTTCATTCCCTAACGTATCTTTCAAGTCGTGCATATTGAAAACAAAACTGCGAAGCATGAACACTCTAGATAGACATAGGATTAAGGAATACAATACGAGGTTTATTGCTTAACCATTAAACTTTATAGATAAGACATCGATATAATATTTTAAATGTTATTGTGATTATGTATGAGTATGGGGTGAGTATTTCATCCTAGGAAACAATGTTTTACATGTGTTTTAAGGAAGTAAATTCATGAACTTGTTTTGTGAATCGAAAAGAAAATCGCCAGGCATTATTGGTATTGTTATTCATTGCATATCTTGTGAACAACCAATATGTGTGATTAGTATAACCGCTCATGACTTGTTTGTGTTCTTAGTAAAACTATTCACAAAGGCCTGACTTATGTATTGGTATGACTTCTATTAGTGAAACTGATCTTAAGTAATCACCTGAGATGGTATAATCGAGTTTGTGATTTTGTGTAAGACCGACCCTTGGTAAAGGGGAACAGATCCTAGTAAGAGGTGCAACACATCACAAAGGGGAATCGATCCTTGTATGAGGTGCATCATGTTTTAGCGGAAAGGGGAACCAATCCTATGGACATGTGCAACATGTTTTTAGGCAAAGGGGAACCGATCCTATGGACATGTGCAACACATTCAAGTTAGATACCATATATATGTGGGGAACCGATCCTAGTACCTAGTCAACCGAATTTTGGGAAGCTAGTGTGACTATGAACAGTACTCACATGGAGGTAGAACCGAAACTTATTTTGGTAGAACCGTTAAACCCGTGATTGGTGATTGAGTGTTCTTGATCAATCACATAGTTCTTGAAAGTCAGATGAACCAATTCTAAACTTGTTTGGAAGTGTGGCAAATCGGTTTCAAGATTGTAAGTATGAAAGAGGACTTACGAGTAAGGATGTCGACATACTTTGAACATGTGCTTGTGAACGCTTATCTTTAATTGTTCAAAGTTATTCCTTAATATCTAAAGGAAGAAAATCCCAGGATTGAAACATAAATAAGTTAAGAATCTTTTATTTAAGGTTTTTAATTTTATTTTAGGAAAACGAGAATTAGTAATGTGCATTTACTAGTTGAAGATTTTCCAAAGAGATTTTCGGTCATTATTTTGGACGGAGCATTTCCAAGAATTATGGAAACCGAATTTGGAATATATTGCATAACTTGAGAATATTTTCGGTTTTGGAAATTCCTTGGTGTCCTAACTTCCTTGTCTATAAATACTTGAAGTTTGCATTTCTAGCAAACTAATCCTTCGTGACAGCAAACTTCCTTGGTTGTGTTGTTACTGGTGAAGCCGCCTATTCGGAGATGAGAGTAACCTAATTAGGCGAAATCTCTTACGGCCGCTCAGTTTAAATTCTTCTTTGGGATTGAGAAGATCTATTAGTACTGTTTGTGGGAAATTAGATAATTGCGGTTTATCTTGTGTTTTCGATTGATTTGATTGACTAATGGTGGTTGAACTTTGATTGCACCTAGTTTGTTTATGCTTGAGAATCTTCTCTTCTGATATAAGATTCACTCAAACTAGATTGAAGTTTCGACAGGGATCTTTAGACTGTTTGTAGATCTAAAGACGTCTTGTGATAATCCATTGTTAACAGACTCCGTTCTGTGCGTGATTGATCACAAGAGATTCAAGTTGGTGTGTGCATGCGTTTATTGAATATCTAAGAAGATTTGAAGACAAAGAAGATATCGAAGATTTCTGAATTGGGTTTCATAATCTTTGGTGTGCACAATACTTGTTTTGGTATAGAGGATCCAACTATAATCGGTTTATCCTTGTGGTAGATTGGATTGATTAGTTGTGTAGATCGGCATCAATATAATTCTTTGTGATTACAAGTATTAATTGCAAAATATTAACAATTACCTTTAGTAGTTGAGAATAAGTTAGATCTAAGAACTTGACGAAGGAGTTTATTGAGATAAACAGAAGAACCTTTGTCGCACTCACATCACTTGGTTGAAGAGAGTTGCTACCAAATAGATTTGTTGTTCCTTTACTGTTTGGAATACTAACCAAAGGAATTGTTCCAAGTACGTGACTTATTCTTAAGTTGGAGGCGTGGTAATACAAACGGAACTAGGTGAACTATAGGTTTAGTTGCTTGGTCTCAACTATACGAAGTTGGTTTAATTTTGTATAGCGGCTTAATCCTGACAGTATTCAATTCTGGACAAGGTCCCGGGGTTTTTCTGCATTTGCAGTTTCCTCATTAACAAAATCCTGATGTGTTATTTACTTTTATTTTCCGCGTTATAATTGTTTTATTATAATTAAAGTAAATTACACAAACGTTAATTCCTATTTTACTTGATAGTAATCCTATTGTGTTTGGTTAAGTCTGAACCTCTTATCAAGTAAACATACTTCGTTGTTGTATTGTCTCGATCTCGTATCCATAGACGATCAAACGAAGTGTGAACCGATTAGTTGCATTGTCTCGACTCAGTCCATAGACAATCACTTTCGGAGAAAGGACTTATAGGTAGGAATTTTTTTAGCTTGAGGTATATTTGGGTACCCTCGCCTTTTCAATTGGTATCAGAGTAGGCAAACACGAAAAGATCTAACAATCTATGTTTGGTGCGATCCAACCTATAAGAAATTGAATATATGTCTGATTCAGTTAACGTTATGCAAGAGTATGACTACTCAAAGGTTGAAGATGTTACTACTTCGTTGACTCATGATCCAGGAGTTGTGAAAACATCTGTGTCTATCTCTGATGGAAAAGAAGATGTTGATAAAGAATTGGTAAAACTCCTAAAGCATATAAATCTCTGTTTTCTAAAGTGGTGTTATTAAAGACAGAGACAAATCTTCTTAAACAGGAGATCAGAGATAAAGACCTCCAACTGAATATTCTAGCTATGGAGAATATGGATCTTACTGTCAAATTAGAAGCTTTTGGAAAAACTCTTTCTCAAGAAAAATAGACACGTCCTATAACTCTGACAAATGATGTTGTTGTGATTTCTTCTGATGTTGAGGAAACTAAAAGTCCTTGCTCGACTTTTACAGATTATGATAAAACCGATTTAGTCACATATGAAACAGATCAAGATGATGGTATGTAGTTTGTATAACTACATCAAGTCAGAAGAGGATAGGAATCCATCTTCTATATCTACTGATGATCAAACGAAATCTTGTCCGAAGGAAACTTTGAACCGATTCCGTGAAAGTGATCTTAAGGAATACAATTTTTAGTCACTTGATAGGAAACTTATGATTCTTCAACATACGGTATAAAAATACTGAAGGAAGTTTCTTGTCTTAAAAAACTGAAAGACCATTCCTCAGTAGAAAGACAGATTATACCACTACCCTATAAGATCAACTCAAAAGAATCAGAGGAAAGAGTTGATAATCGCTTCTGGAAAAAGGTTCCTCCTCACCCATATCGAAACAATCCTTGTTTTGATGAATAACGACTCCAGAAGAAAGGGAAAGAGAGAATCTCTGCCAAAAGAAACAATCAGGAATCTCCGATAATTGTTTCAGATAATCTCACTGATGTGACTCATAAGGAAGTCCTTAGAATGCGAAAATCTTATGAAAATCTCATTGATAGAATTAAGAGAGATTTATCTATTTCTGAAAATTCTCACGTTAGTACAGTTTCTCCACATGATCATATCTCTAGAGTTAGAAAAGATCATTGTCTTGGGAGAAAATATTTTGGGCAGAAATTCCCGAAGGGAAACATGAACTATGTTTCTGATATTCACTGTAAGCTAGAAAAAGCTAACTCCGATGCAACTTAGTTGTATCGAAATTGTGCATTCTCATCCTTTTTGTGCTTTTATTCATGGATGGGAAAGGCACAATAAATCTGGAGCACATTTGTTTGTGTAGTTGTTTATCAGAAAAGTTGTAAAACCTTATGGATAGATGCGAATCCATGGTTATCTAAAAATGTTCATGTTTATCATGATCTTCCAAAAATAGGTTTTATTTGGAATTTTGAATTTTAATAAACTTTCCATCTTGAGAAGTTCGGACAAAGGAAACGAAACATATTCTTTAATATTTTCGGTTTCCCCTGATATCTTTCGGTCCGAAAGTTGTCTCTTTTTAAAAGGAAAACTATCTCTTGCATGTATTCTGATACCCCGATCAATCCTTTTATATATATAACCGAGCATGCCTCCACTAACTTGCAGTATCTCAAAGGCTAATAAGGAGGAAACTGAAAAGGTTAAAGATTGTCAAGGAATCAATACAGAGAGAAATAAGAGAAACATATCAAATATCATGTTAGATTATGATTCTGATAGTTCAGTTTGATCACAAGATGAGTCATGTCTGTTATCTTACAACCTACAAGATCCAACCAAAACCAAGTGGATTCGTTCTGATAGTATGATTGACTATATCCAAGGTTTTGAAGAACTAAGAATCAATCTCATAATAACGGTTTGAAATCAGGACTGGCTCAAGAATAAGATTAAGGAAACAAAAGCTGATATTGCTGACATGAAGATTCAAGTTGAAAAGCTTGAGAAACATGAAGTGGTTGCAGACAAGTCCCTTGAGACATGCTTTAAAAGTCTGAACACTGAAGAAACCTCAGTGAACAACAAGAGCACCACTAGAGATTAAGTTATATGCTGTAATACTTAATCCAAGAAAATAAACATCAATTTTTGATTTCTTTCAATGATTGTATTAAGTCTATTATGAATAAAATTATTTGATTTATAATTTTTCTTATGGTAGTTTTTGATTTACATAGCCCGTACTTGAATGCTTTATGATTATTTCTATGTATGTTTATGGGATGTTTGATTTCGATTTTATTACCTTGATATTCGATCTCATAATGTTGTGAACCCTTATGGTTTGGGTGACTGTTTGATTTAGCAGGATTAAGTTCTAGCCAATGTTGGTAGGCTTTATCAAAGGATCATGAGGGGTTCTGATAGAAACAATATATGAAAAAGTCATAATATTTTGAATCGGTTTTGGTTTAGCATAAAAGCATATGTGTTTCGAGGGTTTTCAACTTTTGCTTGCAATAGTTAAAAACCGGTTTTCAACATTTCTCTGGTAAAGGTTGGTTGTTATTCTTTTGTTTTGCATAAGGATGACAACATAATGATATTTCGATATCAATTCTCCCTGAAAGAAGATGCAAAAATCTCAGGATCGAAACATAAATAAGTTAAGAATCTTTTATTTAAGGTTTTTAATTTTATTTTAGGAAAACGAGAATTAATAATGTGCATTTACTAGTTGAAGATTTTCCAAAGAGATTTTCGGTCATTATTTTGGACAGAGCATTTCCAGGAATTATGGAAACCGAATTTGGAATATATTGCATATCTTGAGAATATTTTCGGTTTTGGAAATTCCTTGGTGTCCAAACTTCCTTGTCTATAAATACTTGAAGTTTGCATTTTTAGCAAACTAATCCTTCGTGGCAGCAAACTTCCTCGGTTGTGTTGATACTGGTGAAGCCGCCTATTCGGAGAGGAGAGTAACCTAATTAGGCGAAATCTCTTACGGCCTCTCATTTTAAAGTCTTCTTTGTGATTGAGAAGCTATATTAGTACCGTTGGTGGGAAACTAGATAATTGCGGTTTATCTTGTTTTTTCGATTGATTTGATTGACTAACGGTGGTTGAAATTTGATTGCACCTAGTTTGTTTATACTTGAGAATCTTCTCTTCTAATATAAGATTCACTCAAACTAGATCGAAGTTTAGACAGGAATCTTTAGACTGTTTGTAGATCTAAAGACGTCTTGTGATAATCCATTGTTACTGCACTCTGTTACGGCATGATTGATCACAAGAGATTCAAGTTGTTGTGTGCAGGCGTTTATTGAAGATTTAAAAAGATTTGAAGACAAATAAGATATTAAAGATTTTTTATTTGGGGTTCATAATCTTTGGTGTACACAATACTTGTTTCGGTATAGAGGATCCAACTATAATCGGTTTATCCTTGTGGTAGATTGGATTGATTAGTTGTGTAGATCAGCATCAATACAATTCTTTCTGATTACAAGTATTGATTGCAAAATGTTAACAATTGCCTTTGGTAGTTGAGAATAAGATAGATCTAAGAACCTGACGAAGGAGTTTATTGAGATAAACAGAAGAGCCTTTGTCAAACTCACATCACTTGGTTGAAGAGAGTTGCTACCAAACAGATTTGTTGTTCCTTTACTATTTGGAATACGAACCAAAGGAATCGTTCCAAGTACGTGACTTATTCTTAAGTTGGAGGCATGGGAATACAGACGGAACTAGGTGAACTATAGGTTTAGTTGCTTGGTCTCAACTATACGAAGTTGGTTTAATTTTGTATAGCGGCTTAATCCTGAGAGTATTCAATTTTGGACAAGGTCCCAGGGTTTTTCTGCATTTGCGGTTTCCTCGTTAACAAAATCTTGCCGAGTCATTTTATTTTATTTTCCGTATTATAATTGTTTTATTTTCAGTATTTGCGGTTTGCTACACAAACGTTAATTCCTATTTACTTGATAGTAATCCTATTGTGTTTGGTTAAGTCCGAACCTCTTATCAAGTAAACATACTTCGTTGTTGTATTGTCTTGATATCATATCCATAGACGATCACACGAAGTGTGAACCGATTAGTTGCATTGTCTCGACTCAGTCCATAGACAATCACTTTCGGAGAAAGGACTTATAAGTAGGAAAAGTTTTATCTTGAGGTATATTTGGGTACCCTCGCCTTTTCACTAACCTCAATTAACTATTGTTGAACCAATTAAGTATACACGTTTAGGTACGGTTACTCTTATCTAAATGTTGGTGCATTTCATTTGTGTTAACAAGCTAAGTTCGATCTAACGGTTGAAAGATATTAGCTTGAATCTAATCAGGTTTTCATCTATCGGTGAATATTGAATGCTTTGTTACCAAGGTAGCATTGATTGCAAACCTTGATTTGGAGACTATATAAAGGAGAACTCTAGCAACTGGGAAACATAATCCCCACACCTCATGTGTGATACTAGTTGCGACTAGAGTCGATTCTCCTTTAACCTTAGGTTTTTCTAAAACCCTGTAGGTTAGCGACTTAAAGACTTCATTAGGATTGTGAAGCCAGGCCCAACTATTTTCTCTGTAGTTGTGTGTTCTGATCTTGCTGTTTTATATTGTGATTGAGTACTACCTTCTTTAATATTTGCTCGAGATTTATTCTCCGATAGGCAAGATTGAAAAGCAGTCACAAACATCTTCGCCCCATCGTTTGTGATTCCACAATATCTTGTTTCGTTAATCGATTAAGATTATTATGAGGTGATTGATATTACTTGGCTATTATTCGGGAATATAAGTCTGGTTTATCAATTGGTTCCTGTTCACCTTGATTTATCAAAAGACAGAACAAAACTCGTAGTTATATCTGTGGGAGATAGATTTATCCATTCAATAGACTTTTTCGTGTGATACAGATTTATTTATTAAGTCTTCGACTTTGGGTCATAGCAAGTCTTAGTTGTGGGTGAGATCATCTAAGGGAATCAAGTGCGCAGAATCCGACGTGGTTCTAGAGGCGTAAGGAACACAACTATACCTTGATCAATGTGATATTAGTTAGGGCTCAACTACATTCCAGTCTGAAGTTAACTTGTAGTAGGCTAGTGTCTGTAGCGGCTTAATACAGTGTGGTTTTCAATCTGGACTATGTCCCGGGGTTTTTCTCCATTTGCGGTTTCTTCGTTAACAAAATTTCTGGTGTGTGTGTTATTTCTTTTCCGCATTATATTTGTTTATATAATTGAAATATAACATGTTGTGCGTAAGTTCAACAAATTAGATAATCCAACCATTGGTTGTTGATATAAATTGATTGACACTTGAACATTGGTCTTTGGTGCCGTTCAAGTTGTTTCACATAATAATCAGACTCGTGGATTTATTTCTGTTTGATTTGCTGATTACATTGTGAAACAGAGATACAACTCTTGGATATATTTCCATTGATTGAGTCTGACTGTCTAGTTGATTCTCTTGGAATTATATTGGAGTTTGTCCATATAGATTTCTAAACAAAATATTGGGTGAGGTTGTTAGACCCCCGCTTTTTCAGATGTCAGTTCAAATCGCAACTGTGAGAAATCATTACAGTTTCATCAAATCTTTTCATCCCACAAAGGCAAATCAATTTCTTCTTTCCGTGATGGGTGTAAAGTGAATTCACAGTTTCTGGATTACCAATAGGGTAAGATGTTCGATTCCAGAATAAATTCAGTTAATATTGTTGTGGATTCTCAAATTGAAGGGGCTAATGTCAATAAGGTAAAGGATTTCAACATATTAAATCAGACTCCTAATGATGTTTTTGATGATGGATTTTTGATAAAGGCTAAAATCGTAAAATCATAACCTTGCATATTCCTTATCCAGTAATCAGACGAATATCAAGACTCATGTCTCTCGTTTAAGCATGAAAGCTCATGCCACGATGGTCTCTGATTGAGTGTATTGCCTCTCAGATCATCCATAAGAACCTCTGACTGAGTGTATTGCTTCTCAGAGCATACATTAATATGCAGTCTCTCAATTGAGACCACGACATATTTCATCACTGAACAATTTCAGCAATCACTTTTATATAGAATCGAAAATGATTGGACGACTCCTAGATAGCTTGCCTGCTAGTATAGAGCGATAACGTCTTCAGGATGTAACAATGTTTTCCCTGACTATATAAAAGACATATGTATATAATCTTAATGACTTGACGGCTCCTTGATAGATTTCCTGCTAGTATAGAGGATAACGTCTTCATGATGTAACAATTTTTTTCCCTGACTATACAGAATAAATATGACGCTTCAATTAGCTCATATCGCTCAATTCTCGAATAATTGTAATGCTCCTAGACAACGTGCTAGTATAGAGCCATCAATTAATTATTCTTAGTCACTAGATTCATCATTTGAATTCCTAGAAAACATTCTACGTTCTTTATAATATTTCGTTACTTCCATTCATGGCTTTTCCCAGCAGAATTCCATGGGTTAGTAATAAATATTCAACGTACGGGCATCTGTGCCACCATCAAATAAGCCCCAAGAAAATGGTGTCAGTGTACTTAGCAATAATGCACAAACGAACACCCGAGCGTACGAACAAGCACTCAAAAATATGGACAAACGAGGAAACCTATGCAAAATAGGGAAGAAGAATAATATAATAAAATAATAAAGAGGCGCCTAAAGTGACCGGGCCCACCGGCCGGCCGGTCATGCCGTCGTGGCCGGTCTCACGCCTTTTCCTTTTATTTTACCTTATTTTATTATTTTTCCTAATCTCATGAAAACTCCTTCATTTGAGCAAACTCACCTGTTTGAGCAAAACACTCAGTTTCTCCATATTTCCTTTACACGATAATAAATAATTAAAAAGTAGGAAAAGGTGTCACGGGACCGGGCCTACTAGCCGTCCTTCCGGTCATGCCCTAGCCGTGGCCGGTCCCACACCTTATGATTCCTTATTTTATTATCATTATTATTTTGTTCATCTCATTAAACTCCTTCGTTTGAGCAAAAACCCTGTTTTTTCCATATTTTCTCATATATTGTTCAAACCATCAAAAGCCAAAAAGTCAAACGGTCACATGACTGACTAAGCTACTCATGGAAAATATTAAAATATTATTATTTTAATATTCTCAAAATATTGGTCGCACGAGCAAAGTTTACTTGCTCATTCGAGCAAAATCGAGAGTTTCAGTCATGATCAAACTCTTCTGAAAATACAAAATATTGCTCAAATACGCACCAGAAAATACCAAAATTCTCAGGACTGAGACACAAAAACTATGGTGACACGGGCATGCCACCTTGACCGACCACGGTCGTCCTTTGGCTTGCAAGGAACCGGTCCCATATATCTTCATAATTTGACCTAATTTGTTCATATTGGGTTCAAACTCTTTCCAAATAATTTGGAATTTCATCAAACGACCGTCAGTCGGTCCCACGACCACCAAGGGCAGGTTCCATGCCATCTTGGTCGGTCCCTCATCTCTCCATAATTAGGTTTTATTGTCTAATGCTCAGACGAGCACTATTTCAATAAATGATTAAACCAGCATTTAATCATCCTTTCATCAACTGGTCTCCAAAGGTTTTTGGTGCATGCTCATTCGATCACCTGGGTGCTACATGGTCGGCCCATCATCCCATGTAGCCGGTCCCTCTCTCACTTAGTGATTGATTTTCATTAAATCATCAATTGATCAGCAATCGATCAAAATTAGGGTTTCGAACCAAATGCTCTGCAAAGCATAATTCTGAACAGGTTCAAACACCAATATTTTATGTTGATCCAGCAATCAACATTTTAATTAATTATATTTGGTCCAGCTACCAATATTTTAAATTAATATTTTATTTGGTCGCGCTACCAATAATTCATGAAACGTGCAATATTTGCTCAATCGAGCGATATTTGCTCGGGCATATTGGTTCAACTATCAATATTCAATAATTAATCAAATGAGCAATATTTGCTCAGATGAGCAATATTTTCTCAGATTATTAATGTTCATCATGTTGATTCAACCATCAATGTTCATTCAAGAATTATACATCTGTCTCAATAGACATGCTCAATCCATGAATCACAGAGCATTCGTCCATCATGCTCGACTCGACAATATTAAGACTCGTCGTCTGATCAAGTCAAATAACAGACTAATTAAATACACATCTGCCTTGCAGACTTAACAATCATGAGACATCAATCATGTCACATAGGGGGATATTAACTAGGGTTTTGGTCTAGCGGCCTACGACACGTGTGTCCATATCCACGATGAGAATGTGATTAAGTCATGCAAGCAGTTAGAGGAGTTAGCAAAGTAGTGGGTGCACAATCAACCAAGTCTCCACACGATGAGTAACTGGTTTTAACACGATTTCTCACTTTCCCACTCTTTCACTCCAGCAACCTTCAAACTTACTGGGATCAATGTGTCTACTATTCTTGCAATATAAATAAGTCTCTGAATCCATGATTAAAAAACAAGAACGCTCGTCTGAAGAAAGAATTCTCATCACACAAAAATTCTCATCCTTTGAGCAATCACTTTCAGCAGAGCAAATTCAATCAATCAGAACTTATCTTATTTCTTCACGTAGAATACACAACACATCCACAATCCTTGATCATCATTGATCTCACACACTTTTCAGCTTCCCTCCTACAGATCGACCCATCATTTCTTGTGACCGAATTGACTCTGGAATGGCATTGTATCGGTTTTGTAGTAGCGGGATTTCCCACACTACACCCCTTACTCGATTTTGCTTAATTAATCCATTGAAAGATGTAAGATCAAGAATATTTATTGATTGAGCTCATGAAATATTTACACAGGAAAATAGAATTACACTTAGAGATTAAAGCGTGCTTAAACTTTCTCTCTCCTAATGACTTGCCCAACCATTCCAAAAAGATCTCCCTTCCTCACAGACTCACTCAACCCTTTATATAGGGTGATACATAGTGGATGACAGCTAAGCTACCCTTTATTTTCGGGAATGTCCCGCGAAGTGTCGCAGATGCACAAACATTCGCTTTCGCGACACTTCTTAACCCTCGCCAGGTCTCACGTCTTCTTTATGTTTTGCCTGTCGTTATTCATTGCGTCGTTTATTTTAGCTTCATGCGACTCCCTCGCGACGCCATTGTTCATTAATCCTGCGAGCCTTATACGTTGCGATATTATGATCCTACATCTTGCCTCTTTTTCCTTGAATATTGCTTGAAGAGCGATTTGAAGGAAAAATTCATTGTTGTCATATTCCTTGGTTTCAATTGGTGAAGGAACGAGCGAAAGAATACTTTTCTCAAAAAGTACGTACTTGCCTTTATTCTTTTGTGAAGTTAAGAAGCTTCTTTGTAATACATATGCGAAGTACCCTTTCTTGTCTCGGGAATTACAGAGAATAATCCATTTCGCAATTTCTCTCGCCTATCAAGAAATACATTGTATATTTGGATTTTACTAAAGTTCTTTCCGTCAAGTTTCCTTGGGTTTAGCGGTGGTTGACCGCTTACACGTGTCTATATTTACCTCTTTTTAAGGTGCACTTAATGTTATCCGGTCATAACATTTTTCTCATCTATTTATAGGAGCATTCCTTGTGGAAAATTTTCCTTTTCCTTTTCATCTTCTTCATCGTCTCGCAAGTGTTCTTCTTCTTCATCGTTCCGCAAGTGTTTGCTTATTGTTGTCTCTTATCATCTTCTTCACCACCTTAACTATTCCCTATCGTTGTTACTCTCATGGCGTCCGTGTTTGTTAATTTTGCCACATCTGGCTGATTTTGTGGTTGATCAAATTTGAGATTAGCTTTCTTTGTTGAAATCATACTTGGTATGATTAACTTTGTAGTTTTCTTTTCGCCATTGTTGTTTAGCAAGAACCAACCTGTAAATAAGTTTATCGTGAAGGACCCTCTTCTTTCTTTGGGCTCGCCATCGAAGTCTACTTCGCAACAAGAATCCCTCGCACAACCAAAGCTCACTTCGCGAGCAAAATCTATGGCTTCAAAAAGACAAAGTGCAAGTGACAAGGTATTCAAGAAACATTTATTTTTTATCAACAATACATTGTTGCCTCTGTTTCTTATTTAATTTGTCATTCGCAGGATGATAAAACTACCGGTCATGCTCCCAAAAGCCTCGCTACTCCAAACCCGTTACTCCCGACGTTCCATTTCCTTCATTCACACCTTCATCTCCTGCTGCGAAACCTTCGCAAGATAATTTTGTGCCCCCTTCCCCTGGTACTACTACCAACGACAATATTTCTATACCTCCACTCCTCATAGACCAAGTTCCTTATAACTGTCCTACTACAAACGATCTTATACCTTCTCCTCGCTATCAATATTCCCCGCTATTTCTCCAATCACTTCTCTCCCCGAAACCTCCTCTTCTCATGAGGTTCCTTTGACAAAGGACGACTCGTCTTCTTTGTTCAAACAAATTCCTCTAACTCGGGAAAATTTGGAGGGGATAGATGTGGCCTTTAAGGTCCTTTTCGATCTCGTAAATGATGCCAAAAGACTTCTACCGATCCTGTCAAATCGAATGTCTCATGAGATTTTAAGTAAGCATCTTGATTCCCGAGAGGATCTCGCAAGCACCTTTAGTTCAAGAGGTTAATAAGTCAAGGATGATCTCCAAGTTATGGCCGTGAAGTGCAATAATCTCCACCTTGAAAATCAAAATTTCTCAAGTATCTCACTAGATCGTGATAATCTTCGCAAGAAGAATGAAGAATTAAAAGGTATGCTCTTGCCGTCCCCCATCTTCTTTTTTTTTTTTTTTTTTTACAACTCAAACCCTTGCTCGTCCTCAAAGTATTAAACCGAAAACGAATAATGGAGATATATCAAACGAGTCTATCGCCAAGAAGTTCGAGTTGAAAGAGATGCTTGGATGGAGCAAAAGATAATCTCTTAGATAATCTTCATACCTATGCAGCTGATCAAATAAATAACTTGTCTAAAGAGAATTTTGATTTATCGCAAGAGCAAGTCTCATTAAGTAATGACTTATCTCGCCTCTCTTATGCTTTGACTAAAACTAATTTGGAGTTGGAAACTTTATCGAGATGAGAATCGAACTCTTTCTCAAGAGAAACGTTCTCTGTTGAATAAGATGGCGAGCTACTCGCAGAAAGATAATGCTTGTCAAAAGTTATATGAAGAACACAAACAAGCTAATCATACTTTGAAAAGCCAACTTGAAGAAATTATCACGAGAGAGATAAACTTATTCAAGGTAGAATAACGTTGAGTGTAAAAGCGAAGCAATTCCAAGAACAATGTGTCAAATTAGAAAAATCCAACTCTACTCTGGCGACCGAAAACTCCATACTTGTTTCTAATGAAAAGAATTTGCGATCTCGATTGAAAGGCTTAGTGGGAGATTCATTTGATGATGTCATGGACCGCTTGGGGAATAATTTCGCAGCTTTAATTCAACATCTTACTTCTCAAAAGGAAGGTAGTCAAATTATTTGACTATCTTAATTTATGTATTTATTCCATGAATGCTTTATTACCCTGAATATGCCAATAATGTTCGATAAGAATTTTCTCTGATCTTGTGTATTTGTTATGCAGACTCTGAGAGAAAGCTTCGCTCCACTATCTCCACCCTCAGGTCTGATTATTCTAGAATTCGCAAGGAAAACGGACTACTCTCCGCGTCTCTTGCTCGTTCTCGCGACCGTGCAGAGCGAAGATTTGATTATATGTCTTATTGTAAGGACATTGATAGTAAGAATCGTCAGAAGGCATTGCTTCGCCAATTCTCTCTTAAAGCGGAAGTTCTTGTGAATAATATTTTGCTGTCCAAGTCTCTTGATCCTATTCACGTCGATCCTTTGGAAGTAAGTGATGATGAAGTTCCCAATGCTCCAGATAGTGATTATGAATATGAAAGTGGCGAAGATCTCTCTGATAAGGAAGTCGTCGATGAAGATCCGAATAGAAAAATTTTGATGAAAGTCCAGCAATTGGCGAGAACAAAGGTGAAGAAAACATTTCTGAAGAAAATCCATCAACTGGCGGATGTGAAGCTGATAAAGGCGCAGAAAAGCCTCAACCATCCTCTGTATTTGATAATGCAGATGTAGAGAGTTAAATTCTCTTTGTAATTTGTTAGAATTCCTTTTTGTTTGAGTGACTTAACTCTTTTGATTGAGTAATTTCCATATTTCTTTCTTCCTTTCTTAGTTAAGATCACCTTGCGAGCATGTTCGCTCATTGAATCTTTTATTAAGTAAATCCATCCCAATCAGGGATTTGATTTTAATTCTTCTCATCTGCGACAAAGTCGCAGCCGCTTTACATTTTCATGCAGAGGCCCATTGACCTTGCCTTATCATTTTGTGTGGTCTTCCAAGTTAGACCTCCCTAGTTAGAGGTCCTCCTCGCCACCTTTCATCGCGACAAAATCGCAGGACGTCTTTACACTTGCATGTAAAGACCCATTGATCTTGCCTTATCATTTTCCAAGTATTTTTGCCTCTCGCAGATGTTTTAGTTGCGATTAATATGACAGGCCTATATATCCTTGCGAACACATAGCCCCATGACATTTCGCCGTGCGACGAAATCGCAGACGTCCGTACACTTTCGTGTAAAGACCCATTGATCTCGCCTTACCCTCGCGTTAGTCTTATTGCCTCTGCAGGATCATTGCACAAATATGACGAGCCTAAATTCTCTTGCGAAAACATAGCCTGATGACATTTGCGTCTGTTTTGACACCCCCTAATGGAGAGCGTCGCCCTTATCATCTCCCCGGTTTCCCCTTCAAGGAGGCGAAACATCGGCCATACAAGACTAGCTCCTCCCATCCGGTCTTAACAACAACCAGTTGTTTTCGCAGCCTCTTATCCCTTATACCTATAGGGTTTATGGTTACTAGATCGCACCCTAAGTGGAGTTTTCTTCAGCGAGTGCAACATATGCCAAGACTTGCCAAGAATGGCCGGGGTAGGTTCATCCATCCCGGCACTCCGGCTCAACCGTGTACCTCGGCGCCTTGAG
Source organism: Papaver armeniacum (assembly GCA_023531295.1). Classification (NCBI taxonomy): domain Eukaryota; kingdom Viridiplantae; phylum Streptophyta; class Magnoliopsida; order Ranunculales; family Papaveraceae; genus Papaver; species Papaver armeniacum. Next base: position 156,060 of record JAJJWW010013336.1, read on the forward strand.
CATACACCGACTCCTTGAAAGAGACCCCTGGTCGCCCAACCAGGGTATAACCTACATATATAGTTGGGAATCCAAGGTACCTCTTAGGATAGGCTTTCATGGGCCCCAAATTTCCATGACTCAGGCTTCAGGAGCGGTGTAACCTTCCCCCTGAGCCATGTCGAGAGATACCCCCTTATATGACGCACTTTAGGTCTTACATTTGCCTCTTACGAAATATCATTCGCGAACTAGGGTGTACGCCATAAAGGTTCGTCCCATTCACTCACTCAATCATTTTTGTTAATTCATTCAATCATTCATTTTTGATTATCTCTTCTCATTATCTTTGCGAAATTATCGCATGTCTTCATTCTTTCATTCATCCTTTCATTCATTCCTTCATTTCTGTCACTTCCTTTCATTCATTCTCATAATATCATATCATTTGCGGTTTGCTGTTGTTGTTGTCTCTTGCGAAGTATATGATTTGCTTGCGAAGCTATCATCCTTGAAATGTATGGACGTCGCATAAAATATAAATATCTCGCAGCAAAAAGAATTGTGAGAAATGAGATTTGAACCCTTAACCTGTTCTAACCCTCATTTGCGAGATAATCATCAACTTTCTTCTTTGCGAGATAAGCAAAGTCTGTGCGGAATTTCGCATAACAAAAATAAATGTGCGAGAGACAAGAATTGATCCTGCGACCTCCTCGCTTGCATTCATGCATCCTAACCAACTGTGCTAGCTCTGCCTCTGTGAAGTGTTTCTGCGAAATAATCACTTACTTTCTTCTTGCGAGATACTGTTGCGAAAAATCCATGTGAAAAATACACGTTCTTTGAGACTTGAACTCGCTACCATGAACTCATTAACTTCGCAGGTGACCAACTGTGCTGCCTCTTGCTTGCGAGATAACGAAACAACCTTGCGAGATTATACATTTTTTCCCATTTTTGCGAAGCCAAAAAATTCTTTGCGAGGAGGGAGGTTCGAACCCGCGACCTTAAGCTCCTCATGTTCGCTCGTGACCAATTGTGCTACTCCTCCTGTGCGAAAGGATCGCAGAATGCTAATACATGACTTATATTCACCCTTTGATACTCAAGGAAAAAGATGACAAAAATTATTCGCGAAGGGTAAGACTCGAACTCGCGACCTTATGTTTATACTCTTCGCAAAGTGACCAATTGTGCTAGGCTGTTGTTTGTGAAAGAAACACACAATACTATAACTTTATTCACTTCTTCGCTCTCGGAAGTTCAAAAATTTGTAAAAGGTGGGATTCGAACTCGCAACCCCAAGCTTGTTTTCTTCGCAAACGACCATCTGGGCTACTTGTTGCTTGCAAAGGAAACACACAATGCTATAGCTTTATTCCATTTTTTCCCCTCTTGAAAGTTCAAAAATATTTGAAAAAATATGACTGTGGCGAGATTTGATCTTGCGACATCGAGCCTCTTCGCTCCAACTCAAACCATCTGTGCGAGCTTCTTTTTGTGATAAAATTCACAGCGTTTTGTTCTTATCCTTTTCTTCATTCTTCCTTTATTTCCTTCAACAATTTTCCTCTTTTCTTTTTCTCCTGAATATGAAATCTTCCATTAAAAAATTAGCTTTCTTCCTTGAATTTCATCACATCAACCTATTTTTTTCTCTTCCTCTTTTCATGTCCTTGAATTGTTGACGGTGTTTTCTCCCTGAAAGTGTGATTTCTTCCATAAAACTTCCATTTTTGAACCCAAATTTTATAGATCTAAATAAAAAGTATGAACAATAACTACTTTTCATGGAAATTTCTCTTAAAGTTTATAGATCCAATTGAATTCATCACCAACAGGAGAGCGTTTTTTTTCTAAACTTTCTTGAACCAACAAGATTAGGTCCCTGTTTCTAGCGCATATGTAGTAGCGGGATTTCCCACACTACACCCCTTACTCGATTTTGCTTAATTAATCCATTGAAAGATGTAAGATCAAGAATATTTATTGATTGAGCTCATGAAATATTTACACAGGAAAATAGAATTACACTTAGAGATTAAAGCGTGCTTAAACTTTCTCTCTCCTAATGACTTGCCCAACCATTCCAAAAAGATCTCCCTTCCTCACAGACTCACTCAACCCTTTATATAGGGTGATACATAGTGGATGACAGCTAAGCTACCCTTTATTTTCGGGAATGTCCGCGAAGTGTCGCAGATGCACAAACATTCGCTTTCGCGACACTTCTTAACCTCGCCAAAGTCTCACGTCTTCTTTATGTTTTGCCTGTCGTTATTCATTGCGTCGTTTATTTTAGCTTCATGCGACTCCCTCGCGACGCCATTGTTCATTAATCCCGCGAGCCTTATACGTTGCGATATTATGATCCTACAGGTTTAGGCCGGAGTCCTACAGATTGATCTCTCGAACTCAAAGCACTCCCGTGCAGTGCATCTTTTTGCAAAAGGTTAAAGCAATTTGCTCAGTCGAGGAGTCTCCTCCACACGGTCGTATCTTCATTTTCCTATAAAACCACAAGTCATTTTCTCCCATCAACATATGTATACGAATTTATCGAGGTTTCTCGAATCACTGTTATATGTGATGCATTACCTAGTTTCAATTTTGCTCATATTTTGCTTAATCGGAGAAAATTGTTTTAGCCAATAATTCGGGATTCTTCAATCTCATGTCAGATGTTCACATGAATGATTGAATTTTGGTTGATTCATCTGTGCTCAAGTAGTGGAGAATATTTTTATGGTGGTCTGCATTTTGCTCAAGTGATATTTAATCGTGGAAAGGAGTTTGAAGTTATTCACAAGTATTCTTATATTGTTGGTGACTATGAAGTCTATCTTGATATGGTTTATTGTATGATTTTTCGTCTTGGGTCAGCTTTTCTGAACAAAGACACTGAGAGATTTGTTTATGAACTCATTCATCAGCATGGGTATGAATTGTATTCACTGTTTAATGATTCAGTTGTACTGGTATTTGTTAAAATATCACACGAAAATATTATGATCAGTTACAATTATGGTCATAATCTATTTGATCATGGTAAAGAAATTGTATATGTAGTGAGGTGCTTTCCTTATGATGGAAATATTTCCAAATTTTGCATTAGTTCTTGTTTGTTTGCTTGTAATGGGTTGAATTTCAAGGATGTTTATGATGGAAAATCTGCTTATGAACTGAATTTGGAACTGGGGAACCATTTAGTTATGTTATTTGGGATCTCAAATGGGTTGGAGTTTGTTACAAGTGGAGACAGGCGGGGTGCCAACAAGCTGACTGAGGAAATGAAACCACAGGATAAGGCTCTCTGCACTATTATGAGAATTCATTTGATAAAAGAATGTGGGTTTAGCAATGTAGGTGAACTAATTATTCAGATTCATCCTAACAACAGATGGAGTTCCAGGGGTAATAACGGCTCCCTAAGGTTACAACTGAGATACAATTTACTCAAAATGCCTGATTGTGTAATGAGGCTTCTGAATAGTGCAAAATGTGTCCATTGTAGCCTAGATGTTGCTGGGAAGGTATTTGATCGAGGAAGGTTGGTAAAATTTATTAAGAGGTATCTTATTACATTATAAACAACTCTAACTTCAGTCTTAGTACACTTATTTCTGGTTTGATCATTCGTAAGGAAATAATTTTAATGCATAGACGCAATGCAAATGTTGTTTATATCCCGATTCCGGAACTCGGGTATGGTTTATAAATGTTGTTGCTAAGGCCGAGTGTGTTTTTGTTGGTTAAAAAATGTGACAGTAGTGATGATTGCAAGTGCTTTTGGAAAATTATACATCAAGTTGTTCATCTATGGACACTTCAAAAGCTAAGGAAAAATGAGTCTGGCAATGCACACCAACTATTGGATCAACTGCCTAATCGTCACAGCTGGATATGCGAAGAGCTTATGTCTCTATTACATTACATTTTACTGTTTTCTGACATTCAAGCTGGTTGGTTATACCAAATTCTTAAGCACCTCTATCATCCAGCAGCGGTGGGGTCTTCACAAGTGATTACAGTGTATAAAATAAAAGATAGTGTTTATTATCCCAATGTCTATTCGCTTGTGGTGGTTTCCTTAATATTTAAGAGATATTATAAACTCTTGAAGCTCAAGAGGGGGTCTAGAGAAGTGGAAATCTGCGAAACAAAAGTGGAAATCACACACATTTTGATACTAATTGTAGGTGTAAATAATCCATGGAGCTAGGTGGAACCATCCTGACCAAGGGCGTACCAGGCGAGACGAATACTAGAAGCACTGAATCACCTTACCAGGCCTGGGCATGAGGAGAGAGGAACAAAGACAGCTCGAAAAGACGACATGATGGGGGAAAAGCTCTGATGTGATGCTCATCGAGTTCGAGGGCAATTAATGCACTGACAAAGTTGGTGAAGAGATAAGGAAAACTCGGTCAAAGTAGGACTCGGCCAGGAATCTAAAAGGCGACGTCGATCACCTCCACCTAACAAGCGATATCGGATGACGTTACCACTCGGCCAGATGCTTCGACTCGAGCAGAGGGGAAGATCGGGTGAAGCATCGGGTAGACACCCGAGAAGAACATCAAGGAAGCTGTATTAGGCCCAACACTATAATATCGTTGTATTACCGTTTTATAGCTATAAATATAAATCATGTAGAGAGCTAGAGGGGTAAGTGAGAAGTGAGGGAAGAGAGCATACCAAGAGTATAGAGAGAAAACACATAACTTGTAGTCGTGAAACAAGTAATAAGATCATCCTTTCATCCCGTGGACGTAGGTAATCATGCCGAACCACGTATATCTTGTGTTCTTCTACCTCTCTTCTTTGTTTGACTTCTTGATGCATGTTTTGAGATTCTTTGGATGTTGTGGTAGGATTTTCTACATGTACATTCTGGCGCCGACTAAGGGGACCGTATAACATCTTCGGATACCTTGAAATCGGTTACCAAAAGAGGAAAATCCAAGCTCCTAAGTCACCTTGTGTGCTAGTTGACGCTAAGAGAGAAACTCTTTTGGTTTTCTATTTTTGTTTTCCTAGCAAAATCTTATCGAGTTTGATATAGGTTCACTTTGTGTTCTTGTTTATTATCTTTGTTTTCCTAGCAAAACACGTCTTTCGTTTAAAACAAAGTCGTCAAGACTATTTCATTAAGCTAGGCTATTAGCTTAAAACACCTCAGCGAGTTATTGGAAGATCCGTGAGCTCCCGAAATAACATCTTTCGATGTTGGTAGAAGCTAGAAGGAAATCCCATCTCGCTGGCCGTCATCTATCGTTTCAAACCTCGTTAAAAGAGAGATTCAATGACTCCTATCAACATCTATTGAGGATAGTTGATGCTAAATGAAAGACTCTAACGGGTCGTAATGCATAGGTTGCTAGACTTATCATCTAATGATCACCTCCATGATTTAAGGATAGATATCGTTACATTTGTCTCCATTTATATTTGTCTTCATTTACTCGTTTCGCCGTTTAAACCCTTCTTTTTAGCAAATTGAACAAAGCACAATGATGGTGGAAGCAAAACTAGCTCAGAATCATTGAGTTTAGTTTTCGGAAACCATGGCTGGGAGGATTGTAGTGAGCGGCTCGTTAGGCGAGTCTCACTTTGATCCTACGCTAGAAGCCTCACAGTATCAGTAGAAAACTGTAGGAGTCCTACGGCTCAACCGTCCCCAGGGAATTCCGGCAACTTGTATAGGAAGGTCATCAGCACATCGGCTGTTGAGGGCTGTCATTACTATCCATCGTCGCCAAGAAAGAAATCTTCCGATTTAACGTACGGGTGATTAATGACTTCTGACGCTAGGAATGTTAGGACAAGTAGTAATTAATGCATAGGAAAAGTACCGAAAGCGATGTGTCCACACAACTTTTCAAAGATTGTCCTTTACGGCCAAAACAATTTGACTGTTGAGACCAACACGCTAGCGTAAATGGAAGTGTACTATAAGAACCTTTCCCGCCTTGCACTGCAGAACCTGCCGTACTCTATCCTTAACCTTTTCGAAAGCAGTTCGAAGTAAGTGATGTGTACTTTGCTGACGTAGGTACGAACGGGCGGGCGAGCCGAGGAACGAAGACGATATCGAAGGAAATGGCGAGCACCTCCAGGACGAGTAGGATCCTAAGAAACCGGGTCACGGCGGGATCTAGTGTGCAAGAAGGACTCACGGATTCCCGACACGACGATCATCGGCCAAACAACCAGGGCGGGACCCAGGCATTAATCAAAGGCATGACTACTGTCGACGAGGAGGTCGATTTGGGCCGAGATGACGATCTCCCACCTGGGATGTTGAGGATTAACCCGAGCCAGATGGGGCCGAGGAATGAGGACAACATGGAAGATGGAAGAACTGCATCGGATACCGAGGAGGAGGAGGTGCAGACGGTACACGAGGAACGAGGGAGAGAAAGACAAACGATAGAGTACCAGCGAGATCTAGAACAAGAAGGTGATAGGCTTAGGCAAGTACATTTGGCAAGGGGCGACCACAACCGGGACATCCCCCCAGCAGCGGCCAACCATCCCGTAGCTCCGATCGTCCCCCCAGCAGCGGCCGACCACCTAGTAGCTCCGATCGTCCCCCCTGTCGTTCTCACTACGAGACCTCCAAATGCACCCCCTAACACAACAAGACACCAAGTGAATGGCCACTCTAGCCATGAAAGCACCGACCCAATGTTACTCGCTATATTGGCAAGCCAAAGAAGGCAAGAAGACCTAATGAGAGAACTGCAAAGGAGAAACCTAGCTTTAGAACATGAAAACTACCAACTCCGTAACAAGAGAACAGGGGCGAGAGGATCATCGAGCCGAGGCGCTTCTAGAAACCACACTCCGTCGAGGAACACCCCACCCTCCTCCCCAAACCGAGAACGCATACCCGACCCTAATCGGCCAAGAGAAGGGTATGGGCCAGCCGAGGATTCTTCGACCGAGGAAGAAGCGACCAATGAAAGCACGGACGCAACAACCAAACAAAAAATCGAGCGGCTCGAGCAGATGGTCAAAAAACTGACCGGAGACAACGAGGACGATAAGTTAGCAGAAGTAATCAGCGAAGCCCATAAGACGCCGTTTACCAGGGAATTGGATCGGATTCCGTTCCCACTTAAGTGTACGTTGCCGATCTTCCATCTAGGTTTGACGGCACGGGCGACGCAGGAGAGCACATCAAAATGTACGGCATGTCCTTGTTACAGTGGAAGAATCATGATGTGGTCATGTGCAAATTTTTCCCAACAAGTTTGGAGGGCGAGGCAAAGAGTTGGTTCTACACCCTGCCCGATGAATCCGTTGGGAGCTATGCAGTCCTGGTAGAAACCTTCCTCGAAACTTACATGCATAACAGTATAGCTCGGCCCAGATTCGATAAGTTGTTCACCCTGGCACGAAGACTCAGGGAGCCGTTGCGCTCTTTAACGGACAGATAGAGAAAGTTATGTACGGATATTGGGAAAGCGCCGGTCGACCAACAAATATTCGGTTTCGAGAATTCATTAAGGAAGTCGGATCCCATCTGGGTAGCAATGTACACTGAGAAGTCTAAGACACTAAGAGAGATCCGGAAGATGCAAGAGCACTACATCGCCCTAGAGGAGATTCAGGAAGGAGCGCAAGATAGAGGAATACAAGAGACAAGCGCCACAGTAGAGGCCACCCCACGAGAAGCCACTAAGCGATCTGAGAAAAGGCCGGGCACCCAGCATCAGGGCGAAAACAAAAAAGTTTGGGTCGAGAAAGGAAAGAAGCCTCGCCACGAGACAAGGTCTTATACTCCATTAAATGCACCATTAGAAGAGATATTTGATGAGTGCCAAATAGTGCATATTTATACACCTTTTTATTGGCATTTTACTCATCTTTTGTGCTCAAGAATCAGATATTATCCCAGATTCTGTGTTTTCTTTGTTTTCATGAATAAATATTTGTTTTAATTAATTTTATATTTTTAGGTACTAAATAAAGTCCGGAGAATCTGAGGAGCCAAAAGAGCGAAGAATTGGAGTCGAGCATCTATGGAGCAGATAGCCAAAGCCCGCGCGCGAATCAGTTGCAACCCAACAAGGAAGACATGGGCTAGAGCTACCCACGACCCGGATCCGAGCCCGCTCACTCTGAGCCGTCAAGATCTCGCCTATCTACATCCAACGGTCGCTCCATCGCTTACATCTATCTCTCGATGATCCCGTACAACACCAGATCACACCGAGACCGGCTACCATTCTCGTCCGTTCAGATCTTCCCAGCTAAATCCTACGCTCGGTGCAGCGTTCCCATCAAACTTTGCTGCGCCTGCCTCACAACGAAATCCCTAACCCTATACTACCCACTCGACCAAACCCCATTCTCCTATCCATCTTCTCTTTCTTCTCCTCTCCCGTCACTTTCACAGAGCAGAGCTCTGCTCCGCCATCTCCCCGACCATCTTCTGCAACACCATCTCCTCCATCATCTCACCTTCCTTTCCCATAACCACCCACTTACCACGACCGCACCCTCTCTAGAGCTAGATTTCTCTCACTTAGCTTCTTTCAAACCTAGAAGCTAATTTAGAGAAAACTAGATCTAGGGTTAGCCAACCACCATGCATGGCGTCTCAGAGCCGATTGACAGAAGAAGGAGCAGTTGGAGCGACACGGGTTTGAATTATTTACTTTTTATTTTCTGTTTTTAATCAAATTTAGGGTTTGGGTGTTTTCAGGGGAGGCATGTATAAATAAGGGATGAATTGTGATGTTTTAGGGGCACGCCTGGGTTAGCCAGTGTGTCATTTAGGTTTAATTTCTGTTCTTTGTTACTTTAATTTGATGTTTTAATTTAGTGTGAGGGTTTCAATGAAACCCTAATTCCAAACCGTGTTGAAACTCGTTAAATTGTTCTTGAGTGTTTAATATGATTAGATAGCTTCAATTTAACATATCAATGCCTTTCTCTCTCACAAGTGCATACCAAAGCCATGGATGCACCGTAGTTAGGTTATATCTGTGTTGCATATGTTTCAGCCCTTACTTCCATTTTTAATACTAATACCCCGACTTGTTGTTCTTAATTAGACAACTAGTACTTAGGATTAGTACATTAGGCGATATTTGAAATATCATTAGGTGAAACCCTTAAGATGAGTGGTAGAATTGACAATCTTCACTCATCGACATAGGAACAAGACATTTAACTTAGTTGAAAGCACAATAAGAATTCGAGAGGTGGATTTTGCAGACCTTAGCAACCCCTTAATTTCACTTTGTTTACCTTAGTTCATTGTCACTACACCACATCTCAGCCATTTCGGCACATAAAACCATTTTGTTACTCTGTCACCTTTACAATTCAGTTAGAGAAAGCCGTAGAATCAACTAGAGCACACCCTAGTCCTTGTGGGATCGACCCGTACTTGCCGCGTCTCCAATAGACGCCGTGCACTTGATTATAACCCGTAGGTCCGTAATTTAAGCATCTTCTCGGGCCTACCAAGTTTTTGGCGCCGCTAATTCGGGGACTTGGTGTGTGCCCTGTGATTCATTGCTTGCTTTACTGAAATTTCATTCTATCCCCTGTACATATTCACTGTTTTTCAACTATCCCTGTACATAGTTACTTTGTTTTTACATATTTTTAGTCCTTTGTTACTCTAGTACTTCTTATTCTTGTACACATATTAGTGTTGCATTGTAACTTAGCCGTCTTAGTTTGTCATTTTTTTTTTCTTTCTTTTGTTGCATTTGTTTGTCATCGCATTCTCACCCGATTTATCATTGCATCTGCATTACATTTGTAAAACTCCTTTCATCTTAGCTGAGCACCTTGGTGATTCTGTTAGTATAGCTGTGCCTCTGTGCACCTTTGTGTGTCTTGAGCACTTCTGATTGAGGACTGAGACCTCTTTGTTGAGCTGCAGGTACAAACTGTCTTGTCTTGTTATAGTTGAGCATAGTTTTGCATTTGCAAGCCAACCCGGGGAAGAAATAAGTCCAGATCTTGTGGTACTGTGTTGCTACTTGGCCTTGGCTGCTGCTGAGCAACCAAAGCAAGGGGAGGCAAGGAGCACAGAACTTGAGGTACTTTAAATACTCGCTGTGCTTGCTGCGCTGCTGAGCAAAGCTCTGAGCAAACTGAAATTTCAGGTAAGTGGCTCCATGAGTGAATACACCTGAGTTGTATGAGCATGACTTGTAACCCATGTTAGACTAGCATCTATACATGAGTTTTATGAGGTGTATGTCTTGTTTGCGCATCTGTGTACCTAATGGGAAACCTTGTAAGGCTGCCATCACCTGAGCATAACCCTTTATCAGCCCCTGTAGCTGTATTTTTAAACTTTGTATTGCCCTGTGATGCCTGCTGAGCTAGTGTTGTCTTTGAGCTGAGTTTTAACATGATGTGCATTTGTATGAATTGCCTCACTACTTTGCACACTCACATTGAGCATGACTGAGCATCTTTGTTGTGAGCCATTACTCCCGGAATGTATGCCAAACTTGTTATTTGACCAACATATGTTGAATGGTAGACCTTGTTCACATGATAATCTTTAGTCTGTGCATATAGTTCTCAGCATTTTTGTGTTCTGTGCTGTGATTCCCTGGAGTCATCAAGACCTGTGCTCAACTCCAGCACCCTGAAGCTGCGAGTTGAGCTGTAGTGAGCCCTGTGAGCATTGGTTAGCAAAGATACCTGCAAAACTCCAGTCATCTTCACCTGAGCTCCAGCCCTCTAAAGCTGTTGAGCGGAACCTGTAAGCTAACCTGAGTAATCATTCACTGTGCAAACTTGTTAAATCTGTGACCTGTGATTGCTCTGTGCTAAGCTGCACTTAGAGCTGTGCTGTGAGTTGCTCTAAATTGTCCTGTGCTGTGAATGAGTTTCTTGTGCTGTGTTCAAGTTTGGGAAATTGGGTCATTTCTTTTATGAGTTTGTGTTTCTCTTGTGCTTGGCCTGACCAACCTGCACATAGCTTACCAAGCTGTGTCTCAGCACATAACCAGTGCACACAGCTGAAGCTCACACAACTGAGCTGCAAAAACCTAAACTGAGAACTGGGTTTTGCAAACCAAACATACACCCACAACCACTGGGCTGTACTAATACTTGGGCTGCTGATCCAAACTTAACAGCTGGGCTGCATAAGCTGAAGCCCACTGACTGGGCTTAGCTCTCTGAACAGTCAGCCCACATAAGCACATTGTTGGGCTGCGCACACAAACTCAGCCCACATACTGAGCCTTTTCACCTGGGCTGCAAACAGCTAGAGCCCACAATCATAACTGGGCTAACAGCTCCCAAAGCTGAGCTTTGCACCCACCTGAGCCCACATAACCTCTGCTGCTGGGCTTAAACAAAACTGAGCCCACATCTGTTGGGCTGTGCAACCAACCTGGGCCAGACCAACTAAGCTACACAACTGGGCTGTAAAGTTTTACAAATTCTGGGTTTCAAATAGCAAATCCCAAACAAACCAAATTGAGCCCACAGCAACCTGGGCCTCCCAAATAAACCAAACTTTCCCAACAAACCAAATGAAATCCCAACAAACCAAATTCCCACATAAACCAAATCCCATTTTCATGTTGATGTTTCTGTACATTATTTTTTTGGGTTAACCCTCAACTTTTTAGGACTTGTTAAATTTTCTTTTCTTGAATCGGTTGAGTCTTCTTGTGCATTTTTTTGTGCTAATCCGATATGATCACCACTGAGAATGTTGGATTTTGCCTTGATTAATGAAGCTCAACCTTGCTCCCGCCGACATCCGGTAATCTCTTCCCTTTTTCTCTTATCAGCATAGTTCTCTTGGTATGTGATTGTTTAATTTTTTTCTATATGTAGACACATTGAGGACAATGTTTGATTTAGGTTTGGGGGTGCATTTGCATTTAGAGTTTTTAGTCTTTTATTTTGCATTTAGAGTTTTTAGTCTTTTATTTTACCTTTTATTTTCAAAAAAAAAAAAAAAAAAAAAAAAAAAAAAAAAAAATTCAAAAAACTCTTTTTGTAAAAACCTCCACCTCTTAGAGATTTTAGAGTCACTAGCATGCTTTTAGCTATGTTTACATAGAGATTCTGACCGAAATAACAGAACTTGGAAGTACCGGAAAACGCAATCGGGTTCCTTAGTTGATTAGAGCGTTAAAGTTGGATTTAACCATACCGGAGGGCGAATAAGGTGTTGTTTAGATATTCGGTAGTAGAATTGTGATCACCCATAGTGGAGACTACCCAATTTACATCAAGTGAGGCACCAACCTTCAAATTTTTGCAACTTTCTAAAAAAGCTGTTAGAGTGTGTGTCACCATACGTAAATTAGGGTAGGAATGGTGAGCTACCCAACTTCGCACCATTTTCAGCACTACTTTTGATCTCTTGAGTGCTAGTTTTTGTCAATCATGAGGGTGACGTCTAAAGATGAAAACTCCTTCTAAATACCGATTTGTAGTTAGCATCATTCTCTCTCTCAATCAGCAAGACCCATAGAAACACATCATCATCAAGAACCGGAGCGAGAATCGAGAATATTGAAAGAAAAATTGATATAGTCCAAGGTTTATGTGCAACAAAGAAAAGAAAATAGGATGAGAATTAATAAAATTTATAAAATCAAGACAATACAAGTTGTGGAAAAATTGAGTGATAAAGTCCTTTGTCCATGGAGTTAGTTGTTTCATTATTTGTATTTTTATTTTCACTTATTTAAAAAAAAAAAAAAAAAAAAATCAATCAAAAAAATCAAAAAATCAAAAGTCAAAAAAAATAAAATAAAATAAAATAAAATAAAATAAATAAATATTGTAGTTTATTTTCTTATTTTTGCCACCACCATGGTAAAGAAGAGTTTAAAAAGAAAAATCCAAACAACAAGGAATTTGAGTAGAAAAGTTAAAAATTGTCAAGTTTTGTGAAGTTTAGAAGTTCGTCATCAACATTTGAAGACCGAAGACCGAAGATTGAAGACGTTTCTATGGTTTCTTATGAGAGAGTGATGTTAATTGCCGATCGGGTGAAAAGGTAGTGAGTACTCCCACCCCTTGCTAATGGTTGATTTTCCTTTCTTAGAGATCATTAGAAAAAGATTCTTTTTGTCCACACTTTTGTGGTGTCTCCAGATTTTATTTCGGAAGGTTATCCTTCTTACCTACAACGTGTGCAGGATTTCTCTCTTTATTCCGCTGCACACATGAGAGACTAAAAAAGCGATCTTTTTGAGTGCAATTATCATAAAACCCTAATGGTGAGGCGAAGTCGAGGCTTATGATCACAATCGAATCCGAATTCTTTCATATGGTATGGTTACTTCTCGCAAAGACTTAAGGATGAGAATGCGTTCTTCGATAGTTCTAACCTGTTACTAGCATGCGAAACTCTATATACTCATAGCTTCTTGGAGGCTTGAAACTCTTTTACACTCGAAGTTGGAGAAGGTTTTGTGGGTACACCTCTTGTAAACCCTCACGAGACTACAACTCGTCCACTAGGGACACCTAGGGGTTTAAAGGCTTAGTGCATACGCTAAATGCATTCGAGAGACTGCGACTTGGGGGTATAGTTAGGATTTCTTATTTTCTGTTTCACTTGAGGACAAGTAAAATTCAGGTTTGGGGGTATTTGATGAGTGCCAAATAGTGCATATTTATACACCTTTTTATTGGCATTTTACTCATCTTTTGTGCTCAAGAATCAGATATTATCCCAGTTATTGTTTTTTTTTGTTTTCATGAATAAATATTTGTTTTAATTAATTTTATATTTTTAGGTACTAAATAAAGTCCGGAGAATGCGAGGAGCCAAAAGAGCGAAGAATTGGAGTCGAGCATCTATGGAGCAGATAGCCAAAGCCGCGCGCAAATCGGTTGCAACCCAACAAGGAAGACATGGGCTAGAGCTACCCACGACCGGATCCGAGCCCGCTCACTCTGAGCCGTCAAGATCTCGCCTAGCTACATCCAACGGTCGCTCCATCGCTTACATCTATCTCTCGATGATCCCGTACAACACCAGATCACACCGAGACGTTCAGATCTTCCCAGCTAAATCCTACGCTCGGTGCAGCGTTCCCATCAAACTTTGCTGCGCCTGCCTCACAACGAAATCCCTAACCCTATACTACCCACTCGACCAAACCCCATTCTCCTATCCATCTTCTCTTCTTCTTCTCCTCTCCGTCACTTTCACGGAAAGCGAGCAACACTCCGCCATCTCCCCGACCATCTTCTCGCAACACCATCTCCTCCATCATCTCACCTTCCACCGCCATAACCACCCATCGCACTGCCGCACCCTCTCTAGAGCTAGATTTCTCTCACTTAGCTTCTTTCAAACCTAGAAGCTAATTTAGAGAAAACTAGATCTAGGGTTAGCCAACCACCATGCATGGCGTCTCGGAGCCGATTGTGAAGAAGGAGCGAGTTGGAGCGACACGGGTTTGAATTATTTACTTTTTATTTTCTGTTTTTAATCAAATTTAGGGTTTGGGTGTTTTCAGGGGAGGCATGTATAAATAAGAACTGGCCTGTGATGTTTTAGGGGCACGCCTGGGTTAGCCAGTGTGTCATTTAGGTTTAATTTCTGTTCTTTGTTACTTTAATTTGATGTTTTAATTTAGTGTGAGGGTTTCAATGAAACCCTAATTCCAAACTGTGTTGAAACTCTGTTAAATTGTTCTTGAGTGTTTAATATGATTAGATAGCTTCAATTTAACATATCAATGCCTTTCTCTCACAGTGCATACCAAAGCCATGGATGCACTGTAGTTAGGTTATATCTGTGTTGCATATGTTTCAGCCCTTACTTCCATTTTTAATACTAATACCCCTGACTTGTTGTTCTTAATTAGACAACTAGTACTTAGGATTAGTACATTAGCTGATATTTGAAATATCATTAGGTGAAACCCTTAAGATGAGTGGTAGAATTGACAATCTTCACTCATCTGACATAGGAACAAGACATTTAACTTAGTTGAAAGCACAATAAGAATTCAGAGGTGGATTTGCAGACCTTAGCAACCCCTTAATTTCACTGTTTACCTTAGTTCAATGTCACTTCATCACATCTCAGCCGTTTCGGCACAAAACCATTTTGTTACTCTGTCACCTTTGAAATTCAGTTAGAGAAAGCCGTAGAATCAACTAGAGCACACCCTAGTCCTTGTGGGATCGACCCGTACTTGCCGCGTCTCCAATAGACGCCGTGCACTTGCGGTATAACCCGTAGGCCGTAATTTAAGCATCTTCTCGGGCCTACCAATATTCAAGGAAGTCGAAAAGAGAAATGATATCCGATATCCCAAGACTCGGGGAATTCAGTTCGACGGAACAAGGAACCACCCGGAGTTCTGCCATTATCACCAGTTCCGCGGCCATTCAACTAACGATTGTAGGGAAGTGAAAGACATTGTCCAACACCTAATCCGAGATGGATATTTACGGCATTTCGTCAAGACATCGCCGACACCTGCTCAACCCGACGTCCCAGTGCACCAAATAAGAATTAATCGCGGCACCCAGTTTGCCTGTAACACCATATCACACTCGGCAACTCAGGGGTACGACTTGGGAACGGTATCACCTCGAGAATTCATAAAAGGGATCGATCGGGCAAAGAAATCCTCAGTGTGGCCAAGACCCTTCCCATGGAACCATGGATGATGCAGCCGATCACCTTCTCGGCGAAAGACGTCCCATTGAACGGCCAAGCACACGGGGATCCCTTAGTAATAACCTGTTGATCGAGGAATGGGGCGTCCGCAGGATATTAATGGACGGCGGGCCTCGGTGAAATCTTGTTCTATGACACTTTAAAGAGGATGGAGTTGTCCGATAACATCCTGATCCCGTCAACCTATCGAATTTACGGCTTCAACGGTACGGTGACAGTACCAAAGGGAGAAGTCACCCTTCGAGTCTCGGACGGAGAGGGATTCCTTGACACACTCACCACCTTTTGCGTGGTCGATGTTGTGTCACCATACGGCGATTCAGGTCGGCCCGGCTTGCGGGAATTAAAGGAGTCGCCTCGGCCTATCATCAAAGATTGCGGTTCCCGTCTTATCGAGGAGTGGTAGAGGTACTAGGCGATCCCCAGGCGGCGAGGCAGTGCGTGCAGATAGACATCCAGCAGAATGAGGAGAGGCGGTCAAGGAAACAACAAGAAAAGAACAAGTCTAAGGAAATAAAGGCGGGAGAGGAGCTGGAAAGGGTAATGTCACAAGCCATCGCTACATTTGAAACCGGCGAGAAAGAGACCTTATAGCAATCACAGGAGCCGACAACAATCGGCGAACCAAAGCAAAATTTCTCGGCCCTAGAACCAACCCGACAAGTCAATCTGGGCACCGAGGAGGATCCAAGATTAGTGAGAATAGGGTCTCTCTTAACAAACGAACAATCTCGGCGAGTTGATAACTCTTCGAAGGAGCACATGGATATATTTGCTTGGCAAATGCACGACATGGAAGGAATTGACCCGGAAGTCTGCTCGCACCACCTACGGATAGACCCCAAGTTCAAACCTATCAGACAAAAAATGAGAAGAATCGCACCCGAGTTACAACCGGCGGTGGAGGCCGAGTTGAAGAAGTTGTACGCAACAGGAATCATTCGAAAGGCCCAATACCCACAATGGATATCTAATATGGTGATAGTCCCCAAAAGGAATGGGGGCGTTCGAATCTGCATCGACTATAGTGACTTGAACAAAGCGTGCCCAAAGGACAGCTTCCCTCTCCCCAGCATCGATCAGCTAGTGGAATCCATTTTCGGGTATAAGGCGATAACTCTCATGGACGGATACTCAGGGTATAATCAAATACCTCTGGCCCCCGAAGATCAAGAGCATACATCATTCTTCACACCAAGAGGATTGTGTTGCTACACCAAAATGCCATTTGGATTGAGAAATGCCGGCGCCACCTATCAAAGGTTAGTGGAAGACATGCTCGAAGATAGAATACACGACACCATTGAGGTATATGTGGACGATATGTTGGTCAAGAGAAAGGTGGCCAACAACCACATCGACGACCTTCGAGGCATATTTCAAACCATGAGAAGATACAAGATGAGGGTAAATCCGTCCAAGTGCACCTTTTGGGTCACCTCGAGCAAGTTTTTAGGATACATAATCACCGACAAAGGAATTGAGGCCGACCCAGATAAAGTCAGAGCCGTCGTGGAAATGCCATCGCCTGTAACAGTTAAAGACGTGCAACGATTGAATGGGAACTTGGCGGCCTTAGGGCGATTCATCTCTCGGTCACCCGACAAGTGCAAGGACTTCTTCGGGGCGTTACGGAAAGGAGAGAAGTTTAAATAGACCGAGGAGTGTGAAGAAGCGTTTCAAAAAATCAAGCAACATCTCGCGAGTCTACCGGTGTTATAGAGACCCGAGCCCGAGGACATACTAACACTATATCTTGGGGAAACCAGTCACGCCATCAGCGCCGTTCTAGTCAAGAACGCGGGGGGGGGGGGGAAGAAAAGCCGGTGTATTTCATAAGCAAGACCATGAATCCAGCCGAGAGGAACTACACCAGGATCGAGAAACTAATATTAGCACTGGTGTTTGCAACACAGAAGCTTCGGACGTATTTCCAAACCCACAAGATTCGGGTGCTTACAAAGTCCTCCATAGAGTCAGTACTCGACAATGCAGCCAGGTCGGGACGGATCTCCAAGTGGAGTACGCAAATAAAGCAGTTCGACATCGTTTACGAGATGATAACAGCGGTAAAAGCACAGGCAGTGGCCGATTTCCTAGCAGACTTCCCCCTCAGCGACGAAGACGAAGTAGAAGACATACCCGGAATGGAGGAAGACCGAGAAGACCCGTCCGACCTGCTCGAGTCATGCAGACCGACACGATGGGAGGTTTTCGTGGATGGGTCATCCAATAAAGATGGGTCGGGTTTGGGATTGGTCTTCACGACGCCAAAGGGGAAAAAGATGGTCCACTCCTTTAGGCTCGAGTTTAAAGCAACTAACAATGTCACAAAATACGAGGCGGTAGTACATGCTTTGCGCTTGATAGTGGAGATGAGAATCCAAGAGGTACGGCTTACGAGCGACTCCCGGCTAGTTGTCCGACAAATCAGCGGGAAATACGCCATACATGACCCTCTACTACAGAAATACTGGGAGCTCGTCCAATTCTACATCGGCCAGATACCGAGCATCAAGTTTCGGCATATCTGTAGAAAGGACAATCGCCACTCGGACGCCCTGGCATATATTGCTTCCATGTTGACAGATTCAAGCGTCGAAGGCATCAGAGTTATGAGGGTATTAATGCCTTCAGTACCCGAGACCGTGGATATCGGCGCACGTGTCGCGGCAACCACTACTGATCAATATCGGGCTGATGATTGGAGGAAACCGATTCACGAATACCTCGAAACAGGAAAGTTGCCCAAGGGGCGGCCCGAGATCAACAAGATCAAGAGCAAAGCCGCTGCGTACGAACTTCGAGACGGCACCCTATACAGAAAGTCATATCTGGGGCCATTGCTAAGATGCCTGAGTAAAGAAGAGGGGCACACGATCCTCAACGAATTACACTATGGGGCTGCGGGAAACCACAGCTCGGGTCGTAGCCTAGCGGCACGAGCTAAAACCATGGGATACTTCTGGCCATACATGAACGAGGACGCGAGGCATATGGCCCTCGTCTGCGACGAATGCCAAAAATTTGGAAAGAAGATACATGCACCGGCAGTAACATTAAACTCCGTTATCAGTCCCTGGACCTTCGCTAAATGGGGGATCGATATCGTGGGACCATTACACGTCGGATCGGGACAGAGGAAGTACTTAATTGTAGCCACCGACTACTTTACCAAGTGGGTTGAGGCCGCCCCATTGAAACACATACGGGATAAAGATGTTTTCCGATTCATCTGGGAACACATCATATGCCGCTTTGGAGTTCCGCAAAGCAATCATCTCGACAACGGAAACAATTACAAGGCAAGAACATCGACCTGCTATTCAACACTTACAACATCCGAAAGAGCAAGTCTACGCCCCTGTACCCCCAAAGCAATGGACAGGCCGAGATCACAAACAAGACTATCGCCGATAACATGAAGAAGAAGCTCGACGGGGAATATGGAGAATGGTGCGAAAAACTCTACAACGTTTTGTGGGCATATAGGACAACCCGCAGAGAGGCAATTAGATTATCGCCTTTCATGTTAACATATGGGACCGAAGCCATTCTTCCCACAAAGGCGATGATACCCACCACAAGGACCGAAGCATGGAGGCGAAACATCTCAGCAGATCTTATCCTGGCTAACTCGACGATCTAGAAGAAACAAGAGAGATGGCCCTGCAGAAAATGGAAAATTATCAACGAAGAATCCAGCGAGAATACAACAAACGGGTTCGACCCAGAGAATTTCAACCAGGACAGTTGGTACTAAAGCATCTACCCAGTTATGAACGTGATAAAAAAGGCGGAAAACTAGCACCACGATGGGGAGGACCCTACACCATTGTCGAGAAGGTCGGTGAAGGGGCATACAAGATACTAAAACCGGACAGAACACCTGAGCCACGACCGTGGAATGCTACGCGACTAAAGCTATATCATCCATAAAACCAGGTATGATATCTTGTCATTTATTTCCGTGAAAGTCCACGTGGGGTTGGAAATATGACAAGTGCGTACGAATGGTCGTTTCGAACCCGGGCGATGGCATTGTGCAAGTGCCGGGGCGACTTACACTAAGACGGACTATTCGAACTCGGGGTGATGGCAGTGTGCAAGTGCCGAGGTAGTCCAAGGGCCCTGGCGGTTGGAAACCAGTGGCCTATTGTCGAGGCATGAGTACTCGACAGTCGAGCAGTCAACATTGCTCCCCTCGCAAGTGGCCGAAATCACTTGCCCAAGAAGGTTAATCGATAACTTCTTGGTATATCGATCCCATAGAAATTAGGAAAGACCAACTACCCTTCCACTAGATCTCGAAAGACGGTGATGAGATACCTCAATCGGGACATGGCATTGGGCCCAATGATCCTCCTTGTTGAGTGTGTTCGACAGAAAGGCATTTATAATTAACTTATCTATTCATGAAGGCATACATAACAAGGTCGCAAAAATAAACCACACATCGTCAGCTTAACATAAATAAGAACAGTAACATGCATAATAGCGTCGGTAGCAAGAGAAACAACCAAATCGGCGACGCAGCACCCCATTAAAAAGTTTACGAGAAATTAAAGGTGTTCGAGCGGATTACAACCCAAGGGAAAGGGTAAGAAAGCGACGCAGCGCTGCAAAATACATGTTCACTCCTTAGAAGGAACGGGCCCCGGAATCGCCTTCTTCTGGCGGCATCGGCCGCTTCTTATCAAGCACTGCCTTCACACCGGCTTTAACCTTCGAGACGAGTTCATCATTAAACTTCGCCTTTTCAGCAGTAAGATTTTGCGCCAGCTGCACCGACGCCGCTTCGGCAGTGGCCACCCGCTCGAGCAATTGAGCCTCCCTCCCTTTCAATTGGGCATTCTCTTCTTCCAACGATGCCGCCTTCTTCTGCTCGGCTGCCAAAACAACAAGGACGGTCAGTCACACAATAACAACACTAAGACAATGACAAGAAAAGCACAATACGAGGCACACCACCTTCCAACAAAGGGGCAACTACTCTAATGGTCTCTTCAGACTCAGACAGGCTACACTCGAGAGAAGACATCTTTGAAGAAAGCTCTAGATATCGTTGTTCGTTAAATTCATTAGTGGGGCAGTACTTCTTGTGATCACTCCATTCAGCCCTCTACCGGGAGTGGGCTATCTGCAAACCTGATAATTGAGAGCGAACCCACTCCAACTCCTCAGAAACCTTTTTGGACTCGTTAAGCTTCTCAAGGGATTCTCGGCTACACTTCTCGGCAGCATCCCTCTCCCCCAAGATCCGGAGACGATCTGCATGCAAATCTCGAACCTGAAGTCTCAACCGACCATATTGACTCTCTAAGTTGTCGGCCAACAATGTTTTATCGGCGGCTATACCTTGGAACCGAGCTAAGTTCTCCCTAAGATTATCAATTTCCTCGGGGACATACTCAAAAGTCTCGTAGCGATGCAGTTTGGACTGAAGATCTTTAATATCGGTCTCTAAACGATCGATCTTAGCATCCTTGTTAACTATTCTCTGTTGCAAGTTCGAAACGTGATCCCGTTCTATGTTCACTTCCCTTTTCAACAAACGACACCTTGTGGCAGCGTCGGCCTCCGCACTAGAAGATTCGGCTAGGCAGGGAGTACTAAGCTCAGGATATTGGCACTACAAGATCAATCATAACTAGTTGAAAGTAAAATAAATACCTTGGGCCTCGGCCAACTCCTTCTCCAACTTCCGAGATCGTTCGCGTTCCTGCTGTAACAAGAGACGAAGACCCTCCCTCTCGGCGACCTCCCTGCGTTGGATGGCAGCATTCAACAACGAGCGGTTGATATCCTACAAACACCATCATGGTCAGCACATACCACAAAACACGAGGGCGTCATCCGAACAACTCAACTCACCAGCAGATCAAAGGTACTTTTCAGACCAGCTTCATACAATGAAACAACATTGATCTTCTCCTCATCGGACAGAGAGGCAAAATCCGGAGAAATAAGGGCCCCAAGAGAGTTGCACATAGGGCCCGAAACAGTGAAGGAGGTACTGCTGCCTGAATTAGGAACCACGGAAGAAAGAGGCTCCGGCAACTCGCCTCCGACAGCAACATTCTCTACATCGCGATTGCTCACAAGGTTTCCACCACCACCCGACTTCTCCGCCTGTCCCGACTCCTCTTCATTACCGACGATATCATCCTCCTCATCAAAAAGACCATCATCATCATCACCATCAGACACGAGATACACAACGCCATCGGCGAGAACAATCCCTTCATTAGTTATCTCCCGGGGCACAGTCTCCTCTGGGGCAGGTACATCATCCTTGAGTTCCTTTCTGATGCATAGTGGTATTTATGAAATACCATTTCAACCCTTCTACTCATGTTCTCAATTTTACCCCACTTCTTTTGGTTTAATTCCTTGCTTTTCCATTATATATGTAAAACCCCATCTCTACTTTAGTTTGGAAGTTTGGTTTTGTTTAGAAAAGTGGTGTAAGAACCCTAAATCCTTCCTAAGAGAAGAGCCTCCAACACTTTGTTATTTCCAATTTGTAATTGGGTAGAAATTTCAATTTGTAAGAGATGCATCTATTATCTTCTAGTTTCCAATCTTAGAATTGGGTAGAAATTTGAAGATTATTAGAGAAGAACCTCAAATCTTTGTATCTTCCTTGTTCCAAGGGTAGAAGAAGCATCATTTGAAGGTTGGTTATTTTTATTTCATGGTGTTTTGTTATAATTTAACATCCAATTTCAATTAGGGTTATTTGGTGTTTAATACTCACATTTTGTCCAATGTTAGCATTTGGTCTAACATTTGGTCTAACATTTGTCCAACTTAGGGGTTGGTACCTGGAAATTACGTTGATCGTCTTTGACCGTCCGTGACCAAACATTAATTTATTTATTTTATAAATAATACGGAATCTACAAATATACCCCTGAAATAGCATATGATCCAACGGCTTTCATGAATCCATATAATTAACGACAAGATATCAAATACCATTTAGTCATTTAACCCTAATTCTCTATTCTCTTCCGCCTCCGACACATATTATTAGATCACTCTTTCCATCGACCAATTTCTTGAACGGTAGAAGCATATCCATCACTCTAAAACTGATATGTACTGGTTGATTTGCTTGGTATGTTTTGGTCTACCCACAATCCCACTTCTCGTAATCTTCTCAGGTAAGATCTTATTTCTCAAATTGATTTGATTTTTGGATTTGGGGGTTTTAATTTAAACACCAATTAAAAGAAGGGTAAGATCTTATTTCTCAAATTTCTCAAATTGATTTGATTTTCAGCCGAGATCCAGTCTGAATAATTGATTTGTGCTATCCATGGTGATGGTTGGTGCTTACAAAGGATTTTGAGTATGTAGTTCATGAAAAAATGGTTAAGACATGAGTTAGAGAGTACAGAGAAGGTGGAGTTTATGTTGGTATTGGGTTTGCCGTGGATAGGAAATCAGGGATGTTGCTATTGAATTAGTGGGTTGATGAGTTTGTGGGGCTATGATGAGTTACAATGATTGGGTTTGTTCTAAGATCTAGTTCTCAGGGAAAGATTGAGCAAAACTTCCCTGTAAAACCAGTTGGAAGAGTGATTTTTTACCAATTCAATTGAAGATAAATAAATGATATTGAATGGTAATCGGTGTGGTGATCGCTGCAGTAGTGATAGAGAGATGTGATGGTGGTGGTGGAGGACCGAAGGTGTAAGGACGGTGATGGGAGAAGGAGCAGATGGATTTCCCAAACAAATTACTATTTTTTTGTCAATATTAACAAAGTGAAGGGTAGAATAGTAAACTTGTATAATAATTAGATTTTATATAATGTTTTTAATAATTACTAAATAGAAGTCAAAAGTTAACCTAGTCAACGCGGGTCAACGTTATTTCCAAGTACCAACCCCTAAGTTGGACAAAAGTTAGACCAAACACTAATGTCGAACAAAATGTAAGTATCAAACACCAAATAACCCAATTATAAGTGTTACTTTACATTACTTTCCCCTCCCTTTGGGCTTTCCACCTACAAGGGTAGACGAAACATCAGAAGACTTCTGAGGCGACTTCCTCAGGAAATGTGATAAAGGCAACCCGATCATCGGGATCCTCACCGTCCCTTCCGAAGCACCACCAAAGCATTGTCAACCCTCAGCTTCTGCACATGAGCCGATATCAGAACCATGCAAGGCAACAAATAGGGTCACGTACATGTACGTCAAATAAAAAATGAGTATATTTGTTACCTTCCCTGTCTCCTCCTCGGCTCCTGCAATTCTATCTCTCTTCCGATGAACAAGAGGCTCAGTAGGAACACCCTGGGACTTAGTCTGAAAAACACCAAAATTAAAACATCACCCCACGAGTCGCCCGAGCCAATCGATCAAGCTAGAAAGACAGGGAAATACACTTACCCGATCGATATTGACCACCCAGAAAGGATAAAACTCGGCCGGAGGAGGAAATTTTCCACTCAGAAGAGGGCCAGAAATAGCCAATGGAACCCGATCCCAAGCCGCGTCATTAGTATGACGGGCATGCTTATTGGAACTCTTTCCCTCGGGATCCTCATCCAATAGAAGTCTCCTGACACCTTCGGGAAGAGTCTTATGGCGATGAGGGCTGGCAGCAAAACCGGCGAGATCGCCATTGGTAGTGGTCCCGCTCCGATAATTATCAGCAAAATTGGCAGGAGTATAGTCGCTCGCTTGGGAAGGATCGTAAGTAGACCAAGTAGTAGGAGCACACTCGCCTCGGCTACGCCTCTCCCACTCGGACAGAATACGGAAAGTATTGCCATTCCACTGAGCCAAGGCGCGGGACGGGCGAATCTTAGAAAGGGCCTCGTACCAGAATGGGCGGCTAGGATCATACAAAGGGAAACGCAGCCCGAGCTCTAGCTGGCCCCTGGTGACAATGGTCGCCTCGGCCGAATGAGGAAATCTCAAAACATCATCTTTTTTCAGAGCACCTTTTTGGCCTGACAAGAGCCTGACGTCATACCCATGGAGGTCGAACTCATCTTTTAACTGTTGAACGAATTGCTCATCCGATAAGTCCTTAGCAGTTCTCTTGTCAGCCCTACAACAAAACGAAGAAGGATTATAAGGAAAGATAGAATCTAGAGCACGATAATCATACTTGGAAGGACTCTCTATAACAAACAGGGAATCGAGTGATACGCCGTCTTCATCAGAAAACACATAACTCACGCACCTTTTTTCCGTCATCGAAGGAGTTGAAGACGCCATGAAAGTTAGTAGAAGAAACGACAGGAGGGGCAAAAATACAGCCGGAATCGGAAGTTGCAGCGGTGACGGAAACAAGGAAGATGCGGAACGATGGAGAAGAAAGGAAAGAAACCTGTGGAAAAAATAACTGATGATAATGAAGGAGAAGCAGACAAAGAACAGAGAGAAGGAGGAAAATGGTAAAGGAAAAGTAAAGGGGGAATGAGGTTTTAGAATCAGGTTTATAAACCTCTCCGATGGTAACCGACGAGGAAGGTAAACCGGTTGCAACACACGAAGGAAGTGGGGAACAGCATGGCGGAAAACCCGGCATGACCGAGGACGTGGGAAGACGAGGCGGTTTCTTCCCCACGTGTCGATCACACGAGTGGAAGAAGGGGCATAAATGTAGGTGTAAATAATCCATGGAGCTAGGTGGAACCATCCTGACCAAGGGCGTACCAGGCGAGACGAATACTAGAAACACTGAATCACCTCACCAGGCCTGGGCACGAGGAGAGAGGAACAGAGACAGCTCGAAAAGCCGACATGATGGGGAAAAAGCTCTGATGTGATGCTCGTCGAGTTCGAGGGCAATTAATGCACTGACAAAGTTGGTGAAGAGATAAGGAAAACTCGGTCAAAGTAGGACTCGTCCAGGAATCTAAAAGGCGACGTCGATCACCTCCACCTAACAAGCGATATCGGATGACGTTACCACTCGACCAGATGCTTCGACTCGACCAGAGGGGAAGATCGGGTGAAGCATCGGGTAGACACCCGAGAAGAACATCAAGGAAGCTGTATTAGGCCCAACACTGTAATATCGTTGTATCACCGTTTTATAGCTATAAATATAAATCATGTAGAGAGCTAGAGGGGTAAGTGAGAAGTGAGGGAAGAGAGCATACCAAGAGTATAGAGAGAAAATACATAACTTGTAGTCGTGAAACAAGTAATAAGATCATCCTTTCATCCCGTGGACGTAGGTAATCATGCCGAACCACGTATATCTTGTGTTCTTCTACCTCTCTTCTTTGTTTGACTTCTTGATGCATGTTTTGAGATTCTTTGGATGTAGTGGTAGGATTTTCTACATCTACACTAATAAAGCTAATAGAGTCATTTATGGTGTTGTGATTGGTGTTGGCAGAGTAAAAAGAATTCTTGATTTAACTGTGAATTGTTTTGAATTGCTATTTGAGTATCTATATGTATTTTTAATTCGTATAAATGATGATAGTTAGCTGTTGTAAAGGTTTTTACCTTGTTAAGTAAAAGGTTTGAGTCTACTAGATAACAGTTTATATATTAATCCACCATGGATTAGCAGGTGCAAAACCTTGCTCAGAATTAGAAAACAGGGAGCCGCAGCAGCAAAGAGAGGCGTGTCCATGACTTAGGCCAACTGGCGCCACTTGCCATTGGCCACGCCCCTTCCTAAACCGTCCTTATTTCTCTCGACCAATCGTGTTGCCTCAAATTAGCCACGCGCACATAAGTTGTGGCTAGGCCCATACTTTCCGGCCCCACTGGCCATCGACCAATCAGGTCGCTCTAAAGACCCCAAACTCTCACCAGAAGTGTAGCCGCGCCTTATGTTTGGCCGCCCCCTTTTCTTGGCCAATCAAGTCGCTCTAAACTTGCCACCATACATTAAAGGCCAAACGCACCCTGCCGCTCCGCCATACTAACTGGCAAGCCAAACGCGTCTTACCAACAACATATTGATTGACATGCCAACATACCACTCTGCCGCGGTAGCATGCCACTTTAGCCTTGGCCACGCCGCCAAGCCCTAATTCTTACCACGACGCCAAATCCTAGCCTTGGTCACGCCGCCAAGCCCTAATTCTTACCACGACGCCAAATCCTAGCCTTGGCCACACCGCCAAGCCCTAATTATTACCACGACGCCAAATCCTAGCCTTGGACATGCCGTCAAGCGCTAATTCTTACCACGGCGCCAAATCCTAGCCTTGGCCACGCCGTCAAGCCCTAATTCTTACCACAGCGCCAAATCCTAGCCTTGGCCACGTCTCCAAGCCCTAATTATTACCACGACACAAATCCTAGCCTTGGCCACGCCGCCAAGTCCTAATTTTGGCCACGGAGCCAAACCTTAGCTTTGGCCATGCTACAACGCCACTGGCATGCCGCTATGCCACGGCTACTAGCATGTCGCTATGCCACGGCTACGCCATTAGTATGCCGCTATTCCATGGCTCCACCAGGTGCTACTATGCCAATGGCGCCACTTCGCTATACAACAAGATGCGGCCATAATTGATGGCCACTCTTCCTCATGAGAGCCATCCAAGTTCTCCACTGAACTGACGGACTTGCGGCAAGTCCCAGGCAACCCGCTACACCACGGCTACGCCAAGCGCCACTATGCTAATGGCGCCACTTTGTTACACAACAAAGATGTGGCCACAATCAACGGCTACCCTTCCTCACAAGATGTTATCTCAACCATTCAAGTTCGCCACCAAATTGACGGACTTGTGGAAAATTTTAGGCGGCCGACCAAGGAAAGCCTAATAGCATCACATGTTATTTTCCTATGGCAAAGTCTATTGACTCTGACTTTCCACACATAGCAACCTGCTACACGTTTTCCACGAAAACACTCGAGACATCAAACATGTCACAAACTAGGGGATACTCATTAGGGTATTGGTTTGGCGGTTTACAGCGTGTGGCGTGCAATGCGCCCGTTACAATAAAGTGTCATGAAGTAGGACAATTAGTGGTGGTGAAAAGTAAAGGTGTAAACAATTCATTTCCTTCGTCATGGAAGCGTAATGACTGATGGTTGCACGAATTCACTTCCCTCATCATGGAAGCATAACGTCTGACGGTTACACGTTACTCTATTATTACACCACTCAATCGTTTCCACTTTCTACGAGACCAGGTACGTTTCAATAATACTTGTATAAATAGGCTTCACCTATTTTCACCAAACAACAAGTTTTTGGTCGGCAACAATACAGTATCTAGAAAACACCTGGTAGCTTTCCATTCTGCTAACCAGTTCTACTTCCGATACAATTCATAAAACAAACCACACCTTCAGAATCAACGATTCTGGTCTCAACAATCTCTTCGCTTCCCTCCCTAAGACCAACCCTTCTCCTTCACTTTGTGACTGAAGCAAGCCTGGAACGACCATTTCTTGGTTTAGGTCAGGATTGTACAGATTGATCTCTCGAATCAAAAGTACTCCCGTGCAGTGCATTTTTTAGGGTTTAGATTAGTTTCTCACCCACACACCCGAAATTACCAAAATCAGCAGAAACAGTTTTCACCCACAAACAATTGGCGACCACAGTGGGAGATTAGTCTCTTGGTTGCAATACTAATTTCCAAAATTCCAATTTCATTTTTTCAATCCTAATTTCAAGATGGTAGAGCTCAGGTCCGGGTCAGCAACAAACCCTTAAAACACTAGCTTTGAAATTATTCTCGGTACCAGCGTTGCTTCCAGTAGCGTTATAACGCCACCTATCAACGCCAGCAGAGCGGAGAATGTTCCTTCAGGCATTACACCTTCGGTTACCAGAGCCGTTGCCGCGGAAAACATTCCTTCAATTGTCATACCTTCAGTCACCAGAGCCAGAGCCGCTTCTGCCCCCCCCCCAATGTTTCTTCAAACGTGATATCTCCAACCTTCACCAGAGTCGCTGCTACTCTATCGGTACGAGAGACTGGGGGAGGCAGAGTGAGCCGATCCCATATTACCATTGCTGATTTGATGGAAAGATAGGAAGTTCTTGCTAGGGCTCAGACGGGCATGGCTTCAACTCATAAAGAGGTGCTTCTTTTCCTCAAGACACTAACGGAGCTACCACAGGAACCGCGCCAACCAGAGACAACGAGGAACACCTTCAATACTCCTGGCGCTGATGCCTCAGCAAGTCGCACCTTTGTAGATGAAGAGACTCGTTCGGGGGTTCCAACGGAGAGGAATCAACCGTCTAATTTTTTCACACGAGAAGATTTGGAACGACTTCTTCGAAACCGAGACAAAAGTGATTCTGCAGACATGAATCAACATCAACCCCTGTATCCTCCTGAAGTACAAAGAATTTCTCTCACGAGAGGATACTCTTCTCCTAAATTCTCCTTATATGACGACACCGGTAATGCGCGTGAACATGTCTCTCGATTTTTGGAATCCTTGGGCGAGCACGAATACAACCATGTTCTCCGTTTGAGAGAGTTTTCAAAGTCACTTACCGGAAGAACGTACACCTGGTATAACAACATTGCACCAAACAACATACCCAACTAGGGTTACATGGTTACGGCTTTCTACAAGAAGTACTTCTTTGTGTCTGAACAAATTACCTTATTAGATTTAGGGTGGATGTTTCAACGAAACAATGAACATCCAAATGATTATTTCAAAAGATTCAGGATTCAAGCGTTGAACTGTCATAACCCAAATGTGACCGAACAACAATTAGTGGATTCTTGCGTCAATGGTATGGTTCCCATCTACCGTGCCTTACTGGAGAATCTGCGATTCCAGACGTTCTCTGAACTTCATGAGGCTGTTAAACGGTCGGCCGCAACAGCACCAGCATTGTTGGAAAGAACCAGGCCAGCCAAGGTTGAAGACGCACGTGAAACTCGAGGAAACAGACGCCTCATCAACAAGCAATATAATACTGGCCCCTCTGTGAGCGTGGTAAGTGAAAGAGGAAAAAAGAAGGCTCCAACGACAGAACAACAATCCAAGCGTGCAACGCCAGCACATCAGGTGGCTCCACCGCGGAAGAACGCAGCTAAGGCTCCTGCGCAATATCAAGGATCCGGAGAAAGGGCCTTAGATTTCCCGTTCCCAATCGAGGAAGTAATTGAACTCTTGGAGACATGGATCCAAGATGACGCCATCAGATTGCCCCCTACTAGGCGCCCACCAACTGAAGAGGAAATGGAAAATCCTAAGTATTGCCGCTACCACAGATTTTTCCATCACCCGACCAGTGACTGCAATAAGTTAAAGCGTATTTTCAAAGAAAAGGTGGAGGCAGGGGAACTTTAGCTGGGCAATGAGGGAGTTCACAGAGATCCTCTTCTAGTTAGGAGTTGCATGCTCTCTGGGGACTCTGTTCACAAAACCGTGCAATCCATCATGGAGCATGTATACGAGATTCTCTATTTCTCCAAGGCGAAGCGTCAAGATATATTTACAGCCCTCAATCGAGTTGTGTCGGGCAAGCGACTTTTTCCTACTGAAGAAACTATGCCAGAACCCCAAACTATCTCGGGAGACGGTGCTGGAAAATATAAAATGGGACCGCGACCCTTTTGTTCATCGAAGGACGCCAGAGCTCGACAACAAATTGATTGACGCGGCCTCTGACTTCAACATCGTTACTATCAAAACTCTGAGAGCTGCGGGAATTTCGAATCAGGAGGCTACACGTTCCCCAATCATGGTCGAAAATTTGGAAGGAGAAGCAATAGACGCATATGGCTATATCAACCTTGAAATTAAGGTAGGAGACGCCCTAACACATGGCAAATTCCACATTGTCAAAGAACTCTCAAATTACGACATGATTCTGGGGCGCCCATGGGTACACGTCAACAAAGCGAAATTAGGAGTATCCCCTATGCCGGTGTCGATACCCAAAAGAAATACAAAAAACCGTCCAACTTTGAAGATTACATGTTGCCGTATCAACAACTTACCGATATAACTCAATTATCTGGAGAAATCCCATTGGCATTCATCCGCTGATTCCAAGCGCAAGTAAGTCTGGTTAAACAACCCTTTATGCACCCAGTCACTTCTCCTCTCGGCCAAGCATGGGGACTCAGTCCAATCACCAACCCGGGCGTCATTAAGAGATGTGAATGGAACGCTGGGCCTTTCAAGTGCTTTGTCAAAAATTTGGAAGCTGCCGCAGTAAAAAATGACGAGCTCAAAAATCAAGTGGTTGCACAATGCCCAAACCCGTTTCAAATTGTAGATATGGTAGTCAAGACGACCTCATTTAAAGTTGGAGATGTCATAGTGAGGATAGCCGCTCAACCTGATTCGCCTAAAGAAAAGGAAGACGAGCCGTATCTGGTGGCAGATGTTATCTTGGGTGGTTACTGCAAACTCATCAATGCCGAAAAGTTGAAAGGTGTGACGATTCATTTGCGATGGCTCAAGACCTTCAATACCTAAAATGCTGTGCTACTTTCCCCTCCAGCGTTCTCCTTTCAATATTTCCTTCAGCAATTTCCCCTTTCATGCGATGTTTGTAACTTCTCAAAAGGTGATTGCACTGCTTGCATTCATGAGTAGAGTTTTCAATTTCAATTAAAGAACATCTTCCCTTAAAAAAATTTCCTGGACCATCTTAAAGGAAAAATACCAAGTAAACCCAAACCCTCACATAGTCATTACCCGTCGATTGAAAACCAGAGAAATCAAACCCCCAAAAAATGTCTTATTCATAAAATACTGAAGAAAAGAATAATGCAAGAAAGGAGATCAACCAGCGGCGCAGACACTTTCCCTCAAGAATCTCTATCCACGACTTTCACCTGACGGATTTCCCTATTTCTCTCATGACGTGTTATCCATCTTGTGGAAGCTCACACTTCTACGCACTCAGGCGGCATGCCACGGAAGCCCTGGATAATTTGCAAGGGAAAATCCAATAAAAATAAATGGTTCTTCGCAAAAGGGGTTTTGCTAGGTCTCTTCCATAAGGTTTTATTCATTCAATCAAATATATGAAAGCAACATAAACGAAGGAATGACACTCGGTGAGACATGGCTTCGGTCGCACAAAAAAAAAAAAAAAACTGGAGTACCAAAAAACATCTACGAGCTACCAAAAGATTATTTTCCTCTACGGAAGGAAATCGCAAAATGGGAAAACCAGTTGTCAATGACGAACACCTTGGTCAATAACGCCTCCATCAGAGCTTTTTCAAGCACTTTCCTCAACACCTTTTCCGACAGCAAACATTACATCCAGAAGCTATCTCAACAACAGCTTCAACATTCCATCCAGAAGCCGTTTCAGCAGCATCTTCAACATTCCATCCGGAAGCCGTTTCAGCAGCAACTTCAACATCCCATCGGAATCCGCTTCAACGCAGTTCAAAGATACATCCCCACAAGCTTCTCCAACGACTCAACATGTGATTCCACCGCCTCACCATACGCCTCGACAACATCCTCGGTGGTCGCTTCGATTTCCTCAACAACGGTTTCGACACCTACTTGGGAAGCGCCAGTCTCGCAAACCACTGACCTCTTGGGAATGCTCGGTTCGTCCACCTCAGAATCGAGGATTACGATACCATTATGGACATGGTAATTAAAGCGGCTCTCGTCTAGAAGTTTCTTGGACTCGATCCTTCACCGTTTCAATCGAGAGGAGAATCGTTCAGTACGCCTTTGGGTTGTGGAGAAGCTTCATCACGTTGATATTTCCCGACTTGCTGGGATGCTTCATCACATCTCCATTTCTCCTTCATGTCAATCAAAGCCATGAAAGCCTGGGCGCGCACTCGCACGATGCGTTGATGGAAAACCTGGGTTCGTCGACTTCAAAAAATTTATCCGAAGAATCAGAGGTATGACCATCACCGGAAGATCCCATTGTGCACTACAAAAAAAAAATTTACATTATGTCTGCATCGGCAATCTACATGATTGAAAACACAAAATGGAGAACTACGAGAAAAGACACGAGACAATACCTGTGAAGAAGATGGGTGCAATTCTATGATGATCTATACGAAAGAAAGAATAATTGGCTCACCTGGACTGCTGATGGAAAGAGGCTTGCCACTACAGAGGTAAAACCATGATGCGAAAATAAAAGGGTGGACAACGCCTTTTATGTACATTGTATTTTGAAGTTTGAGTAAAAAAATGTTTCTTCTTTCGGGTCATGCACGCCATTCTGTGACTTAGCCAAAGGAGCGCCTTCTTCACCGCTCAAAGCAGCGCAATCGTCGCCTGCTCCACAGCCTAGCAAGTAACGCCATGACTCCAGCACTCCGTGATTAAATCCGCACTATCTCCTCCCCTTCTGCGAAAAATGTCGGCTTCATCTTTACTGTTTGGTAGCCAAAGTTCAAAGTATTGTTTCCACCATTCCACGGAAATCACCAAAGCAGCGCCATCTTGTCCGTTCAATGCAACATCATCCACCATGCCACGGACATAGCCAAGCCAGAAACACCACGGCCGTGCCAGAAGTCCGCGTCCAAGCCAGCAGCGCCATCCACCGTTCCAAGCTAACAACGCCACTTCAAGCTATCCGCGCCATCCACCATTCCAAGGTAGCCACGCCATCTACCTTTCCTAGTGTCACATGCCCATTTAATCGCCTAAAATTTTCATGGAACATGACCGGCAATGATTGTGGTTCAGTGACTCAACATCACCCAAAATCATTCAGCCTTGCATACTTGCATCAAAGTACGCATCTGCCTTCACTCATAAGGCTTTGCACAACGGAAGTCTTCATCTTCTTTCTCTCTAACTCTTCATGCCCCCATAAGCATAAGAGGTTCTGCCATGTACTTGAACAATTCTCACACAACATCAGCAACATAATGAACACAAAGGATACTGCAACAAACTCATTTTATTGCACTAAAGGAAGATTACAAAACTCGTCCATCACATGGACCAAAAACAGGCCATTCACCCTCTTGGTGAATGCCTAAAACTCTCTCTACATGAGACTAACTCTCTCCTATGTAGCCTACTGATTTTCCCACTCCTTAGGACTATTTATACAGTAGTTACAATGGCCAAAACCGTGCACAACACTTGCACACGCATGGAACAGCCATGTGCCCCATCGTAGTTTCCATAACCGCTTGACTTGCTTTTCCAATCGCCACCTTTTGTGTTGTCAAGCCAACGGATGCCACACCTGTTCTTGGTGGTTATGAACACTCTACTAAGGCTATGAACTCATTTCATAAGCCTTCGAACTTGTCTCGCACCTTTGGCACGCTTGTGAAGCCAATAATCAACTTATAACCGTCACTTGAGCCGTATTGCACACTTGTTGTGCCATACTGGATTCTGTCTTGCGCCAACGTTCCGCCCTCTTGGCCCTGCATGCTTATCATTCTAAACTCATGCACGAACATTCTTTAAGCTTCAAACATCGATGTCAGCTCCTTAAGCTCACTCTAGTTACTCATGCGTCATATATGCTTCACTTCGCCAATTAGCTTGACAATAGTAATGCAACTCTTGCATTACCAACTTGTTTGCATTATTCAAGCTTTGGCCAACCTTGAATATATGCCATAGACCATCTCTTAGTCTATTCTTAACTCTTGCATCCTCCTTGAGCTTGGGCCAACTCAATTCCATGGATATGCATCGATGCCAACATCGCATGTTGCATCTGTCACTTTGGCCATGTCTTGCCAAACCTTCAATGAAGCCTTATTGTGTCGGCCAATAAGCTTCATCACTTAGCCAAATGTGTTTAGAATGTAATGCTGCACTTGCATTACATTGGCCCTGTGGGTTTATGCCATTCTTGACACTTGCCAGTCTATTGATATCTAGCTATTATGGCTTGCGTTGCGCTATTATAGCTTCGCATTGCACCATTACGGCGGAACTCTGACTTGGCCTGCAACTCTGTGACGCGCAATCATCATGCGTCACTTGCAGCACCGTAATATACCTCCCCCACCTAATCCGTTCAACGCCCTCGTTGAACGCAACAAAGTATTCTCGTTATACTTGTTCTCTGGCCTTGTACGCTTCTGAGCCCTTCTCAGAAATCAGCAAACTTTGTTTGGCCTTTATTCTTGCCAAAACTTTTATGCCTAGTACCAAATGCCATCACTTAGCTTACTTCCTTGCCATTGATCCTACTGACTTGTATTGTTGTTGTCACGTTGATCAGACGTTCTAACTCTCACTACAATCGCATATCAACACCCAAGTGTAACTTGGAAATTCCTCTTGCCAACTCCCTGAATTGAGCTTGAACTTCGCATGAATCATTTGTGCCTAAGTGTACACAAGTAATGATTCTTCCCAACTGATCACATTGATCATTGCCATTGTCTTATGCCTCCATTTTCCGACTTTAGTTGCACCACGCAATATAACAGGACTTATACAAGACTTGGCCTCATTCTTCAATCATATGCGCCTACGCAAAATCATGCCATGCCTTAAGGTATGCACTGTATGATTCCATACCACTCTTGGTATGCGCCACAATCTATAACCTTTGCTGCACTTTGCAAACTTCAGGACTTTCACTAGATTTGGCCTCCAAATCATGTTGCAAACTTCACCTTCTTGGACTTGCATCATTTGTATGCCAAAGAACTTGCACCTTGCTGTTCTTTGCTTGCATTATCGCAACATCATGATTGAAATGCATGACTCTGGTATAGTCATGACTTAGGATACCCGTGACATCACAACGCCTCTTTGGGCCAGGCATCCTCTTCACGCGCCTTTGAAACCAGCAATTTAAGCATCACTTGCTCTTTCAAACTGCTACGCTTTAATGTAGCGGAAAAAAAACAACATCATGTTCTTCCTATCTATGAGTTACTCTCAACTCATATACTTGATGGACTTACATCTTCATTCTTGCTGCGTTACTCCATGCATTCGCTGCCAAATGGCTTCGCACTTCCACATAACTCTCAACAGCAAACTCGACTATGCCACCAACTCCTATATTTGCTTCTTTCATTTTCAGCGCCTTCTATTGCATATTTTGGCTTAATATGCTATGTAGCATCTTCCACGTGAACTAGCTTTACTTTGAACGAAAGAGGCAAGATCTTTCACTTCAAATACCCTCATTCACTACTACCTTACATAGAGAGACTTCATTTCCAACACCAAGGTCCACTCGACCTAAACTGAAAGTATACTCAAATTTGAGCAAATACTCGCGCCAACTGATTGCAACTTGTAAGACCTAACAAGCCTTGCAATACTGACTTCAACTTCTCTTCTAAGCAACAAAGGAAGCGAGACAGCACCTACTGTCCCCAATGTAGCAATTTACTTTGCCACATGCACTCTTCCAACTGATGCTATCATGTTGCTTTAGCTTTCATGAAGATTTCTTCAATAATGGCCACATGCCATCTTTATGCATCACCACTACCTTGTCCTTATCTTTCCCGCATCCACAATTTGCCTAACTTGCATTTCTTCACGCATTATGCATTCTGGCCATGCCCAAATCCCATTTGGCGCATGTTACTGTTGCATACATGCTATGCCAATTAGCATCCAAATCTTGACACAAACTTGTGCACCTTTGCACAACTGGAACAGACTTTACTTGGTGATTCTGAGCATCACCATAGAGATCAGCAAAGTCATATCGCTCAATGACTTCCGCGGATAAACACTTTGGACAATCTTAACAAGGCACAATCCTTGCAAATGAGGCGCCACTGCCTACGTTCCATGAAGCAAGAATGTCGCATTCTTCTTCAAACTTGGAACTCATTTTACTGCCAATGCACATCTGGTTACTCTTGTCTTTCCCCTTCGCCAAAATCAACTTGAGTAGCAACAATTGTTGATTTGCAGTTGACAAGAACATCCGCTTGTGGTTATGATCAAATGCAGGTCTTTGGACACTCTTGTCCAAGCATACAGATCCCACTCATAAACCAGGTGCAAGCACACTCCTTGTGCGCATCTAGCATCAACGAAGAACTCTTTGCAAAACCAAGACCGTGGTGTATCGGTTTTCCCCTAACTTGCGCTTATTTCTTCAGCCTTTCAATAAGCTTTATGCTAGATAAGAATTGGCCATCCAATTCTTCTTCTATGGCATCACATTGCCACAAACATGCTGGTTCGCAACCAGACTTTGCATTACCACCAAGGTACATGCATTCGAGAGAGATAACTATAATCTTCCATCCAACTGGCTACAATGAAAACACTTTCAATCTATCGCATAGACATGTTCTTCATCTACTTTGCCACTGCAAAGGCCATCAACTTCTTTGAGTTCAGGAATTTTCGCAAAATTCCCATTACCACACATGTAATGTACTCGCTACTGATAACACCACAAAGATATGCATTCCAAATGCGTAATCTTTGCATACTTGTGAGAAACATGGACTTTAACACCTGACTTGCACCATAGAAGTCAGCATACTCCTTAGTATTGTCATGCCATCACTTGAAAACCCGGTTTTCAATGATTCTTGCGCGTTCGCCTAACACTTTGGGCTGGAATTTTGACACCTTTGTCATAAACTTTATGGCCTGCTGCTACTTCAAGCTTCAAGTTCATTCCAATTAATCTTTCCACACAAGATAAACTTCTTTTAGTATTCATACAAGTGAAACCCAAATAATTCACCTCTGAATTTGACAAACAAATGACATTAACTTGAGTAAAAGAGAGAAAAATCAGCAACTGTGTCACACGCCCATTTAATCGCCTAAAATTTTCATGGAACATGACCGGCAATGATTGTGGTTCAGTGACTCAACATCACCCAAAATCATTCAGCCTTGCATACTTGCATCAAAGTACGCATCTGCCTTCACTCATAAGGCTTTGCACAACGGAAGTCTTCATCTTCTTTCTCTCTAACTCTTCATGCCCCCATAAGCATAAGAGGTTCTGCCATGTACTTGAACAATTCTCACACAACATCAGCAACATAATGAACACAAAGGATACTGCAACAAACTCATTTTATTGCACTAAAGGAAGATTACAAAACTCGTCCATCACATGGACCAAAAAATGAGCCATTCACCCTCTTGGTGAATGCCTAAAACTCTCTCTACATGAGACTAACTCTCTCCTATGTAGCCTACTAATTTTTCCCACTCCTTAGGACTATTTATACAATAGTTACAATGGCCAAAACCGTGCACAACACTTGCACACGCATGGAACACCATGTGTCCCATCGGGTAGTTTCCATAACCGCGACTTGCTTTTCCAAGCCACCTTTTGTGTTGTCAAGCCAACGGATGCCACACCTGTTCTTGGTGGTTATGAACACTCTACTAAGGCTATGAACTCATTTCATAAGCCTTCTAACTTGTCTCGCACCTTTGGCACGCTTGTGAAGCCAATAATCAACTTATAACAGTCACTTGAGCCGTATTGCACACTTCTTTGTGCCATCTTTGGATTCCCATCTTGCGCCAACGTTCCGCCCTCTTGGACCTGAATGCTTATCATTCTAAACTCATGCATGAACATTATTTAAGCTTCAAACATCGATGCCAGCTCCTTAAGCTCACTCTAGTTACTCATGCGTCATATATGCTTCACTTCGCCAATTAGCTTGACAATAGTAATGCAACTCTTGCATTACCAACTTGTTTGCATTATTCAAGCTTTGGCCAACCTTGAATATATGCCATAGACCATCTCTTAGTCTATTCTTAACTCTTGCATCCTCCTTGAGCTTGGGCCAACTCAATTCCATGGATATGCATCGATGCCAACATCGCATGTTGCA
Source organism: Papaver armeniacum (assembly GCA_023531295.1). Classification (NCBI taxonomy): domain Eukaryota; kingdom Viridiplantae; phylum Streptophyta; class Magnoliopsida; order Ranunculales; family Papaveraceae; genus Papaver; species Papaver armeniacum. The sequence goes on from JAJJWW010013336.1 coordinate 194,424, forward strand.
TCTGTCACTTTGGCCATGTCTTGCCAAACCTTCAATGAAGCCTTATTGTGTCGGCCAATAAGCTTCATCACTTAGCCAAATGTGTTTAGAATGTAATGATGCACTTGCATTACATTGGCCCTGTGGGTTTATGCCATTCTTGACACTTGCCGGTCTATTGATATCCGCTATTATGGCTTGCGTTGCGCTATTATAGCTTCGCATTGCACCATTACGGCGGAACTCTGACTTGGCCTGCAACTCTGTGACGCGCAATCATCATGCGTCACTTGCAGCACCGTAATACCTAGCCAACCAGCGCCCGTTCCGTGTGCCAAGTTACAATGTCACCTCTGCTGATCAATAGCCAAAGCTGCAACGCTGAATCCAATACCCCATGGCCAAACCGAATTTATGCAAAACCACCAATACAAGGATCACAGATTCCTCATGCCTTCCGCTAAAGGTTAGTTGAATTTCCTCGGCAATCTCTTCACATCTTGTCCTTTCGATTTTTCTCTTGTCTGTCACCATCTTATGCTTACTGCGCAACAACGCCGATGTTACGTGCTAAGCAGGGGACTTAATGTTGATGGTGGTTTTTAGCTTAGGGTTGAAATCGTAAAACCTTACATCTGATGTGACGTCACTCTGTAAGGAAACGGTGCCATGAGTGCTAACCTCTCCACCAGCATATTTATTGATCCGTTCAATATACTTACATGAAATTTATCCAGACTGGCGAATGTAACTGTAACGAGCCTTAAGCTCGTCAACGCTATTAGACCAGTCAAGAGATAAATTAACCGTTAATGATTTCGATTAATTAGAGACGAACGTTAATTAATATAAATTAATCTAACAACTATTTAGATATGAAACTAGTATTACTATATAGATCTCAAAAAGTTATGCAAAGTAGACTACTCGAACATGTCATTCGGACAGGACGAAGAAGATATCTTTGGATTATTATGAAGGACATATAATCATTTTAAATCTAAACCTTTGATTGCCCGTATCAACTTTAGGTGCTTTAATAGTTTCTTGTCGACCTTATTTTCCAAAACGTGTCGAGAGAAAAAAATCATTTCTCATTTCTTATTTTCTTTTTCTTTCTTCTTCTTATCTGTTTCTTCTCTTTTCTCCGTCGATCTCAATATGAAGAACTGAGTTATTTTGTATGAGATTTTCATAGAAAGTTACGTAGTGTGATGAATCGAAGAAGATGAAGTTATAACTGAAGTTGATTGAACTCGAAATAAGAAGAAACTGTTGTTGTGGTAGTTGAAATTAGGGTTTTGGGTTTGATTTCGAGTTCTAAGGTGAATCGATGGGTTGATTGGATTTGTTGACAAATGAAGATTATGAGGGTTGGTGTTTAATTGAAGTTTTGAATGTTGTTACGGTGATTAATCATAAACCAGGTAAATTTAGGGTTTCGGTTTGATTAATCTCGTTATGAAATTGAGTTTGGTTTGGTATTATGTTTCATGGGTTTGTTTTTGATTAAGGTAGAGATGATTTCATAGAGTTTAATTTTGGTTTCATAGAGAATTAGGGCTTTACCCTGTTTTTCCCCAAATTAGTTAGTTAGGGTTTCAACTTTAAATAAGATGATGGTGTTGTTGCTAGTAACGAGATGGAGTTGGGTCTGTGAATGGGGAGAAGATGCAGTTACTGGTGATTGATTGCAGTTCAGATAAAAAAAAAAAAACATCCCAAAATGTAAAAGAAAACTAGTTTGTATTACACACAAATAATACATGCATACACATATCATATACTAGCAAAGATATGCATGCCTTTCGCAATATAAATATATTTATAAAACAATAATGAATACAAGAGAGTTCGTTATCGATTCCCACCTCTTTTGATGACAAGCCTTGCCTTCCTCGAGATCCATACTCCACTAGTTCTTTCTTTTGAATCGATCGTTGTTAATAAAGATTAATTGTTAGTCACACAAGCACTCTAAAGATTAGCCAAAAGGCTCATAACACATTTTCATACAACTCTCTAGTTATAGATTAAGTGAACTATCTAATGGTTCTAAGCCCATTTATTGTTTCTACACTTCTTCATTATTTATCTTTAGCACATCTAAAGTTTACTAATTCAATTAGGTTGGTTCTTCTGAAACAACTAATACCTGTGTTTTTGGGAGCATTTACTTATCTTCAAAAGTGATTCTTTCCATTGATTTGGAAAGTGGTTACATTCTTTACTTGTTGTTAGCATGTAAGGAAATCTTTTCCTTTTGATTGGTGTGGGATGTGTGCCCCAAAATGTTATACCTATTTTATGCAAACCTAGATAGACCTCATTGGGTTGAATATTATATAGGTCTGGTTTTAATTTGGCCACTATACTTTCCCTATTTATTTCAGACGGGTGCAACGCATGTCTCATACGTGAATGTTTACTTGTTTATTTTAAATTACTTTCAAAAGCTATTATATTATGTTTTTGTGTTTAGAGAGAATGATGTTGAGAATCTTATATAAGATTGTTGGATTTGTGGGGATGGTAAAGGGGTACATCCCTTTGTGTAAGCACTTCGATCGGATATAATGTTGTTACCATTAGATCTCTTTGGATACTTGCTATGTAGAGTGCGCGTAGAATAAGGTACTGGTAAGGTACTTATCGTTTATGACTTGGGGACGGAAACCTCAGGGCGCTTTAATGATCATTGAAGAGTCTACAACAGTCATGCCTTGCTACTCCAAAGGAAGACGTCGCTCAACTATTATTTATGTTGTGAATGTGTGCCGGTTTATTGTTTGGTTAAACTTTATATTTCAGTACAACTTATTATTTTAATATGCTTAATCTGTTTTTCCGTGTTTTATCGGTTTTCAGTAAAACCTGCATTGTCTTTAAATCATTCTAGGGATTACTTGAAAGTTAGTTATTATTTCTACTGGGCACCCCTTTTAGGGATGATGTACTCACCCATTCCCACTTTCAGTTTCAGAGATAGATTCAAGATGTGCACGTGGAGATAAAGGCTCTGAGGAGTTGGTTTCGTTAGTTGTGTTTATATTATATTTGTAAACCAACTCATTATTAAATATGTATCACTTGAGAGGAGTTCTTGTATTTATTTCGAGAGGGTTTAGATTCGGGTTTTAAACTTTGTTTAGAACTTTTAAATTAATTCTTAAATAGATGTTTTAAATCGTTAGTGCCTCATTTTATGGTTAATCTATTGGATTAGTCAAATTTGCTAGCTTAGGGGGGCGCTACAGTAGCAACCATCCCAGATGTTCTGTAAATTTCGGCGCCTCTCCTATATTCACTTAATATAAGTTACTTTGAATGCCTTCTATGCTATGTTCTCCTATTTGAACCCTTAATGTTGATATGGCATGACGATTTGTGTTCACTCGCAGCAGAGTAGCACGAATTTCCAAGTATCAAGGATAAGGTCTTTGCATAAGGTATTCAATCAGAAAAAGAATGCTGCTCTCTGGCAATGAACTTAAAAGAACTCTATGTCAACACATAAAATTCAATCAATTGACATGACTAGCTTGCAGAAGTTAGGGTTTTGCGCCTCGCGCAGTATATCAGACCTTGCTTGTCGAAATTAAACCTAGGCAAACTAGGTAATTAATCCGCCATGGATTAGCATGTGAAAAATCTTGCTTAGAATCAGAAAACAGGGATCCGCAGCAGCAAAGGGAGGCGTGGCCATGCCTTAGGCCAACTGGCGCCACTTGCCATTGGCCACGCCCCTTCCTAAACCGACCTTATTTCTCTCGACCAATCGTGTCGCCTCAAATTAGCCACGCGCACATAAGTTGTGGCCGAGCCCATACTTGCCGGCCCCACTTGCCATCGACTAATCAGGTCGCTCTAAGCCGCCACACTCTCACCAGAAGTGTAGCCGCGCCTTATGTTTGGCCGCCCCCTTTTCTTGGCCAATCAAGTCGCTCTAAACTTGCCACCATACATTAAAGGCCAAACGCACCCTACCGCGCCACCATACTAACTGGCAAGCCAAACGCATCTTACCACAACAACATATTGATCGGGATGCCAACATGTCACTCTGCCACGGTAGCATGCCACTTTAGCCTTGGCCACGCCGCCAAGCCCCAATTCTTACCACGACGCCAAATCCTAGCCTTGGCCACGCCGCCAAGCCCTAATTCTTACCACGGCGCCAAATCCTAGCCTTGGCCACGCCGCCAAGCCTAATTCTTACCACGACGCCAAATCCTAGCCTTGTCCACGCCGCCAAGCCTTAATTCTTACCACGGCGCCAAATCCTAGCCTTGGCCACGCCGCCAAGCCCTAATTCTTACCACGGCGCCAAATTCTAGCCTTGGCCACGTCGCCAAGCCCTAATTCTTACCACGATGCCAAATCCTAGCCTTGGCCACACTGCCAAGTCCTTATTTTGGCCACGGAGCCAAACCTTAGCTTTGGCCATGCTACAACGCCACAGGCGTGGCCATGCCACAACGCCACTGGCATGCCGCTATGCCACGGCTACTAGCATGTTTGCTATGCCCACGGCTACTAGCGTGCCGCTATGTCATGGCTACTAGCATGCCACTATGCCGCGGCTACGCCATTAGCATGCCGCTATGCCATGGCTCCACCAGGCGCTACTAAGCCAATGGCGCCACTTCGCTATACAAAAAGATGCGGACATAATCGATGGCCACTCTTCCTCATGAGATACAATCTCAGCCATCGAAGTTCTCCCGAGGCGACGGACTTGAGGAAAGTCCGGGCAACCCGCTACGCCACGGCTCGCCGGGCGCCACTATGCTAATGGCGCCACTTTGTTACATAACAAAGATGTGGCCATAATCAACGGCTACCCTTCCTCACGATATGTAATCTCAGCCATTCAATTTCGCCACCAAACTGACGTACTTGTGGAAAATTTTAGGCGGCCGACCAAGGCAAGCCTAATAGCATCACATGCTATTTTCCTATGGCAAAGTCTCTTGACTTTGACTTGCCAAACATAGCAACCTGCTACACGTTTTCCCACGAAAATACTCGAGACATCAAACATGTCACAAGGCGGGGATACTCATCAAAGGTATTGGTGCGGCGGTTTGGCATGCGGCGTGCAATGCGCCCGTTATAAGAAAGTATCATGAAGTAGGACAATTAGTGGTGGTGAAAAGTAACGGTGTAAACAATTTATTTCCTTCATCATGGAAGCGTAATGATTGATGGTTACACGAATTCTCTTCCCTCATCATGGAAGCATAACGTCTGACGGTTACACGTTACTCTATTCTTCCACCACTCAATCGGTTCCACTTCCTACGAGACCAGGGTACGTTTCAATATGTGTAGTTGCAGGAAATCCCACACTACACCCCTCATAATATTTCATAGATCTAAATCTATTTCATAATCAAAATAAAGATTAAAATGCTAAAATTATAAAATGGACACAAGGATTTTTTACGTGGTTCGATCAATGTGATCTACATCCACGATTCTTCACTATGATTGTTGAGGTTACATTAATATTACATTGGAAATCTCCTTTAATGGATATTTTCTAGAGCTCTAGATCTAATTATTTGGGGAAGAAGATGATAAAGAAAAATAATATCTCTCTCTCTCTCTAAAATGTGTCTCTCCCTTTTACAAAAAATCTATCTCTCCAAAATTATTCATCCTCTCTCTCTCTCCTGCTCTCCTCTTTATATAGGTGTTTACATAGTGGATGACAGCTCACATACTAACTCATAGTCTCGCGAGCTCTTTGATAATTTCGTGAGGCTCTTGCTACCTTCTCGCGAGACATTCTCGCAAGTCTTGCTACATTCTCGCGAGTTATGGAAAATAATGAATCTCGCAAGCTCATCTCGCAAGTTAAGGAAATAATTGAATCTCTCACGCTAAGAAAATATGTTGTGCGATATTTGAATCCTACATCTTGCCTCTTTTTCCTTGAATATTGCTTGAAGAGCGATCTTTAAGGAAAAATCATTGTTGTAGTAATCTTTGATCTTTGTTGATGAAGGAACGAGCGGAAGAATACTTTGGACTTGAAAAGTACGTACTTGCCTCTATTCTTTTGCGAAGTTCCGAAGCTTTGCGAAGTGAATAAGAAGTATTATCTCTTGAAGTATGCGAAGTATGAAGTATCCTTGAAGAAGTATAAGAAGTACTCAATCCTCGAAATATAAGAAGTATTGTGAATCCATCATGCGAAACTCCCGCTCCATGTTCTTTGCCTCATGCTATGCTGTAATGCAAATAAAAATTTAGATTAGTATTCCACATTTCTTTTATCAAAGATATTTATTTAATTTCAAGTTCAAATCATTTTTCTTTGTTTTGATTTCCTTTGTATAACTCATTTCATTTCATCCGATAAAACATCCTTCATGGAAATGATCCTAATAGGTACCCCCTTATATGACGCACTTTAGGTACATTGCCTCTTGCGAAATCATAGGGTAAATTCGCGAACTAGGGTGTACGCCATAAAGGTTTGCCCGCTACTACTCTCCATGTTGGATATCATTTTCATTTGAAACAAAGCAAGTATTTAAGGGAAATATATAAATTGATCTTTGCGAGATATTGTTCTCGGTTTCTCTTGTAATATCTGCGAGATTTTTCTCGAATTATTGTAATCGTGAAATCTTTGTAGTTCTGAAATCTTTGTAATTCTGCGATTATCTCGCCTTTTGTAAATCAAATCAAAAATCTTTTATTTTTTGTAAGTAAAATGTTTAAGGAAAGTGGTACTTAGATTTTGTGGTTTGTTGTTGTTGTTTCTTGCGAAGTATATGATTTGCTTGCGAAGCTATCATCCTTGAAGTGTATAAACGTCGCACAAAATATAATTATCTCGCAGCAAAAAGAAGTGTGAGAAGTGAGATTTGAACCCTTGACCTTCCTCTTGCATATTCTCGCACCATACCAAGTGTTCTAACCCTCTCTTGCAAAATTAATTTGAGATAGTCATCAACTTTCTTCTTTGCGAAATAAGCAAAGTCCTTGCGAAAATTTCGCATAACAAAAATAAATATGCGAGAGGCAAGAATTGATCCTGCGACCTTCGCTTGCATTCATGCCTCGACCAAGCGTCTTAGCTCTGCCTCGTGAAGTGTTTCTGCGAAATAATACCTATTTTCTTCTTGCGAGATAACTAAAGAAATATCTTTGCGAAGTAAACATTTGTACTATTTGTATGCGCTGCGAACATTCGCAAGGTAGACGTGGAAGAAAATATAAACCTTTGCGAAGCAAAAGTTTTTAGCAAAAGGTAGCATGCGAGATTCGAACCTGAGTACTACAACTCACTCTAGTGACGTTTGACCAACTGTGCTATGTCTTGTGTGCGAAAGGAATGCACAAGGCTATAGTTTTGATTATATCTTCGCATGTAGTAAAAATAATAAAAGATTGCATACGGTGGGACTCGAACTCGGGATACTGAATTCCTTCACCTCGCTACTGACCATCTGTACTGGCTTCTGTTTGCGAAAGAAAGCCATACTACTGTCTTCTTATTATTATTTTCTCCCTTAGCGGCCTAGTAAAAAATATGTTGAAAATAAAGAGTGAGGTGAGGTTCGATCTCGCAACTCCAATCTCTTTCAATATTCCCTTAACCATCTGGGCTACTTGCTGCTTGCGAAGGAAACACACAATGCTAAAACTTGAGTTCATCCACCCTTTACCGTTCTGGAAAAAATATATGAAAAATATGAGTGATGTGAGGGTTGAACTCGCGACATCCACCTAGTATACTTCGCGCACAACCATCTGTGCTGGCTACTGTTTTGCGAAAGAAGACCATATTGCCACTCTATTATTCTTCCTTTCTTTTGGCCAGTTCCAAAAAAGTGTGAAAAATATTGTGCTTTGCGAGAATTGATCACGCGAGCTCTAACCCATACTCTTAATCCCTGACCATCTGGTCTGCTTGTTGTTTGCGAAACAAACATATAATGCTATAACTTTATCCATAGAGTCAAATCGCTACAAACACAAACTTATGAGGTCTTAAACGTGTTTGTCTGCTCTAATACCAATTGAAAAAGCGGGGGTCTAACAACCACACCCAATATTTCGCTTAGCAGTTTGTATGGACAACTCCAATGTAATTCCAAGAGGATCAACTAGACAGTCAGACTCAATCAATGGAAATATATCCAAGAGTTGTATCTCTGTTTCACAATGTAATAAGAAAATCAAACAGATAGAAATCCGTGAGCCTAATTAATATGTGAAATAACTTGAACGGTACCAAAGACCAATGTTCAAGTGTTAATCAATTTATATCAACAACCAAAGGTTGGATTGTTTAATTGATTGAACTATGCACAACCTGTGATATTTCTATTATATAACAAAATATAATGCGGAAAATAAATAACACAGACGCCAAAATTTTTGTTAACGAGGAAACGCAAATACAGAAAACCCCCGGGACCTAGTCCATATTTGAACACCACGCTGTATTAAGCCACTACAGACACTAGCCTACTCCAAGTTAACTTTGTTTGGAATGTAGTTGATCCCTAACCAATCTCACACTGATCAAGGTACAGTTGCGCTCCATACGTCTCTAAACCCCAATAGGATTCTGCGCACTTGATTCCCTTAGCTGATCTCACCCACAACTAAGAGTTGCTACAACCCAAAGTCGAAGACTTGATAAACAAATCTGTCTCACACAGAAAAGTCTATTGAATAGATAAACTTGTCTCCCACAGATAAACCTATGAGTTTTGTTCCGTCTTTTGATAAATCAAGGTGAACATGAACCAATTGATATATCGGACTTATATTCCCGAAGAATAGCCTAGAAATATCAATCACCTCACAATAATCTTAATCGTATGGTAGCGAATAAGATATTGTGGAATCACAAAGACGAAGATGTTTGTGACTACTTTTTATCTTGCCTATCAGAGATTAAATCTCGAGCCAATCTTAGAGAAGATAGTACTCAATCACGATAGAAAACAGCAAGATCAGATCACGCAACTACAGAGAAAATAGTTGGGCCTGGCTTCACAATACCAATGAAGTCTTTAAGTCGTTAACCTACTTGGTTTTCGAAAAACCTAAGGTTAAAGGAAAATCGACTCTAATCGCAACTAGTATCACACAGAAGGTGTGGGGATTATGTTTCCCAGTTGCTAGAAGTGTACACCTTGTTGTGAACCAACATGGTGTACACGTTTAGGTATGGTTACATAAAACTAAATGAGGGTACATTTCATTTGTGTTTAATTAACAAGCTAAGTTCAATCTAACGGTTGAAAGATGTTAGCTTGGGAGAATCGAGTTTTTCATCTAACGGTGAATATTGAATGCTTTATTCTTGTTTGAGGTGAAAACGGTTTATGCTGATTTTGGTGATTTCGTGTGTGTGGGTGAGAAACGAGTCTAAACCCTAAACAATGTACTGCACGGGAGTACTTTGATTCGAGAGATCAATCTGTACAAATCCGGCATAAACCAAGAAATGGCCGTTCCAGACTTGCTTTGGTCACAAAGTGAAGGAGAAATGTTGGTCTTAGGGAGGGAATCGAAAAGAGTGTTGAAGCCAGAATAGTTGATTCTGGAAGAGTGGTTGTATTACGACTCGTATCAGAAGGTAAAACGCTAGCAATGTCGAAAGCTAACAGGTGATTTATGAGTGTTGTATTCTCCTGACCAAAACGTGTTCTTGGTGGAAATAGGTGAAACTATTTATACAAGTCGTAATAAAACGTACCACGGCCGTAAGAAGTGGAAGCGGTTGAGTGGTGGAAGAAAGTGGTAACGGGTAACTTTGGAATTGATGTTTCCATAATGAGGATACGTTTCACCACTTATTTCTTGCGATTACTAACCGCCTCACTTTTATGACACTTTCTTGTAACGGGCGTATTGCACGCCGCACACTGTAAACCGCCAGACCAATACCCTGATGAGCATCCCCCAGTTTGTGACATGTTTTGATGTCTCGAGTGTTTTCATGGAAAACGTGTAGCATCTTGCTAGCGTATGGAAAGTTAAGATTGAGAGGTTTGCCGACTCGGTGGCGACCTTCGACGGCTGAGATATGCATCTCGGGAGGAAGGGTAGCCGTTGATTGTGGCTACCTTCCGTTTGGCAGCCAGCGGCATGGTGGCATGGCCGGCATACTCGTGCATACTTTAGGCGTGGCCACATTAGGGTTTTGGCATAAACCGTGGAATTTGGCATTGCGACCTAAAGTTGCCACAAGTTTGGTGGCGAACTTGTACGGCTGAGATCTGCATCTCAGGAGGAAGGGTAGCCGTTGATCGTGGCTACCTTTCATTTGTTGGCCAGCGGCATGGTGGCATGGCATGCTCGTGCATACTTTAGGTGTAGCCACATTAGGTTTTGGCATAAACGTGGAATTTGGCATTGCGACCAAAAGTTGTCACAAGTTTGGTGGCAAGCTTATGCGGTGAGATCCGCATCTCGGGGGAATGGTAGCCGTTGATCGTGGCTACCTTTTGTTTTCATAGCGGTATTGGCAACATGCTGGTGGTATGGTGCCATGCTAGTAGCCGCGGCATAGCGGTATGCCAGTTGCGACATGGCTAAAGCTAAAATTGGCGTTGTGGAAGAATTAGGTAGAAACTTGCCCAAATTAGGGTTTGGCGTGTCGAAACCCTAATTAGTGCGTGTAGTCTGCGCGTGCGGCATGTTGGCGAGTTTTTTGGGAAGCTAGCGTGTTTTGGGAAGCTAGCACGTTTTTGGGAAGCTAGCGTGTTTCGGGAAGCTAGCGTGTTTTGGGAAGCTCGCGCGTTTTTGGGAAGCTGGCGTGTTTTGGGAAGCCAACTTAGTATGGCGACCTCTTTTGAAGCCGTTGCAGGTTTGGAGCAACCTGATTGGTCGACGGGAAGTGGGGCCAGTATGCTAGGGCGTGGCCACACTTCCAACGTGCGGTTGCGGATTTGAAGCGACCTGATTGGTCTATAGGAAGTGGGGCCAGCATCTTTGGCGTTGCCACACTTCCAACTAGGGGTGTTCATGGTTCTTGGTTAACCACAAAGAAAGAACAAACCAAACCAATTAGGGGGAAACCGAACCGAACCATTAACTAATGGTTGGTTTTGTTTTAGGATAGATCAAAACCGAGATTAATGGTTTGGTTTTGGTGTGATAGAGAAACCGAACCAATAACCAATGGTTAACCGAATATTGATAAAAAAAAATCATTGATTAAATTTTCATTAGAGATGTCAATGCCATTAGTTAAATCTTCTTTTGATCTCTAGATTTAGAGTAAGCTTTAACTACTCTTGATATTCTTTTTATTTATTTTTTGTCTGTAAATTTTTGTAAACCAATACTATTTTTTTCTGTAAATTAGTGTAATTTTTTTTTTTTTTGGTTTGACATAATTATTGGTTAACCAAAAACCTTTGGAAAAACCGAAACCAATTTGGAACCATTTGGAAACCTAACCAATGGTTAATGGATTGGTTTGGTTTCAATTTTTAGAAACCGATAGTATTGGTTTCGGTTTTGGTTTGGCTTGAAACCGAACCAAAACCGACCATGAACACCCCTACTTCCAACGCGCGGTGGCAAATTTAAAGCGACCTGATTGGTCGATAAAAAGAGGGCCGACATGCTAGGGCGCGGCCGCACTTTTAGTGCGATGTGGCGGATTTGGTCGCCTAGCTTGGCTAAGCATGGTTTCGACCAACGGGGTCTAGTATACTGCGCGGGGCGCGAAACCCTAATTTGCAAATTAGTCGGGTTTATGAGTTTTTTGTGAGTTATCACAATAATTGGCTGGATTTTGTATGCTGCCATAAAATCTTTATCTACAGAATGCAGTGTGCTTTCCGTCTGAGCATTTTGTGCAATGGCCTTAACTTTGGTACTTGGAGGTTCATGCTACTCATTGCGAGTGAACATAAATCCGTCATGCCATACCGATTTAAGGGTTCTGGCAGGGGAACATAACACAGGAAAGTACTCGGTGAATCTCGTATTGGCGAGGTGCCGAAATTTCTGAGTGTTATATATGGATAAAAGTATATTGAGCGGCTCAATAAATATGTCGGTGGAGAGGTTAATACTCGCAACACCGTTTCCTTGCAGAGTGACGTCACATCTGATGCAAGGTTTTACGATTTTAACCCTAAGCTAAAAACCACCATCAACATTAAGTCCCCTGCTTAGCTCGGAGCAGGGCCTTGTTTCTAGGTAATCATGAGATGGTGACAGACAAGGCCAAAATCGAAACGGCAAGTTATGAAAGGATGGTCAGGAAGATCCAACTAACCTTTTTCGGGAGGTAAAGAGAATCCATGACTCTTGCTTTGGTGGCTTTGCGTAAATTCGGCTCGTGGTGCTGCTAGCTAGGCCGCGGAGTTGTTGGCTTGGCTTGGAGCCACTGGCGTTGGCTTAGCGAGCCGTCGGCGTTGATGGCTTGGCTTGGCAAGCCGCCGGCGTGTGCGGCTTGAAAGCGGGCCGATGGCATTTGTCGGCTTGGAATGGGAGCCGCGAGCCTTTGTGCGTCTTGGAATGGAGCGGCCGGTATAGACTTGGCGTGACATGAGCTTTGGCATTGTGCGGCTTAGAGTAGAGTCGGTGGCATGGTGCATCTTGAAACGGAGATTACGTTGCTTTGAACGGCCCCAAGATGGTGCTTCAATCTTGGCCGAGCGGAGATGAAGCCGCGGAATGGCGAGTAGCGCGGCTAGCTTGGAAGGGCTGATGGCGCGTTGGATATGGAGCCATGGAGCATTGGCTTGGGACGCGGAGATTGCGCCGTCTTGAACGGCTGAGATGGCGTCGTTTTGGCTGGCTACGGAAAGGACAATGGCATGAATAGCTTGGAAGGGCCAATGGCGTGGCTAGCGTGGACTCGTAATGTCTGGCATTGTCTTGGCCGCGGACTGTTGGCACTGGCGTGGAGCAGTAGAGATGGCTGCTTGGATGCGGTTGGAGTTGGCTTGGGCGTGAACCATTGACTTGGTTTGGGACGCGGGCTGTTGCCGGTGCTAGCTTGGTAAAGGTGGGGCCACGGATCATTGGCGTAGTGTTGGCCTGGCCGTGGAAATTAGCATCATGGAACGCCAACACCGCGGTCCCGGCTGCCTTCTTTCGTGCGCGTCCAAAAAGAGGAACCCTTCTCTAGTCGAACTCCAAAAACACCATGCCTATAAAAGGCGTTACCCATCTTCCTTACTTTCACATTGTTTGATTTGTTTCCACATCTTGGTGTTAGCAGCAAAGGTTTGGATCAGCGGAGGGAGCAGCAGCAAAAGTAGGCGGCGTATTTTAGGTATGTTTCTCAACGTTTCTTCTAGGAACGGTGATGATGGCACCAAACTTTGGCTACCAAGCGGTGATGGTGGCGCTGATGGCTTCAGTCCGTGGAATAGTGGAAATGGTACTTGGAAGGTGTAGGATCAGAATATCGCAACACCAATACCTCTGCGAAATTCATAAACGTTACGTAGCGAAGGCGTCGCAGATGAATAAAATAAGTGACGCAATGGATGACGACAGCCAAAACACGAGAAAGGAGTGAAGACCTAGCGAGATCTAGGAGTGTCGCGAGATTATGCATTTGTACACTTGCGACACTTCGCAAATCGTTCCCGAAAATAAAGGACAGCTTAGCTGTCATCCATTATATAATACCCTATATAAAGAGCTGAACAGGCCTATTAGGAGGAGGATCTTTTTTCGAGTGTTGAGCAAGTCATTAAGAGAGAGAAAGTTTATAGTGATTGTATTTTTCTTTAGCTCTTTTCCATTTTATCTTGTAAACATTCAAGAAATTAATCAACAAAAATTATAATTGTTCATCTTCAATGGATTGATTGTGTGGATTCTTGTGAGGGGTGTAGTGTAGGATTTCTGCAACTACATATTGGCGCTAAAGCAGGGGGCGAAGATTAGAGATTGGATATTGTCATTAAAATTGTTCAAATCGGGAGTATGATGGATAAATTGGTTAAAATGGAAAAAGCCAGAATCAAAGAGAGTAATGGAGAATTGGAATGTAATATGATTACAAAGACGATGGTTAATAAATTTCATGAAAGTATCAGAGGGAGAATACACAAACGAGATTTTGAAGGAAAGAAAATTGTATCAACAGAGAAGGCGTCACCCTTGAAAGAATGGGAAAAACAGAAGATTACGTTTTACAAAGAACAGAGATATCAAGAGAGTTTAAATCACACATCTCCACTAGTGATTACGATAAGCGCAAGCAAGGAAGAAGGAGAACCAACAAAAACAGTGGAAGAATGGGCAATAAATAGAACTTTGGCGGACACAGGGAGTTTAGTGAATATAATGTTTTATCATGCTTATAAAGAATTGGGGTACAAAAATGAAGAAATGATTTCCTCAACATATCATATCCATGGTTTCGGCAAATCTATAACAAAACCTAAAGGGGAAATAAAAATGCGAATTATGTTGGGAGAAATTAAAACACAAGTGACGTTATGTGTAGTGGATATGGAATCGCCATACAACATGTTATTGAGAAGACCATGGGTACATGCAATAAAAGTTGAGCCTCGATATTTCATCAATGTGTCAAATTTCCTATCCGAGTGGGATTGGCGAAATCGGAGGAGATACTAGATAAAGGAAGGATATATCATCAAATCGAGGTAAAACATTATGAAGAACAGGTGAAGAGGCGAAAAGATCGCAAAAAGATGGCAAAAGCGGCGAAAAGGAAGAAGAATTTAGAACTTACATGATAAGAGCGAGAAGAAGGAAAAGGAATACAGCGAAATCTCGGAAGAAGAAAATGAGCTTGCGAAGGAAATAAAAGGACCAACGCCTATGGGAGGCGAAGGCTAGCTACACGCGGCAAAACCGACAAAGGAAGTGAACGTCGGAACTGAAGAAGAACCCAAGATGTTAAAAATTGGGACTAAAATGGAGGTAGATGAGGAAAGAAGGAATTTGTTGATTTGTTGCGAGATTACAAGGACATTTTCGCATGGGATATGGATGAGATGCCTGGAATAGATCCATCGTAGCGTGCCATAAATTGGAGATTGACAAAAATGCAAGACCATTCAAAAGAGAATTAGAAAAATTGCAACAGCATATCACCCTCAAATAGAAGAAGAATTGCGAGAAGATGCTTGACGGGGAATCATTAGACAAGCAAAATATCCAGAATGGATAGCAAATATGGTCGTAGTCCCAAAAGAAGAAAAAAGGGATAAGAATTTGCATAGATTTTACCGATCTAAACAAAGCTTGTCCGAAAGATAGCTTTCCTTTGCCGGATATTCCGCAAATGGTTGAGTCGGCGGGGAAATGAAAGGATATCCTCTCTTGATGGATACAAAGGCTACAATCAAATTCCCTCGCTGAAGAAGACCAAGAGCATCTTTGCCTTTTTCACTCCAAGAGGATTATCTTTGTTATACAAAAATGCCATTTGGTCTGCGAAATCTTGGAGCAACATACCAAAGGATGGTAGAAAAGGTGTTCGCGAAATGGATACATAAAACACTAGAGGTATACGTGGATGACATGTTAATAAAAAGTAAAGAAGCAAAATACCATGTACAGGACTTGAGGGAAATTTTTGAACAAATGAGGCATTTCAACATCAAAGTAAATCCAGAAAAATGTACCTTTGGGGTTGCATCAGGAAAAAATTTAGGTTACATTGTGTCAAAAGAAGAAATACAAGTCGACCCAGAGAAAGTACAAGCAATTCGCGATATGCCAACTCCAGCAACGGTGAAAGATGTGCAAAAGTTAAATGGACTATTAGCTTCGCTAGGAAGATTCATCTCGCGATCATCTGATAAGTGTAAATATTTTTTCAACATACTTAAAAAGGGATCGAAATTTAGATGGACAGATGAATGTGAAAAAGCTTTACACGGAATAAAAGAACATCTAATGGATATATCAATTTTACAAAAAGCAGAGCCAGGGGAGGAATTATTAATCTACCTTGCGACAACCTCGCATGCACTAAGCGCAGTATTATTGCGAATAGACGCAGGAGTGGAAAAGCCAATCTATTACATCAGCAAAACATTCAATGCCGCGGAGAGGAATTATTCAAAAATTGAAAAACTAATTTTGGCATTAGTCTATGCAACATTTAAACTTCACATATACTTCCAAGCACACACAGTTAAGGTACTGACAAAAGTACCGATTGAGTCGATAATGAAAAATTCAAAAGGTCGGGGAAGGGTTGAGAGATGGAATGCTCAAGTAAGTCATTGCAAAATCAAATATGAAATACTATCTTCACCAAAATCACAAGTTGTCATGATTTTTAGCAGAATTTCCTTTGGAAGAGGATGAAGCGATGGAAGAAATGATGGATATAGAAGAAGAACATGGAAATCCAAGGGATTTATTAACCGAGCCAAACGGGTGGGAAATATTGGTAGATGGATCATCAAATGGGGAAGGCAACGGAGTTGGGATCGTTTCGATTTCGCGGAAGGCAATAAAATGGCTTTTTCTTTGATTGAAATTTGCATCTACCAACAATGAAACAGAATATGAAGCTATAATACATGCTCGCAATTCGCAATAGAAATGAAGTTGGAGAATGTGAGAGAGTCACCAGTGATTCCCAATTAGCTATTCGCCAGATAAAAGAAGAATATACTACAAATGAACCATCTTTGAAAAAAAATACAAGAAACTTGTTGAAGAATTGTCGGCGAAGATACCAAAAATAAAATGGAGGCATATATCAAGAAGAGACAATAGACTCTCAGATGCTTTCGCTTTTATATCAAGTATGATGATAGATCCAGCTGCGAGATGCATAAAAATACGGAACACTTCTATCACCATCAATCAATAAAGAGGAAGAGCAAGAGATGAAGTGATGCTCATAGAAGATGGAGCACAAAGGCCCTATAGTGAAGATTGGAGAGCAGAACTTCATGCATATATGATGAAAGGAGAAACACCAAGAAATAGATTAGAGACGCACAAATTAAAAAGTCGTGCAACAAATTATGAATTAAGAGACGAGTCTTGTCTGAAGATCCTTTAATGGACCCTCGCTTAGATGTTTAACACGAAAGGAAGGAGAAGCGGTGTTAAAGATGTTACATAGTGGGGATCTTTGGCAATCACGGTGGTGGAAGATCTTTGGCACATAAGGCGAAAATGCAAGGCTATTATTGGCCATATATGCATGAAGATGCGAAACAAATATCAAGGCGTTGCGAAGATTGTCAAAGGCACGGAAAGAAAATACATGCACCAGGAGCACCATTAACTTCTTCAACAAGTGTATGGCCTTTTGGAAAGTGGGGTTTAGACATTGTGGGACCATTTTTACGGTACAAGGCAAAGAAGGTATACGATTGTCGCTACATATTATTTCACAAAATGGGCGAAGTAAAAGCGGTACAACACATTCGCGATAAAGATATTTTTACCTTCATATTCGAAAACATCATATGCAAATTTGGAATCCCCGCACAGTTGGTATCTGACAATGGGAAGCAGTTTGAGGGACAAGATATAGAATTGTTGCTTAATGCATTTCAGATAAAGTGTGGGAAATCAACTCCTTTATACCCTTGAGCTAATGGACAGGCGAAGCAACAAATAAAACAATCGCGAGATATCTTTGAAGAAGAAGTTAGAAGGACATAATAAGGCATGGTGTGAACAAGTGCATAATGCGGTATGGGCTTACAATAAAACCATGTGAGAAGCTACGGGAATGTCACCCTTTTGTTTAACATATGGAGTTGAAGTTTGTACTTAGACGAAGTTATTATTCCAACAACAAAGAAAGAAGCTTGGGAGAAAAATCTTAGTGCGGGTAATATTTTGATCAAGTTAGATGAATTGGAAGAAAAAATAGAAAGAGCACTACAGCATATGGATAATTACCAGCGAAGATTAGCCAGAGGATATAACAAACGTGTCAAGACATGCGAATTTCAACCAGGCGATTTGGTGTTGAGAGAAACACCAGTATATCAGCGAGAAAGTGGTGGCAAGCTGGCGAAAAAATAGGATGGACCTTATATTATCAAGGAGATAGTCGGAATAGGGGCATAAAAATTAATGGATCCTGAGGGCAAAGATGTGGGCCACAGATTGGATAGACTGTGGAATAGATTATACTTGAAGAAATATTACCCGTAGAAGATTATGGGAAAATAATAGACTGCGAAGTAATGTAGATTGAAGCGAAATGAACTTATATGAAAATGTTGCGAAATTGCACGAAACAAAGAAAGAACATGCGAAGATCTTGCAAATAAAATAACATAAGATAACCAAAAAACAATGACATATCAGAATGGGACGAACCTGCTATGGCGTACACCCTAGTTCGCGAATCAAAATTTCGTAAGAGGCAAATGTAAGACCTAAAGTGCGTCATAAAAGGGGGTATCTGTTAACATGGCTCGGGGAAAAGGTTACACCGCCCCGGAACTCCGGGTCATGGAGATTTGGGGTCAATAAAGCCCATCCGGGAGAGATACCTTGGATTTCCAACTATATATATAAGGTTATACCCTGGTTGGACGACCGAGGGTCTCTTCTAAGGAGTCAGCGTATGATCAAGGCGCCGAGGTACATGGTTGAGCCAAGAGTGCCTGGTGCACTTGAAGTGTCTCGGCCATTCTTGGCAAGTCTTGGCATATGTTGCACTCGGCCCGAAGAAAACTCCACTTAGGGTGCGGTCTCGTAACCATAAGCCATATGTGTATAAGGGATAAGAGGCTGCGAAAACAACTGGTTGTTGTTAAGACCGGATGGGAGGAGCTAGTCTTGTATGGCCGATGTACGCCTCCTTGAAGGGGCAACCAGGGAGATGATAAGGGCGGAACCCTCCATTAGGGAGCTGATAAGTGTCTTAAGACGCAAATGTCATGAGGCTTTATTTTCGCAAGAAAATTTAGGCTTGTCATATTTGTGCGATGATCCTGAAGAGGCAATAATACAAAATAAAAAGATAAGACGAGATCAATGGGTCAGTACATGAAAGTGTAAGGACGTCCTGCGATTTCGTCGCAAGACGACAATGTCATGGGGCTTTATTCTCGCAAGAAAATCTAGGCCTGTCATATTGTCGCAATAAAATTATCTGCGGAGAGGCAACAATACTAAGAAATGATAAGGCAAAATCAATGGGTCTTTACATGAAAGTGTAAAGACGTCCTGCGATTTTGTCGCAATAACAAGAGATGGCACAGTAAGACCTTTAACTAGGAAGGCAAAATAAGACCATATGACAAAAGATTTATAAAAATTAACTATTATTTATGCAGGTCATTCATCGCAAAGAAGAAAATAAGAGACAATATGAGAGTTATTCACCAAAAAACATAATATTTCTTACAAAAAAGTGCACTTCAGAAGGAAATAAAAAACATCATATGCAAGAAGTTATGAAGATCAAGAAACTAAAAGAAATGAAATTACAAAAGAAGTTCATTTCTCAACATTAATTCTTTCATCTTCAATAATTTTATCAGCTTCACCAGCTTCCACACTTTCGCGAGTTGTTGCATTCCTTGAGAACCCCCTTCACCTGGATTATTATTGACAGCTTCATTGTTTGATGGGATCACATTTTCATTAGCGAGATCTTCGCCGCTTTCGTATTCATAGTCACTATCAGGAGAATTAGGGATTTCATCATCCTCAACTTCAAGAGGTTCGACAGATACAGAGTCAAGAGATTTGGACAATAAAACATCATTCAAAAGAACTTCAGCTTTGAGATGAAATTGGCGAAGAAGTGCCTTCTGATGATTTGTACTCTGGATATCTTTGGAGTAACTGAGGTAATCAAATCTCCTTTCGGACCGATTGCGAGAACGAGCGAGAGAAGTGGCAAGAATCGCATTTTCTTTGTGAATCTTGGCATAACTAGCCTCCAAAGTAGAAAGAGAGGAACGAAGATCTTTCTCAGATTCTGCAAAAATGAAGAACAACAGAGTTATACAAATAAAGAATTCGCAATAAAAGGATATCATAAGAAAACTAGACAAAGAAAAAACGGACGAGGCAGTCAAATTTTATGACTACCTTCCTTTTGCGAGATAAGATGTTGGGTCAAAGCCAAGCAACTACTTTCCAAATGATCCATGGCACTATCAAAATTATCTCCAACCAGACCTTTTAATCGAGAATGCAAACTCTTTTCGTTAGAAACAAGTAAGGTATTCTCCTTAGCAAGGGAGGAGTAAGATTCTTTTAACTTGGAATATTGATCCTTGAGTTGGCTTGTTTTCACACTTAAAGTTATTCTACCCTGAATAAGCTTATCCCTCTCGTGATGACTTCTTTGAGTTTACTTCTCGGTGAGCAGAGAGATTGTTCTTGTTCATTACACATTTTTTGACGGACATCAAGTCATTTGCGAAGAAATCGCCACCTTATTTAACAAAACTCGCTTCTCTTGAGATAGAGTTCCATTCTCATACGATAAGGTTTCCAACTCCAAATTAGATTTAGCCAAAGAATAAAGAGATGAGATAATTCATTACTTAACAAGTCTTGCTTCGAACTAAGTGAGCATTCTCTTTGGTAAGGTTATCTATTTGATCAACGAGTACGAATGAAGATTATCTAGTTGGTTATATTGCTCCATCCAAGCATCTCTATCCATTCGAGTTTCTTCAACGACAGATTCCAACTGATATATCTCCATTTTTAAACCACGGTTTAAAGCTTAAAAGGCGAACAAGGTTTAAAAAAAAAAAAAAAAAAAAAAATGAAGAGTGTAATACCTTTTAATTCTTCGTTCTTCTTGCGAAGATTATCGCGATCCAATGAAACGTTTTGAAGTTTCGATTCTCAAGATGGAGAGTGTCACACTTCGCGAGTCATATCTTGAAGATTATTCTTCAAAGACTTGATTTTCTTGTTCTAAAGACATTTGCGACATCTGTCGGAACTAAAGTATTTACTCGAGACTCGCAAACACTAGACTTGATGGGATCAATGGAGGTCTTCTTGGCGTCATTCATGATATCTGATAAAACTTTGAAAGCTACATCCATTCCCTCCAGATTTTCTTTAGTAAGAGGAATAGACTCAGAAGAAGAGGTAATGACGACAGAAGAGGGGAGAGTTGAATCATCTTTGGTCATTGGAATGTCATGAGAAGAGGAAACCCGCTGAAGGTCAATGATTGGGGGTGAGGCAGAAGAAGAAGAGAAGGGTTCATTTTGAGGGACTTCATTTATAGAAAATTCAGGTATAGGAGGAAAATCGGCAACGACATTTTTAGAGATAACCAAAGTATAATTATCTTACGAAGATATCGCAGGAGGTGTGGGTTTATCCTGTGAAGATATCACAGAAGGTATTGGTTTATCTTGCGAAGATATCGCGGGGAGGAGTTTTGAGCTTGAATACGGAAATGAAACGAGGAAGATTCAACATTTTTAGAACGGCGAGGTTTCTTGGGGGATCTATCAATATTTTTGTCATCCTGCGAATCACAAGTCAAATAAGAAACAGAGGCAACAATATTGTTATTAGAAGAATAAGTGTTTCTTAATACCTTGTTATTCGCAGGCTTCCTTTTAGTAACAACAATTTTCGGTTGCGAGCCCACGGGAACATTAGGGTTTAGAACTATGAACTTGGTGTTAGATTTATTCTTACTGAAATAAAAACAGCACGGGAATCATTAGAGAAAGAATATGATTAGGATAAAATAATTTCGATAGAAGAGATCAATCACAAAAAGATCAATTTTGGCAAAATTAACAAACCTTGATGGCTCCATAGAAACGGTAGCAGAAAGATGATGAGAACAGTAGCAGAGAGACAATAGCATGAAGACGATGAAGAATTGCAGAAAGAAAAATAGCGTAAAAAATTTGCAGAATATGAAGAAGATAAAATAAAAGAAGGAAACATCCTCATGGAGAATTTCTCCTTAAATAGACAAGAAAAAAGTGACCAGGTTAACATTAAATGTACTTAGGTAAAGGGGAGATTTTGACACGTGTGGCGATTACGCCTAATTCACGGAATCTCGACGGTAGATTGATGGAAAGAAATGAACGATTTGCGGCAGTTTGAAAATAATAATTCTCATGACATTATCTTCTTCGCAGAGAAGACATGAGAAGAGGCAAGATGTAGGATCAGAATATCGCAACACCAATACCTCTGCGAAATTCATAAACGTTACGTAGCGAAGGCGTTGCAAATGAATAAAATAAGTGACGCAATGGATGACGACAGCCAAAACACGAGAAAGGAGTGAAGACCTAGCGAGATCTAGGAGTGTCGCGAGATTATGCATTTGTACACTTGCGACACTTCGCAAATCGTTCCCGAAAATAAAGGACAGCTTAGATGTCATCCATTATGTAATACCTAGATAAAGATCCGAACATGCCTATTAGGAGGAGGATCTTTTTCGAGTGTTGAGCAAGTCATTAAGAGAGAAAGTTTATAGTGATTGTATTTTTCTTTAGCTCTTTTCCATTTTATCTTGTAAACATTCAAGAAATTAATCAACAAAAATTATAATTATTCATCTTCAATGGATTGATTGTGTGGATTCTTGTGAGGGTGTAGTGTAGGATTTCCGCAACTACGGAAGGCTTCTTTGGCTGGATCACGGAATCTTTGGAGCGTTGGCGCTAACTTAACCATGGAGCACTAGAGCCATGAAGAGTTGGCTTGACCACGGAGTGATGGAGCCATGGAGAGTTGGCTTTACCACGAGTCTTTGGAGCCATGGAGAGTTACTGAGTTGAGCGACCGGGTGTTCCTCGTGTTGTCGCGGCTCTGGTTCGGTCATGGAACGAAGATATTGGCACACTACTTGTTCGGCTATGGAGCATGAGTGTGGTGCGCCCGATCATCTATTCCCTTTCATGGATCGAGTAAGGAATCCTTATTCTATTCAAACTCTAGAAAGCTGCGTTCGTATGAAAATGGGTATCGACCCTCTTCTGTTTTTGGTGTTCGTCCAGCTCCGTACTTTCATTTGCCCCTTTTCATCATTTGTTAGCGGTGGTAGAGCGAGCATTAATGGTAACAAAGCAATCTCCAAATCAGCAGCAAGGCGAGCCAGGATAACTCAAGGTAGGTGCTCTCGCATGTATCCACCCAACAGTACCATCGATCTTCTCCAGAATGTGTAATAAGGTTAGATTCCGAGAAGAATGAGTATCGACCTCTCGGTGGATTTCAAAATTTACCAAACTCCATTGCACTCTTGGGATGGCTGGATGAAATAATGTCAGGGCTAATCTTGGAGATTGTGGTTGCGTTGTTGGTTCATCCTTGACTTTATTTGGTACCTAGACTTTTGATTGCGATGATGATATGCTGTGGATGCTTGTATGGTCGAAATCTTCCGCAGCCATTGGGTGAAGTAGATGAGTTTAGAGATGTTTCGTTGCTGATGTGCTGCTATCAAGTCCTCAAGGGCTTCGTTCCAAACGACATCCTTTGAATCACCTTATGAATCTTGGAATATTGCATGGAGTGTGGTGAGCAGTCCCCAGTTATACTTCCGTTAGATCCGATGGCGTGGCCGGATATGTGAATGTATCTCTGTGGCGTGCTTTTGGGGTCTTTGGCGCACGTGTACGGCTTCATGTTGAGAAATTCTTGCGGCTCGTAAAACTTCGGCAGTGATGATGTTGAAATCGGAAATAACCTGGTTGAGAGCAGTGAAGGCATTCCATTCTGGTAGTCCCCATGTGAAATTATCGTGAGCCTATTTTCTTGTGGAACATGTGCTTGGTGCATTCCGGTAAGGTGGTGACTGCGTTTAAGCTTCTAAACATGAAGGAGGCTTTAGTCCCGTGTCTAGCCTACTTTAATTGCATCGCCTTGAATCCACGCCTATGGGATTTGATACAATCTTATCATACTCTCCTGGATGTGATGCTGGGATGCTTGGAATATTGCACGGACGAAACATTCTGGATAACGAAGAGGTAGGAGTGGGAGAGTTATGTCGTTAATCGTGGCTCCCTCTGTCTCTTCAAGAAAAATGTTTCAACTGCGTCTCGGGAGTTATCTCATGAATGCTTGATTGTTGTCAGGGATGGACCGTGATGAGCAGTCCCCAGTTGCACTTATTTTTAGTTACTCAAGTTGCTTTCTCTGAGCAGGCTTGGGATCCGTCTCGGCTTCATAAAGTGTTGCAGGCGCCTTCTAGACAGAGAGGTGATGATATTCTTACGCTGCACCTCTGAAGGGTGGATGACCTTGTCGCGGCTATGACTTTTGGTTGACCGTGTATTCTGAGTTTTGACAGTGAAGGGATCCCGTGTAGAGCCTCAGTCCCCAAGTGTGGTTTACATGTTTATATCCTTGTATCGGTTGTTGCTATGGTGAAGCTCTGGCTGGTATCGACAAACGAGCAGCAACAGTTCTTGGCAGCACATGTGATCAGAAAATACTACATCGCGTGGGAACCAAATAGGCTGGTTGGAATTTCATGGGAGTCCATGGAAGCAAAGGGATCGAATGGATGCGTAAGCTAGTAAATTGTCCACGACTACGAGGTTTGGCGAGATGGATCAAAAAGTGGCCACAATTGCGATCCTTGGTTGGCTGTGATCACGATCCTTGACAGGGAGGAGTGTGGTGGCTACGGGCACGAACCTTGGAAGTAAGGAGTGTGGCGGCTATAATTCTTGGAGAGGACTTTGAAGCTCACGGAGCAAAATGCTGAAGCTTCGGCTTCGGATCTTGGAGCAGCTTATGGAGAGAATGCTGAAGTGGCTTCTCGAGCGAGACGTTGAAGCGGCTCCTGGAGAGAACTCCAGTGAGGGTGCCATCAACCTTTGACTTAGAAAAATGAATTGATACGATATGGCATATGGGAAGACGTCACAAATAGTGCTGGTCGGCAAGTATTGTTTCTCTCCTCATGGGAAAGAATACGCTTCTTCTGTTTGATTTTCCCTTTCAACTCTCAGAGCCTTGATGTTTACAATGTTGAAGTCGGAGTCCGCGTCAATTAGCATGTTTTCAAACTCGACATCCTTTAAGTGAACGGTGGTTAGGAGTCCCAGTTCCATCTATCAATCGTGCTTTCAAGAGGTACTTGGGTTTGAGAACGGCTTCCCGGATGGAAACTACTGCTGTTTTCCGATCTGATGCGGTTGAGGGCTGCAAGTATGTCTTGACGATGCGCCTTGGAGAAATACAAAATCTCACAAAAGTGTTTCATCATAGACTACACATGGAGTCCCTAGAAATTATGCAGCTCCAGATGGAAGAGGGTCTCTGTGAACTCAGGAGGGTTGCTGATTTTCTTTGCCTCCATTTTGGAGAAGTCGTTCCTGATCTTCATGTGTGATGAAATTAGATTCCTGATTCTTCTCTACTGGGCGTTTAGGAGCAACGCGAGTCTCTTCATCTATAAAGGCGCGTCCTGCTGAAATGGCGCTAGATGTTAAAATGGGGTGGACGTGACTCTGGTGGTAGCCGCTTGTTAGTGTCTTGAGGAAAATAGGTATCTCTTTGTGAGTTGTAGTCATGTCTGTCCGAGCCTTACGAGAACCTTTTGTCTTTCCATCAAATCAACAGTGGTAAGAAGAAATCGGCTTCTTCTGGCTCTTCCAGTCTCTCGTCCTGATGGTGGAGTAGCAGCGACTCTGGTGACGGTTGGAGCTATCACACTTGAAGAAACGTTGAGAGAGGCGGCAGCGGCTCTGGCTCTGGTGATTAGAGGTGTAACACCTGAAGGAGCATTTTCCATGTTTCTGGTGTTGATAGGTGGCGTATTAGCACCATTGGGAGAAACGTTAACACCGAGAATAATCTCGGCGCCGGTGTTCTTAGGGTTTTTTGATGATCCTGACCTGAGTTATACCATCTTGAGATCGGAGTTGAAAGATAAAATCGGGAATTGAGAAATTGATATTGTAACCGAGAGATTAATCTCGCACTGTTGTCGCCAATTGTTTGAGGGTGAAAACGGTTTCTGCTAATTTTGGTAATTTCGTGTGTGTGGGTGAGAAACGAGTCTAAACCCTAAACAATGTACTGCACGGGAGTACTTTGATTCGAGATATCAATCTGTACAAATCCGTCTTAAACCAAGAAATGGCCGTTCCAGACTTGTTTCGGTCATAAAGTGAATGAGAAGTGTTGGTCTTAGGGAGGGAAGCGAAGAGAGTGTTGAAGCCAGAATAGTTGATTCTGGAAGAGTGGTTGTATTACGACTCGTATCAGAAGGTGAAACGCTAGCAATGTCGAAAGCTAACAGGTGATTTCTGAGTGTTGTATTCTCCTGACTAAAACATGTTCTTGGAGGAAATAGGTGAAACCTATTTATACAAGTCGTAATAAAACATACCCTGGCTTCATAAGAAGTGGAAGCGGTTGAGTGGTGGAAGAAAGTGGTAACGGGTAACGCCTGGAATTGATGTTTCCATAATGAGGATACGTTTCACCACTTATTTCTTGCCATTACTTACCGCCTCACTTTTATGACACTTTCTTGTAACGGGCGTATTACACGCCGCACGCTGTAAACCGCCAGACCAATACCCTGATGAGCATCCCCCAGTTTGTGACATGTTTTGATGTCTCGAGTGTTTTCATGAAAAACGTGTAGCATATAGCTAGCGTATGGCAAGTTAAGATTGAGAGGCTTGCCAGGCTCGGTGGCGATCTTAGGCTAGGTGAGATCGCATCTCGGGAGGAAGGGTAACCGTTGATTGTGGCTACCTTCCATTTGGCAGCCGGCAGCATGGTGGCATGGCCAGCATGCTCGTGCATACTTTAGGCGTGGCCAAATTAGGGTTTTGGCATAAACCGTGGAATTTGGCATTACAACCTAAAGTTGCCACAAGTTTGGTGGCGAACTTGTACGGCTGAGATCTGCATCTCAGGAGGAAGGGTAGCCGTTTATCGTGGCTACCTTTCGTTTGGTGGACAGTGGCATGGTGGCATGGCATGCTCGTGCATAAATAGGTGCAACCACATTAGGTTTTGATATAAACCGTGGAATTTGGCATTGCGACCAAAAGTTTCCACAAGTTTGGTGGCAAGCTTGTACGACTGAGATCCGCATCTCAGGAGGAAGGGTAGCCGTTGATCGTGGCTACCTTTCGTTTGCATAGCGGTATTGGAAACATGCTGGTGGTATGGTGACATGCTAGTAGCCGCGGCATAGCAGTATGCCAGTTGCGACATGGCTAAAGCTAAAATTGGCGTTGTGGAATAATTAGGTAGCAACTTGCCCAAATTAGGGTTTGGCGTGTCGAAACCCTAATTAGTGCGTGTAGTATGCGCATGCGGTATGTTGGCGCGTTTTTTGGGAAGCTAGCGTGTTTTGGGAAGCTAGCGCGTTTTTGGGAAGCTAGCGTGTTTTGGGAAGCTAGCGTGTTTTGGGAAGCTAGCGCGTTTTTGGGAAGCTAGCGTGTTTTGGGAAGCTAGCGTGTTTCGGGAAGCTAGTGTGTTTCGGGAAGCTAGCATGTTTTGGGAAGCTAGCGTGTTTTGGGAAGCTAGTGCATTTTTGGGAAGCTGGCGTGTTTTGGGAAGCCAGCTCAGTATGGCGACATGTTTTGAGGCCGTGTCAGGTTTGGAGCAACCTGATTGGTCGACGGGAAGTGGGACCAGTATGCTAGGACGTGGCCACACTTCCAACGTGCGGTGGCGGATTTGAAGCGACCTGATTAGTCGATGGGAAGTGGAGCCAGCATGCTAAGGCGTGGCCACACTTCCAACGCGCGGTGGCGGATTTGAAGCGACCTGATTGGTCGATGAAAAGAGGGCCAACATGCTAGGGCGCGACCGCACTTTTAGTGCGATGTGGCGGATTTGGCCGCCTAGCTTGGCTAAGCATGGTTTTGACCAACGGGGTCTAGTATAATGCGCGGGGCGCGAAACCCTAATTTGCAAATTAGTCAGTTTTATCATTTCTTTGTGAGTTATCACAATAATTGGCTGGATTTTGTATGCTGCCATAAAATCCTTATCTACAGAATGCAGTGTGCTTTCCGTATGAGCATTTTGTGCAATGGCCTTAACTTTGGTACTTGGAGGTTCATGATACTCCCCTGCGAGTGAATATAAATTTGTCATGCCATACCGATTTAAGGGTTCTGCTGGGGAACATAGCATAGGAAAGTACTCATTGAATCTCGTATTGGCGAGGTGCCGAAATTTACAGTGTTATGGATGAAAGTATATTGAGCGGCTCAATAAATATGTCGGTGGAGAGGTTAGTACTCACAGCACCGTTTCCTAGCAGAGTGACGTCACATCTGATGCAAGGTTTTACGATTTTAACCCTAAGCTAAAAACCACCATCAACAGTTACCAAGGTAACTTAGATTTCAAACCCTTATCTGAAAACTATATAAAGGAGAACTCTAGCAACTTGGAAACCTAATCCCCACACCTCCTGTGTGTTACTAGTTGCATAACTAGAGTCGATTCTCCTTTAACCTTAGGTTTCTTCTCGAGACCCTGTAGGCTAACGACTTGAAGACTTCATTGGGATTGTGAATCAAGACCCAACTATTATCTTTGTAGTTGCGTGACTTGATCTTGTTTTTTCTATCGTGTTGAGTACAATTGGAATAATTGGCTCGAGATTTTATATCTCCGATAGGCAAGACAGAAAAGTAATCACAAACACTTCGTCTCATCGTTTGTGATTCCACAATATCTTCTTTCGCAAGTCGATTAAGATTATTGTGAGGCGATTGATAATTCTAGGCTGTTCTTCGGGAATATAAGTCTGGGTTATCGATTGGTTCCTGTTCACCTTGATTTATATATCAAAAGATGGAACAAAAACTCTTGGGTATTTCTGTGGGAGATAGATTTATTCAATCCTATAGACTTTTTTATGTGAGACAGATTTGTCTATCAAGTCTTCGACTTTGGGTCGTAGCAACTCTTGGTTGTGGGTGAGATCAACTAAGGGAATCAAGTGCGTAGTATCCTGCTGGGATCAGAGACGTAAGAGCGCAACTTTACCTTGAATCAGTATGAGATTGATTAGGGTTCAACTACAGTCCAGTCCGAAGTTAATTGGTAGTAGGCTAGTGTCTGTAGCGGCTTAATGATATACGCATTTATGTGTCTATTTTGATCTCAATTATGTGTATTATTAGTGCTCGATTTTATACTTATTTGATTATTTTATGTTTTTGTAGGTGTTTTTGGAGAAATAAGCTTTTGCGGGAAAATTGGCTCGAAAAGTGGTATTTGCGCTCGTGGGAGAAAGTTACTATTCGGACTCTCGGTTTGGATAAGGGACACCTAAATTACTAAGGGGCACCCACTTGCTATTTACACCCCAAGACACTCCAATTGTTATTCGCACCCCAATCTGGTTAGGGGGACTTCTTCTTCAACATTCAAACCATTTCTTTTGGCGGGGAAGTTTATTATTCACGGGCAGAATTAGGGTTCCGATTTTTGACAAGTTCTGAGGAGATTAAATCACTGGATTCGGTTGGATTGGACTTGAATTTAGTAAACAGGCCTGGTATGGTTGATGGGATCGATTGAAATGGGCTGGATAATCAGTTCTCAATGAAACAGAGGAAGAGGATGTTACGGGATAGTTGGTTGAAGATTTGGACGAGATTGAGCCGGAGATTTTCACGGTAATGATTTGGTATTACCTGTTACATCAAAACAGATCGGTAGTAGTCCCAGCATTCGATAAAAAAGAAAGTTCCATCAAATCTCGAGAAAACAGAGAGCGATTACCATATCTCGGGTTTGTGGATTTGTTTAGGAAGGTGCGTGGTAAACGGGAAGTTTATCTTCTACGATATGTTAATATCTATCTTTGGGAAGAGTTTGGTGTCAATCAGAACACGCGTGAAGGTGAAGATAAACAAGGAAAATCCGTGACTTTGCGTGGAAGAAAAGAGATGGGTTGAGAAGATATTGTCGGGATTTATTCGACTGTTGTGTATAAAAGAGGTGGTTCGAGTCCAAAATAGGGTGATCGGGAGTTTGGGGTGGTTCTTTGTGAAGAAAGGAACGCGCAGAGAGGAGAAGTAACAAACGGTGAAGAAGAAGGAGAAGGGTTGCGACGACACTACGAAGTGTCGTTCTCAAGAACCCTAATCAAGAACATTAAGCAAAGAAAGAACACTCGCAGATTCTCGCAAAGCAATGAGAAAACTATCGTTCTCTCCTCAGTCTTATTCTTTTGTAACAGTGAACTCTGTAACGCCAAAACAGCGTTGCAGATTGGCTGAGTTATATAATTTCTTCAATAAAAACACCTTTTGAGCCATGATTTATTATTTTGAGCGTGTTTTTACCATGAGTAGCTAGACCCCAACACTGGGACAAAGGAGGAAGCCATTCTTCATGCATGTGGTAATTCTATTTATTCTTGTATGACTTTTTGCACTTGATTTAATTGTATTATGATTTTCACTAATTAGTTGTGATTTCGTTTGATGACGTATACTTAGTTTTAGTACTTTTGATGCGTCATGCTTGTGATTTACAATTAATCTTTTAAAAATCTACCTTGGCGAAGATATAGAGTCAATATTTTATGAGCTATAATTGTCTGGAATTGATAGTTGAACCACTTGAATATGAGAATTGGTGGAATCTTGAGTCTCAGTACCTCTCAATATTTGTGACAACCTTGTGAATATATTTTCTTTGTTTTTAGAGTTTTCTTAAATCAAACCTTTACAAGCCCGAGTTGAACGAACATTTACTACCACTTTACAAACAATTTCAAAATCACATCACTTAATACAGTGTGGTGTTCAATCTGGACTAGGTCCCGGGGTTTTTCTGCATTTGCGGTTTCCTCGTTAACAAAAAAGTCCGGTGTCTCGTGTTATTTCTATTCCGCATTATATTTTGTTATATAATTGAAATATCACAGGTTGTGCGTTATGATCAATCAATTAGAATATCCAACCTTTGTTACATTGATTGACACTTGAACATTGGTCTTTGGTACCATTCAAGTTACTCCTCTTATATTCAATCGGGCTCGCAGATTTGTATTTGCTGATTGCGGATTGAATTAAGAGTTAGATATATTAAAACTCTTTGACATACTTTATTCTAGATTGAGTCTGACTGTCTAGTTGATTCTCTAGAAAGTGTATTGGAGTAAGTCCTCTTAGATTACCAAACGAATTGTTGGGTGTGGTTGTTAGACCCCCGCATTTTCAATTGGTATCACAGCAGGAAAACACATTAAAGACCTTATATGTCTGTGTTTGTAGCGATCTGATATGGACAAAGGTGTTATCTCTATAAACGTACCACCAGTCTTCGATGGCTCAAATTACTTGTCTTTGGAAAATTGCTATGCGTGCCTTTCTTCAAGCGCCTGATTTTCAATCATGGTTTTATGTGGTTAATGGCTATGATGCTCCCGTTGTGGAAGTAGGGAATGCAACCGTTCCAAAGAACATTGGTGAATACAATGCTGCCGAGATACTTGCTGCAAAGCGAAACTCCGATGGTCTGAATGCCATTACACCAGATATTCAACACCATGTGACTACGTGCACTAGGTCTAAAGATGCTTGGGATATCTTAGAAACCGTATTCGAAGGTAATACCAGTGAAAAGGAAGCTAGGATTCAAAACCTTAATTCTGATTGGGAAAACCTTTGTATGGCAGATGAAGATTCGTTTAATGAGTTTAATCACAAAGTGTCTGAAATTGTTAATGCATCGTTTGCATTGGGTAAGACTATTCCTGAAAAGGATATTGTGATGAAAATTCTCAGATCGCTGCCATCTAGATACCATTCTAAGAAGCATGACATGTTGAAGGAAATTACCTTGATGCTCTCTCCAGAAACACATTGGTTGGAAAGCTAAAGATCTTTGATCATGAGCATACATCCAAAATTGGAAAGGATGTTACCTTCAAAGCACAAAAGAACACTAAATTACTAGACAAAAGTAAAAGTGTTTATGTCTCCGAGGATGATATTTCTCAGGCTGATTCATCGGATGAAGATCTTGACAAATCAGTCTCTTTGATCACAAGACAGTTTAGAGATCTTCTATTGAAGAGAAGTAAACATTTTTCTAGAGACAAACCTTGGCCATCAGTTAAACTTCACAACCGCATTCATCCTAAAAACTGGGATGCTGATGAGGCTGATGACGAAGATATGCCACAGTGCTTTAAGTGTAAAGGTTTTGGTTATTTTGCAAATGAGTGTCCAAATCGTAGAAAATACACTGGAACTGCAACTTTTGATGAAATGTCTGATCACTATGATTCCAATGAAGACGAAAATCAAGTGTTGCACTTCTTTGTGAAGATATTGATTTTGATAATTGTAGCAATACATATATCAATCTTGATATTCTTCCAGAAGAAGATTCAACCAATCTGGAAGAAAAAATTAACCTTTGTGTTGGAAACCCTATGTCTGATTTTTCAGGTTCCACTAGTTGCCTAGAAGCTTGCACATCTCGTGTGTCTGAATCATCTTATTCAGGGACATGTTCTTATTGTTCACTTAAAGGTCATGAACTTTCGAAGTGTTACAAGTATAAACACAAGATGAGACATGTCAAGAGACTTCAACGAAGAGCAAATCGCCTAGCAAACAAGCTCAAACTTGTTCAAAAACCGCCGAGGTATGTAAGATTTTATCCTCTTCAAAGAAGTTGGTTTCCAAAGATAAGTCAAGACCACTAGAGAGAAGAGTATGGTCTTAACTGTTTGACAGACAGGGTTCTATGAATTCCTTTAAAAGAGGTTACGGTGGACAAATTGTTGTTCACCGCAACACATCTTAATTGTGTTGTTTTAGTGCATCTTGTCTCATGTGCCTAATTAAAAGAGACAAGATTGTGCACACCTCAGGCTTAAGAAGAAAAAAAAAAACTTTTTTTTTTTGTTTTCTTAGTTTTGTTGTATGATTTGGAATTCTTTCATATCTAAATTGATTGATATTGGAAGAGACTTCCCTGTGTTTTCAATAAAAAGAGGGTTATTCTCGTCAATTCCACTCTCTTTAGGGTCGTGAATTGAGCGTGCGTGAACCTGTGTGGTTAAAAGGTTTCATAACCCTACATGCCTTTTTCCTTCTCTGAAACTCTTTTCATCGTAAGACTGCATGTTGAGTTTAAATTATGATTTCCTCTCACAAACCCATACACGTATGGAGACTCCAAGCATCATGTGTTCTGATGGAAAATATGTTAATATGATTGTTAAGCCATCAGTCATAAAGAAAAAAGAAAAAATCTCCATTGCCTCCAACTTTGAAAAGAAAAGAAAAGAATGTGAGGAATCCAAGAGTTGTTCCTTCAAATTCTCAGAAGTTTTCTGATGTTCTTGAAGAGTTGAAGGAAATAAGGAAGGAGATACATCTAATAAAGGCTTATGTTATGAGAACTCTCAAAATTCAGAAGGCCCTGGTTTGACATCATCAGCCTAGAAGGTTTGTTGGAATTGACTCCTTTCTTTACGAACCTAATGTTCCCATGGCTGTTGACGACAAGGAGTTCGGGGACGATAAAGAATTATTCATAGGTCTCAATGTCTAGTAAATATTCTTTTAAAGAATTTATTTCTTGTTTTTAGAAGAATAACTAGGGTTTGGAATAGCCATTATTGTGAGTACACATAGCTATGTCCAACGATTTTCATCTTCAATGTTTTTAGATTTATTTATTTAAATTCTAAGTTATTTGGAAGATGATTCTTGCAATCTTAATCTTTATGATTTTATATATTGGAAATTGTTATGGGATATGTTGTTTACGTCCGTGAACTTGTAACTATCCCATACTTGTTCAAAAGTTATCTCTATTATGTCGATATGAAAGTATTGATAGAAGATAGAATGAACTTTTGACATTACAAAAGTTAAAGCCTTTTATGTCATTGTTTTGATGGAAGAAAGGATAAAGCTTTTGATTACAGGGATTAAGTCTATTATATGTCATTGTGCAAATGGTGATGGAAAATAGAATGAATCCTTGTTTATTCCACAATATTAGTCGATCTCCGATCCACATCTTTGTGCATATACTGTGTTGCTCCATAAGATTTCTTATGTTTGAGTATGACCAACTAAATGGATCATTCTCTGGTGGTTATTTTAGTTGTTGCTCCGAAAGTTCACTTATGTCGAGCATGACCAATTGAATTGATCACGTCGTGGTTAATTTGGTTGTGTATGTCAATTAAATTAATCGTGGGTTTTCTTGTGATTAATTTGGTTGTATTTTTCGATTGTGTTAATCACGGGTTCTCTTGTGGTTAATTCAACTGAATATGTTGGATACAAATTCATGTTTTCATGTGATTTGATTTTATCCAAAAGAAATCCTTCTTTTCTTGTAAAAGCAAGGTCGCCTTTGTTGTTCTTTCGGGAATGACATATTATGGGGGAGAGTTCATTTTGAACGTGTGCTTAATTGAAAAATCTTTGTGGGGAGTGCGGCTGTGGAATATCCGGGGTTATCTTGTATCTTTATGAACTCCTTGATGAATGCATTTAGCTTCGGCTTTATGATGTCATCTAAATAAGTTGTTATGGTATTCTCTTTTAGTCATGAAGTATCTCTGTGAAAATTTCATGAGGATCCCACTAGTTTTCGTACCTTTGCCAATTTATATTGACAAAAGAGGGAGAATCAATGTGTAGTGTGATACTACAAATACATATGGTTTACGGGTCATTATGTAAGGGGGTGTGGTTTTCATGTTGAGATGTAGTATTGACTAAGGGGGAGTGATACATATCACCATAGTATTGTTGTCAAAGTTGTGATACAATTGAACTTTGATGTTGTGTAATAATACTATGACACCGTATAACAATGATTGAGAGCATTTTGTTTTCTCATTGTTATCGCTACGGATCTTCAACAACTATGATGCTAAACTTACAACCTTTAGGATCATGGAGTACTTGGAAGTGGCGAAGATTTCGGGTCGCGTTGAAGATGCCAAGGAGATCAAGAATTTGGATGAGAAGCTACAATTTCTATCTATTTTGTAATCCATATGTATTGATAGTTTTTCACTAAAATTGACAACGGGGGAGATTGTTAGAGCACTGCTCGGTCAAACTCGCATGCGTTGCTATCGCAAGCATGTTTGTCAATGTTAGTGATCAAAACTATAAGTCTTGATTTCTAGCCTATTTATAGATGTCTCGGACTAGGACATAAATAGTGTAGTTGAGCTTAGATTTCACAGAGTTCATCATTTGAAGACGAAGAACTACTAAGGGGAGCTTGTGGAACTTCTTCGACAAAAGGTATGTGGATACTTGAACTCATCTATCACTTGGAAAGTCTATTTCTACTATCTCCTATATTAAGACATAAGTCGTGTTAAGATATAGTTTTCTCTATACACATTTGAGATTTCGAGTTGAGTATATCTCGCTTACATATTTCTCAAAATATGTGTTGGTAAGCTTTCGCTTCGACCAAGTTCATCTTATATCATGAGAAAATTTCCGAGTAACATCTTACATGGTTTGTGTGATACAATCATTTGATGTAGGCTTGGAATGTTTCGATATGATTATTTCAATATCTTGAAAATTTCTTTGATGCTAATAGTGTGTGAAAACGGCTATTATCATTATAGAAGAATGTTTCAATGATTGAAATAAAGAGTTGAGAATGTAACCATCTTTGGATATAAGCATATATAGTGTGTTCGCACATTAGTGTATAAATCCATAAACCGGGAGCCAAGAGTATGCATATGTGTGTATACGAAATTGGTGAAGGAGACAGGTTAAGTATGCGTACAAGTACGCATACTGGAAAAAGTTTTCGAACCGAAAATTTCTGCTGAGTTTGGTTTTGACAAACTCTTAAACTAGTCACCTTAAGTATGCATAACCGTACGCATATTGGTGAAAGTTTTCGAATCGAAAATTTCTGCTGAGTTTGGAAACTAAACAAACTCAAATCTGGTTGCTTAAGTGCGCATACCCGTACGCATACTTAAGCTGGTTACTTTGTCAAATTGGTCAGTTCATGGACTTAAACATTTAAATCATAAGGAATGCAATCTTTGCAAACCGTGGCTATAATGTTCATGATTGATTCAAGTGAATCAAACCGATTTGGTTTCAATTGTGTTCACTATACGATTGAACAACTTTTTAACTAGTTTCATTTGAGTCATTTGAATTAGTTATGGTTAAGATGAATAAGGTTGATATGAGAGTAATCATATGGATAACCTTGGTTCACTATTTGTGAACCAACATGGTGTACACGTTTAGGTACGGTTATATAAACCTAAATGAGGGTACATTTCATTTGTGTTTAACAAGCTAAGTTAGATCTAACGGTTGAAAGATGTTAGCTTGGGAGAATTAGGTTTTTCATCTAACAGTGAATATTGAATGCTTTGTTACCAAGGTAACTTAGATTGCAAACCCTGATTTGAAAACTATATAAAGGAGAACTCTAGCAACTGGGAAACCTAATTCCCACACCTCCTGTGTGTTACTAGCTGCATAACTAGAGTCTATTCTCCTTTAACCTTAGGTTTCTTCTCGAGAACTTGTAGGTTAACGACTTGAAGACTTCATTGGGATTGTGAAGCCAGACCCAACTATCATCTTTGTAGTTGCGTGATCTGATCTTGTTGTTTCCATCGTGTTGAGTACAATTGGAATAATTGGCTCGAGATTTTATATCGCCGATAGGCAAGATAGAAAAGTAATCACAAACATTTTGTTTCATCGTTTGTGATTCCACAATATATATCTTCTTTTGCTAGTCGATTAAGATTATTGTGAGGTGATTGATAATTCTAGGCTGTTCTTCGGGAATATAAGTTCGGGTTATCGATTGGTTCCTGTTCACCTTGAGTTATCAAAAAAAGGAACAAAAACTCTTGGGTATTTCTGTGGGAGATAGATTTAGTCAATCCTATAGACTTTTCTGTGCAAGACAGATTTATCTATCAAGTCTTTGACTTTGGGTCGTAGCAACTCTTGGTTGTAGGTGAGATCAACTAAGGGAATCAAATGCGTAGTATCTGTTTGGGATCGAGAGACGTAAGGAGCGCAACTGTACCTTGAATCGGTGTGAGATTGATTAGGTTCAACTACAGTCCGGTCAAGTTAATTGGTAGTATGCTAGTGTCTGTAGCGGCTTAATACAGTGTGGTGTTCAATCTAGACTAGGTCCTGGGGTTTTTCTGCATTTACGGTTTCCTCGTTAACAAAATTCTGGTGTCTGTGTTATTTCTATTCCGTATTATATTTTTTTATATAATTGAAATATCACAGGTTGTGCGTTATAATCAATCAATTAGAATATCCAACCTTTGGTTGTTGATTTACATTGATTGACACTTGAACATTGGTTTTGGTACCGTTCAAGTTACTCCTCTTATATTCAATCGGGCTCGTAGATTTCTAGTTACTGATTGCGGATTGAATTAAGAGTTAGAGATATTAAAACTCTTTGACACACTTTATTCTAGATTGAGTCTGACTGTCTAGTTGATTCTCTAGAAAGTGTATTGGAGTAAGTTCTCTTAGATTGCCAAACGAATTGTTGGGTGTGGTTGTTAGACCCCCGCATTTTCAATATCATAACCATAACTAGTTCAAATGACTCAAATGAAACTAGTTCTAGAGTTTTTCAATTGTTTATATTCTCATAGAAGTATACAAGACATAATTGAAGCAAAATTGATTTTGATTCACTCGAATCAAGTCATGAACATTACGGTTTGCAAAATATTGCATTCCTTATTATATAAATATATTAGTTCATAAACAAACCGATTTTTGAACATCATCCACTCAGGTATGCAAACGTGTACGCATACCTTAGTGGCGGACTAAGTTTGGGTGCGCCAAGATGCGAACGTCACGCATACCTCCAAACTCGGCCAAAAATTCCCGGAGCTAAAACTTACGCCCGTACGCGCATCTGTATGTGTACTAGGATCCCGGACTTTCACAAACCAACAGGTATGCATACTATGGTTCCCGGACATGGATTACATATATGCAAGTTCGCACACTATGCTTAAATCAAATTGTTCTAAACTCTCATTTCAACCATTGAAACATTCTTGGAAGACAAGAATAGCTGTGTCACACAAACTATTAGCTTCAAAGCAATTTTTCAAGTGATCGAATGATCAATACGAAACATTCCGAGTCTACATCAAATGACTGTCTCACACAAATCATGTAAGATGTTACCAGGCGATTTTCACATGATCATCTTTTGACTTTCGTCAAGAATATAAGATGAACTTGGTTAAAGCGAAAGCTTACCAACACATATTTCGAGAAATATGTAAGCGAGTTAATCTCAGCTCGAAATACCAAATGTGCATAATTGAAGTCTATATACCTATACGACTTTTGTCTCAAATAGGAGATAGAGTAGATAAACTTTTGAGTGATATATGAGTTCAAGTCTCCAAATACCTTTTTTCGATGAAGTTCCACAAGCTCCCCTTAGTAGTTCTTCGTCTTCAATAGATGAACGCCGTGAAGTCTAAGCTCAACTACACTTTCTATCCTAATCCGAGACTTAGCTATAAGTAGACTAGAAATCAAGACTTATAGTTGCAACTAAACTTGACAAACAAGCTTGAGATGGCAACGCTTGCGAGTTCGACCGAGCAGTGCTCTAACATTTCCTTTAATATATGCAAACAACTTTGTTCCTTTACTGTTTGGAAGACAATCAAGAGGAGTTGAGTGCTTAAGACTTTACATCGGTAAAGCAACTCAAGATAGTGATTTTCTGTCTTGGGATTCACGTGCATGATCAGTAGGTCGTAGACGCAGGGATACTAAAGAAACTAAGTAACTAGGGATAGATTACTTGGTCTCAACTATATGAAGTTGGCTTTGTTCTTTGTATAACGGCTTAATTCTTAGAGTATTCCAAACTAGACTAGGTCCCGAGTTTTTCTGCATTTGCAGTTTCCTTGTTAACAAAATATTGATGTGTCATTTACTTTACTTCCGTATTATAATTATTTTTATTATAATAAATTAAGTAACACTTGTACGTTTAATCCTAATAACTTGATATTGATCCTATAGTAAATCGGTTTTGAACTGTAACTATTATCAAGTGAATATATTGTTGTTGTATTGTCTCGACTTTTTCCATAGACAATCACACTTGGTATCGGACTTGTAGGTTGAAACAAAAAGGCGTGTTGTATTTGGGTACCCTCGTCATGTTCTTCTATTTTAAAATGCAAGTATTTCAAGAATACTGAACCTTTGAATGATGTTCTTGATAGACAGGGTAGTTGGATGTGGAGGGGTGTTTGTGATGATTTTGAAATCATAAAAATGTTTTACTGCTGGGAAGTGGGAGACAAAACCAAAATCTCTATTTGGAAGCACAACTGGATTACGTCTCTATACAAACCACCTAGATCTAATTGAGTCTCTGCATACATGAAGAAGTTCTCTCAACTATCAATCATCAAACTAAAGAATGGAAATTTGACACTTTACAAACTTTGTTTGATAGTCATACCGTGGAAGTTATTAAGCAAATTAGAATACCATTTATTGGTGAGGATAGAATAAGATGGAATCCATCTAATGATGGGGTTGTCTCCGTAAAAACTGCTTATATAGGCATTTTAAATGAGCGACAGGAAATAGCAAACTTGAGACCACTTATATGCTGAAAATCCTTATGAAAACAAACCTACCTATTAAGATACAACATTTTCTCTGGAAATCCATTCATAAGTATTTACCTGTTAGGCCACATTGATAATTTTTGTCCTTTGTGTGCTAATCCTTGTGAATCTATCCAGTATTTTTTTTTTTTTGAATTACCACGTGTATTCTAATGTGTTTAGAGATATAAATATTAATATGTTTAATAAGCTTCAAGGTAATGATTTATATGCTCGGGTTACTTTTTGGTCTGATCATGATATCCAAGTCAGACCAAATAACATTAAGCAGTTTTACACTTGTTGCGTTGTAATGTGGGAGATATGGAAACATAGATGCTCTGTGGTGTTTGATAATCTACAGGAACATGGTGAGACTGTTATGAGAAATGTGAGAAATCAAATGTCTGATTGGCATAGAATACAACCCAATATACACCAAACAATATGGAATGTGAACATGAATCATCCAACTGTCTGGAAAAACCTATGCTAAATGTGATAAAGTTAAATTTTGATGTTGCTTACTGTAGATTTAATAATAAAGCAGGTTTCAAACTAACATTTGGAAATGATACAGGTACACCCCATGGAGCTAGAAGTGCTCCAGAAACAACATTAGAACCTGAACAAGCTGAGGTGTTAGCAGCTCTGGAGGCAATCAGATGGGCTGAAGCAAAAGGACTTCAAAAAATTCACCTAGAAGGTGATAGTCAAAGAGTTATTAATGCTATAAACGGAAATGAATGAGCACTACATTGGACTAATAATTATATTATTCAAGATTGTCTTTATTTTTTAGGAAAATTTGAACATTGTCATGTAATTATGGTCATAGAGATACTAATAATGTAGCAGACTCTATAGCTAAACACTTTATCTATTACTATTACTATTATTGAAGAGTGGTAAGGTATAATGCCCTCATGGCTAGATCCAGCAATAGGCCAATAGTTAATGATCCAGTAACTATGTAATGACATTTTTCACAAATAAAATCCTCCTTACGTATTAGAAAAAAAAAGAATAGGTACACTATGGATTGTTAGTTGATGTCTCTAGAGAGATTTTCAAACCACAACATTACCATAAAAGAGATATATAAACCGGTTAAAATCAAACTTCGAATTTGTTCAAACTATTGAAAGTTGATGTGGAATTTCACAATATTAAAATTTAAAATTGTAACATATGTACATAACGAAACGAAAAAAACCAAAAAAAAAAAACATATGTACATAAACAAATATAATGCTAAAATATTTTCATCATCAAAACTTGGCTCCGAATTATTTACATGGGGATATTAATCTATATCCCATTAGGCACGAGGTTCATTTTTTTGTCAATCTATTTTATCAAAGCTTGCTATTACTTATGCTCGTTTTTTTTTTCCTTTTTTGACGAACTTATACTCAGTTTTTTCTTTGATGAGCTTGCTATTACTAATACTCAACCATGGAACCAATGTTTTTTTTTTTTTGAATGAAACTTTTCGGGAACTTCCAAGTCTGGCCTCCATGGAAAATATGATAGCCGGGTGGCTGCCAACAGATAGCATATGTGGCATGTCAGTGATTCATTAAGCCTCAGGCAGGTTGTACCTTAGGTAACTCTGAAGAGGACAAAGAGGCGGAGGTTAAGTTCAAAATCACCGTATTAATTTAAATGCTTTTCCAACGCTATCAGCATCAGCTGGTTTGCCCGAGAGGTTAAGGGGGAAGACTTAAGATCTTCTGCACACAGTGCGCATGGGTTCGAACCCCATAGCCAGCAAAACTGGTTTTACTCGTACCTTAATGCGACTTTTGGTGGGGACTAATTCTTCACCTGCATTGGTGACCTTACGGATAAAA
Organism: Papaver armeniacum; assembly: GCA_023531295.1. NCBI lineage: Eukaryota > Viridiplantae > Streptophyta > Magnoliopsida > Ranunculales > Papaveraceae > Papaver > Papaver armeniacum. The sequence goes on from JAJJWW010013336.1 coordinate 235,836, forward strand.
TGGAAACTGTAATTTCTTATTTAAGTCGAATGCTTGTCGCCATTTAGCACATGGTCTAAACTCCATAAGGATAATTTTTGCCTGAGGCAAGTATTAACACATACGTACATTGGCATGGTGCAACATCTCTAAGGGCAGATTTTTTGTTTTGCTTTGTTTTTAGATCTGTGATGATTGCTTTTGCTTCCCCAGCTTTTGTAAACGACTTTGTTTTCAAATCTGTGACGATCGCTTTTGTTTCCCCTGACAGATGGTGGTGGTGGCCATCCTTCTTGCCTTACAGATAAATCAGACCAGAGTCTAAATTCATTCCCATAAGTAGTTACAGTTAAGCAGACCAATGCACAGACAACGAACTTCAGTATATTCAAAGGTTTATTTATAATATTCAAATATACACTTCGCAGGTAAACAACAAGAGCAGATGATAAGGTTCTACAGGCACAACTCTGAATTGTCAAGCAGGGCTTAGCCCCAGATCGTTCATTTAAGCAAAATGAGTGATAGGGAAAGAAGAGACAAAATGGAAAGAAGATTGATCGAATGATTACTAATGCTAGTTACATTCCAGGAATCCCTTAACTGGTTATAGCAATTTGAAAAGACGAGCAAATAAAAAGAACTGAGTGGGATCTCATGCTTCAACTTTCGGTAAGACCTGAATTACGGCTTCTTTCGTAGGCAGGGCAGGAATTGCACCTCTTTCTGTGACCGTGAGTGCTCCACAGGCATTTGCAAACAAAAGAGCTTCTCTCAATTTCTTCTCGTCCTGCACATAACACATCGAACTCTCTTATGCACAGAAGAAAAAAGAGTGCTTCCATTGTTACAACTTACAAAAATATATAGATGTGAAAAATTCTCCTGCACCTCATACTTCCAATTTCCCGGATTATGAGATTTTATAACATGCAAGAGTTGTACTAATTTCCATTTTCGACATTTCACACCAGTTGATGTGTTCTGGCTTTACCCTGACAGAGAAGGTCTAGATACTCTATTGTGACTGTTAGTATGGTAACTGGAAAGTGGCTTTTTTCAGTGGATATAAAGTACATTTTGGGCAAAAAAAGGCAAGGATAAAATGTTACATAAATGGGATGACTAATGGCGACTCATAACAAGAGCAGCTCATACTAGTCCCTATAGTTAAAATATTGCTCAGTAACCTTTCAGTATGGCATGGAGACGTATTTTGAGATTGGTCACAAATACTAGTTTGTGACTAGCAACATTAAGAAGCCAAAAATGCAGAAAAACTCCAAGGATGTACATCTTAAAACCCTGATAATGTTTAGTAATGACGTATAACAATAATTGTTAGAGAGAAAGTGAGCAAGAAGTACTTGTTCTTAGTTTTTGTTCTTCGCAAAATCTAATTTTCCTGACAACTAAGCAGCATTTGGAGAACGGATACTACGAGCAAGGCAGATTCCTATGGGGAATGATGGCTACAGATATACAGTACAAGAAACTTTGACATTGTTGCATAGGTAATTCAACCATAGACGACGACAAAAACGTCTGTAACAATGCAAACTACATGACCTAACCAAATATTTTCACCCAAATTCATGTATAAAGGAGGGATAGAGTACCTTGTAGAGATTTAGGTCAGCAGAAAAACTGTTCAACAGCCCACTCACAAATGCATCACCAGCACCAGTTGTATCAATACAGTTAACTTTAACACCACCAACCTTGCCCTTAAATTCCTGTTGTGGAGTAGATACAATAACTGATAAGATTACTTTACAAGAAAACTCGCACTTTATTATCCATTTACCACTTGATAAATACTAAATCATCCAGTTGTGAACATCTAATTTATGTGCATACCTTGGTATAATATCTGCAGCCCTCGGATCCTTCGGTCACCAGCAAAAGCTTAACATTAGGGTAAAATAGCTTCTTTAAAACAACATTATCATCATAAGGATCAGCTCCATCAGTCAAGAATGAAATTTCTTCCTCACTAATCTGTAAGTAAAAGGAAGACCGCATTTAACACAAGCACCATTGGACTATTTTGAATTTGGTACAATTAATAATTTACTAAAATCTTGAGTAGTCATAATAGTAAAAGTTTGACCAACTATACCTTAATGATATCTGCTTGGTCCCAAATGCTCATGATCTCTTTCTTAGCAGCCTGAGGTGATGGCCACAGCGCCAATCTCAAATTTGGATCGTAAGAGAGGATACAACCAGCCTTCTTAGCTATCTTCATAGCAGCGAGTTGTGTTGACCTGCATGGTTCCTCAATCAAACTCACAGAGCCATAGTGAAAGACGGATGCCTGTACAAAGTTTTATGAAAAAACAGAATACTTAGTGGCAAAATAGTTGGAGTTGCATCAAACAGAAACGGTTTTGGGTAACGTGAAGCAGAAAACAACCAAAATCTTAGACTAAACAATTTCAAGTACCATTACTGGGCTTAAGTATTATACCTTCTTCAGAAGGTCTTTATTAAGTTCTGATTCACGGAGAAGCATATCTGCACTTGGATTGCGGAAAAACATGAACTCGCGTTCACCATCAGCTCTCAGTGTCACAAATGCCAGTGCAGTTCTTGCTTTGGAGTCAAAACAGACTCCAGAATTGTCCACATTGTTTTGCTTCAAGATGTCGGACAACATATGTCCAAACTCATCATCCCCAACCTGAGATTAAACGTAGGAATCAAGTCTCAACTGTGTCGGTGAAAAGAGAATGACACAAAAAAGTAGCTTCAACCAATATAAGAGGGACCTTATATGCACACCTTTCCAACAAATGCTGCTGAACCTCCAAGCCTTGCTATTCCAACAGCAACATTAGCAGGAGCTCCACCTGGTGCTTTCTTAAATGCTGGTGCTTCTGCAAGTGAAACTCCACCCACAGTTGGAACAAAATCAATCAACATCTCGCCAAAGCAAACCACAAGCGGATCTTTCTCTTTACTTTTCCCATCACGGTCGACCATCGAAGAACTTTTAGCTACACAAACACATACAAAATCAAATCTTCAGAGACAGAATATAAACTTAGCCATCCAGAGTAAACAATCATCAAAATCTCTCAAAAGTGATAAATCTTTTTAACAAGACACACCTAGTGACCAATTTTTTGTTCATGCTGAATTTGTGACTTATATGAATTAACCCAGAATTAGATAGCGAAATCTAAAATCCCCAAATTTCCAAACTTGCCTAATATGGGAATGTGATTTTAACAGGTTCAAAGATTCATGAGAACACAAATATACCCAACATCAAATTAATATGAGGAGAGAGAGGGATAATGAGATATGCAACAATAATGACATGTACAGAAACCCAAATTCCCAAATCAAACACAACAATCATTTTTCTACACAGAAATTCCAAAGATTCTTAAACCCACCCCCAATCCACGAACTCACTACTCACACATTAAACATGAATCAAAACCCCTAAATGTACCAACAATATGATTCCTAAGTGTATGGAAATTAAAAATAAAAATAGAAAACAAGAATTGATTCATGATCTTTGACGTTATCGTACTGTTCCCAAAGATCTCAAGATTTCAAATGAAAATCTTAACTTCATTACAACAAAAACGAAACCCCATTAAATCAAAATTTTAAGATTTCTTGTTTTCTTGGCCAAAAAGCAAAAAAACAAAAACAGGATTCAAACAAATCAAAACATCACCAAAAAAAAAAAAAAAAAAAAAAAATCTAAGAACCAATCCGTATATATAAACTTATGATGATTATAACATTTCAATAACAACAAAAAATCAAATAAAAAAATAAAAAATGTATGCTGAAAACAGAACAACAAGGAGTACCTGTGGAAGGAGGATTACCCATTGTTGTTGATTATTCACAGGATTCTTTGCAAAATCCTGAGAGATAATGAAAATGAAAGAAGAAGAAAATGGAGAATTTAAGGGGAGGAGAGATTGTTTGTTGTTGGTGTCGGTGAAATCTTGAAAGTTGAGGTGTCTAATTGCTTTGCTACTATTAGTAGTACCTCCTAGTTAATTCATAATACCACCTATATCCTTCTATTTCTTGCCTAACTTAACGGTTTTTATTTTCCTCTAATTTTAATTATTACTTACTTTTATTATTTTTATTTTCTGGATTTTAGCTTTATCTTGTTTTTGTTTATTAGCCGGACCAATGTATCTAGCTAGGCCTCTTAAGCACTTCACTAATTTCTGGCTCACGGGCTAAGACCATGAACACATTCCTTCTTCCATAAAAATAAAAAAGAAAAGAAAGAAGAAGAAGACCAGAATCGAGTCCTCAAATTCTTTTAGAATTGAGACATCGGATCACTAGAGAGATAGAAGATAGTATCGTGAAATTTAACGACTGAGAGAAGGTAGCAAAGAGATGCCTTCCGGTCAACTTGTGACATTTTTATAGATGTTCTCCTAGTCTACGCATATAAAAGATAGAGTGTTTAAATTAGGCTATAATCTTATGGATAATGAATTTATTTGAGGTAATTTGATATAAAACTTATCACAATTGGATTTTGTTGCCATTTTTTCCCCTAAACTTAATAAAGGGTTTAAGAAATATTAAAAATGTAAATAACTTGAAAGGTGGATAACTATGATATTAAATATTTAATGTTAAAAATGGAAATAACTAAGCAAAATATGATCATTTTTTTGTTTGGAATAGTCGATTAATGATAGAAGCAAGGCTGGTTTTATCTTAATTCTGTGGGTAACTAGCTAATTAATTGAGTGTGTTTGGCTATTTTTTTTCTTTGAGTAACAAAATGCTTTGTTTTTTCTCTTTAGTTTTTAGTTATTTTCTTAATAAATTTTGTCATTTTTGTTTGTAAATTAGGTTTTATTTGTCAGTGTTCAGTTGAAGTGTTGGAGAAAACTGTCTTTCTCTTGTTTGGTAGGATAATGGTGGTAGAGAAAAACAAAAATTGAGAATTTCATTTCAGCTGTTTTCCTTCTTATGGGAGTTGGGTAATTATAACTTAACAACTGGGTGTCTGACACGTGTAACACCACTCCAGTTTTTTGGCCAGTGTATAGTGTATACCACGTGACACAAAAGCAATTGAACTTTTTGACTCAGATTCCGGGTGTATGGAGATTGGAATCATCTCCTTCTGTGCACAAACAAACAACTGGTTGGAATGAAACTATGATGTCAGTGAATTTGGTGGTGGTGGTGGTGGTGGTGGATGAAAGATAGGAGATGAGATAAGACAAAAAAGTTTGAGAGATCAGACCTAATTTATTAAATGGTGTCAGCATTATGAGGTTTCATGTTGCCAAACTTTGTTTGTATGGTCATAAATATGAACCAAAAATGTAAAACACCATTTATTACGTGGGGGAATATACTTGAGAGTTTGGTGAAAAATTCTAAACCATGAAGGTGTAAGAGCAAGTCTAATGGGACACACCTAACGTATGAGTTTGGCAAATGGATGATCAAAGTTAATTTTGGGTAGTGGACAAAAGGTTTATCGAAACAAAGAAATTCGACTGTTGCACTTAGATGCGATCGGCTCCAACAGAGCCGATGATTGGCCCTAACTGAGACGAATCTCAGTTTCGATTGAGACGAGCCTCGGCTCAGTGTGGCTCGATAACTGTAAATTTCCAACTGCAAAAAAACTGCCACATTTCCAACTCTCTATAAATTCAACTCAACTTCAATCTTGTCTACTCACAACAATTTCTTTTCTTCTCTATATAATAACTCAAATTCAATCTTCTCTACATCTCTTCAACTCAAATGGAATCCTCTTTACATCTTTTAAACAAAAAATTCAATCTTCTATACAGTTTTCCAAACACATATTTAACACCCATTTAATTACCATGTCTCCGCGATCTTAAGATTTTATTTGATAAAGAACTAGAAAACCACCTAAAAATAAACACATTGAAGTTTTACCAGGGAGAGAACAAGATCCGGAGGAAGATAACAATGCTCGGCTGCTCTCATTCCAGAATTAGCAATTAGTGAAGGTCATCTGTCGACAAAGGTTGAGCGGGATAGTTCTCTACAGAAAACAAAAGGTGGTTGATACGAAGTTAAAGTTTATGACCAACTTCCTTGTGGTGCTAAATTATTATCGATCGATTTCCTTGGTATACTTTGTACCATATCAAAGCGCATAAAAATTCGTCCAAACTGGTGGGTATATTGATGGAGCGTTGGTGGTATACTACAAACACGTTTCATTTTCATGACTTCAAAATAGGTATGTTTAATCTTTTGATTTATATTTATGCAATTAATACGAGTATTACAAATGAAATGAACAAATTGTTTTTTATTTTTAGGCATAACACCATTAGATTTGTATTCCCTACTTGCGATACTTTCTGGAGCGGGAGATGATCCTCCATTTGACCAAGATAGTTGGTTAGCAGAAGAACGATACAAAGATGCACTTCCATTGTACTTCCAAGTAACAACACAACGAAATCATTTAGCTTTAAGAGGTGGCGGAATTGCTAATTCCGGTTTAAAGGCATTTATAGTCAACGAATTGCATGGTGGTATCCCAGCATGGAAGCATATGGCCCTGCTAAAGATACAGAAATTGCTAAGGTATTTATTTTATGGATATTCAGTTCATGTTTTTTCCCAAACTCAAACTCAAGTACTCAAGTTGGGTGGCTAGAGGCGTTGCAAGATATGGAAAAGGCTGCCACTTATAATTAGGGGTCCGCTATATTAGCTGAATTACACATTTGTCTCGATCTCGCATGTTATGGGGATCAAAAATTGAAGGTTGTTGGGGCATTCTTGAAGTAAATACGCTAATCCATTTCGTTAGCTTTATATCAGTGTACAAATATTTAACAACTACAATACGCTAATATATTCCTTAGACTAAATATAGTTTACTTTCCTCTATACGTAGTTTACTCCATTTCTCCGGTGGTATGCATGCTTCAACATTGGTGTACCAAGACTTTTCTACTACACGACGAAATTTTGGCCAATAATAGTTAGGTATGAAGGTGTTAATTGGAAGCAAAGACAACAAAAGAATGAGCGGGATAACATTCATGTGTGGAGGTCCCAAATGTCAATTAGGAACAAATATAATGTTATTTGGAGGTCGTATGAGGATTTTGAAGAATACAACACTAAGATGGTCAGAAGGATAAAAAAACTTTTCACTGCAGCGCATGGTGTTGTATAGTCATGTCAGTAACATTGGTGTTTATTTTTTTGGGGAAAGATGTGCTAGACAGTTAGTTGGTCGAGTGGGAGTGCCACTCAATCCTCCAAGAATAGATACCATGTACATGTCGAAATACTTAGAGCTAAGGGAAAAAGACTGGCAAAGGTATGAGACTAAATTCACCCCTTGTGATGAAGACCAGTATGATCTATAGTACAAGAGTGTTACAGAGCCGATAATTATTAGGGAAGTTTTACACATCTATGGTCTGGATTTTGTCGCAATAGGAAGAGAGCATTACCGAAATTGGATGATCCAAATCATGCACCACCAGTGATTCCAACTTTCACCGGTTATCCTACAACGGGACCTTCATCTTCTTCGACTCGACGACAAACAAGATCTTCTCTTCCTCATCGGATGGGTCTGATTTGCCAGCTTTAAGTTGGGAGTTTGAGACTTTTAATCTTGCCGGAGAACGTCAAATTATTCTGATTGTGTCGCAAAGTCTCGAGAGTCATAATTTTTATATACGCACTTCGGAAACTCAAGAAAAATTGATCGAACATTTGTATCAAAAGGAGTTAAGATATATGGAAACTAGACGTATTTACGTCCAACGCACGCATTAGGGGATACATTGAACTTCAGTCCTAATTTTTCTCAGCGTACAATAACTCCATCCTCCCAGGATGTAGTGCGAGAAACACAAGTTCCTGATGTGCCACGATCTCCAAATCTTCCAGTGCAAGGTTCTCCAGTTCATCAAGTTCAATAAGAAGGTCCCAAAGGTTATCAAGATTATATGAGATCATTAAATTTTGATGGGTCTCTTGTTGATCCTGCATGTCCATGGTTGGGAAAACAAAGTGGGGGAGGAGATGATGCTCAAGGGTCTCAATCTGCGGATTTGGAAGTTTGATGCAAGGGGGACGTATTACAAGAACTGGAGTGGAGCCGAATAACTAAAATTATCCTTAATTTTTAATATTCGTAAGATAAAATTATATTAGTTAATGTAACCGTTACATGTAATCAGTACTAATTTATCTAGAAATGAAATTATAACTTTCTCTCGAGCAGTATTTGTACTTATCAATACCCAAAATGAGATATCAAAAAATTCTTTTAGATTGCGTAATAAGCTTCAAAAGTAAAAAAAAAAAAAAAAAAAAAAATCATCTTCGCCATTCCTTTAGAGATTGAAATACAACATCATCACTTGTCTCACCCCTCAGTCCATAACGCCAAACTAGACGAACCAAAGCTATGAATTCTCCAACTTCATCTTTTGTATCTCCAATTCTAAAAACAACCCACCCGCATTGCGATTGTTGAGATTGCCGGTATCATTGTAGAAGTTATCAAAGATTCTATGGATATAACTCATACTTATTACCCTATTTTGACGTCGTTTCTGCACTCTAGCCGGATATAGAGCGACATAGTTTCGACAGAGCGCCAAATCTTCATCCATCGTAAATTCAAATTTGGATTAATATATGGTTGAGCCATTGCTCACAAAATTTTTTGGTGTACAATGCAGGTGTGATTTTGGAGTTGAAATCTACTAAATCTATAGGAAGAGAATTGAAATCTATTGGATGTAACTAGCCGTTGTCGTCTCAATATGAGCCGACCGGCTCAATGTGGAACGATACTCGGCTCTGTTTGAAACAAGACTCGCCTCTGTATGGGACGATTGTCTCAGGTTGAGCCGATCGACTATGTATGAGACGCGATGTTTTATTTAAGGGTTTGCTCATCTGTTTTAATGGTTTGCCAGTCCCACTGTAGGTGTATAATCACCAAACTGAGCTGTTTGATGTACCCATATACCAAGTGTTTGTTTGTATCTGCCTCGTACTAGTTTTAATCATAATTTGGTATTGTCATTTTTTTTCTTTTATGCGAAAAATAAGTTTATTACCTAACTGGCTCTTACAACATTATCCATAGATAATTGGGAGGCTTATATCGCGACTCAATGACATTATGAGGCTTATCATATCATAAATCTGATCTGTTATACCTTCGACTGAACATAGCTAGCTTATCTGCTACTTTTAAAAACTCTAAGAATGAAATTACATTTTCAGTGAATGTTTAAGACTCAACCCATCGAGCAATAAGGTTTCATTTTCCCAAGCAATGGACAAATCAGACTTGTTCATGTATTGCGCAATACTTTTGAGATCAGTCGCAATGAGTATGTGTGTTGTCTGAGTTCCTTGCTCCGTTTTACTACTTCAAAAAAAGCTGCACATTCTGCTTACTCTGAGTCTCTCACCCCTACTATGCATTGTACTGCTTCCCTTCCATGTACTTGTAGAGTCACAGAGTATTAGTCTTATTCCAGATACAATAGTACTTGAAATAAATGAGGCATATGGATGGTCATTTTCCCCACCCAAACCCATCCCCGTGGGTACCCGCCCCGCTTGGGAAGGTTTTTACCCGCACAAACGGGAATGGGGTCGGGTATATATGAGTAATACCTGAAACCTATACTATGGGGATGGGGCGGGGACGAGATTCAAGATCCCCGCCCCATACTCGCCCCATGGCTTTCATATTATAATGGTTTAGAATTTTATGCAAGAATTTTTATCGAATTTTTATACTTCTACCACTTAGTCGAGCTTTCTTTCATTTGTTATATTCTTTATTGTTCTTGTATATTCATCACTTTCGCTTCTTTGTTGTGATCAAACACATTCTCTAAAAGTTAAAATAGAGAAAATGATCCAGATAATGAAATAATTAACGTGGACAAAGATAACTGAGAAAGGAAAAATTAGAAAAACTAATAAGTCATTTAAATATTCTTTTATTCACTTTAAGATGAATTTCTGAATTTAAATTTTTTGATTGCATTATTCTTATGTTATTATTTTTGTTTGAATCATATTTAAGTTTTGATTATAAATAAACTTATGTATTATTTCAGTGTTATGGGTAACCCATGGGTAATCCGTCCCATATGGTTATTCCCTGTACCCGCCCCGCCCCAATTCACATGGGTAACAGGGCGAGTATGGGTATTATTTTTACGAATTGGGCAGTGACTGGTATTGGCATACCCTCCCCATGGCCATCCCTACATCACTATTTATAGTACAATAAGGATCTGGTGGTGGTTACCACAAGGGTTCTAATCTGCTAGTAATTGCAATATTTGCAAGATCGCGATCCTTATTATGCATTTCTGCAGTATAGAGATATGCAACAAAGTTAATAGTTTTGATTGATGTAGCTTTTGTGTCTACTATGATATTTTGGAAGACACGGTCACATCTTGTCTTCCAAATGCTCCAAGTCACCACCATGATTGTATTCATCCATTCCCTTGTAATTGTTTATCTTGTAGAAACCACTCCTCAAATCTAGTTTGAAAATTGTTTCTTTGACTTTGTAATACTCTGCTACCTCCTGGTATAATCATCCAGACTTCCCTTGAGAAAGAACACTTGAAGAGAATATGACAGATATCTTCGTCGTATTGCTTGCAGAGAGGACATAACTGATTGATGTAGGTGGAAACTCTGGCAAGCCTTTCTCTGTTAGTTAGTATGTAACTCAAGCATTTCCACATGAAATGTTTTACCCTAAGCCAAGTATGTAAATTCCATAATTCTTTCCATGTTATACATGTATTGTCGATTGCGATAGAGACTTGTATACTTCCCATACTTAAATCATACAACTTATTGTATGAAAATTTGAGAGTGAAACCCCCATGCCAGCTTCCATATAAGACTGTCTTCATAGTTGCATGGTAGTCTCATTTGTATATTTGCAGTCGTTGTATTCGAATAAAACAAACGGTGGTGCATTCCATTCATGGCTACCTGCTATAATCAGATCACTGGCCCACATAAAGTTAACAGAGTCTAAGAGGATAGTACTCGAAACTGGTAGATTGTTGTAACCTATAATCTAATTATTTTCCCATATTTTTATTTTATTGCCCTTTCCTACTCTCCAAAATCTATTATCCTTAACAAATTGCACATTTCGTTGGACTCCTTTTCAAGCCCAGGAACTAGCTCGTTTTTCCTTTGACTGCAACATATTTTTCCCGGGAAGTATTTGGCTGCAATAGCCTGAACCCATGTAGAATCTTCATTGGTACATACTCTCTACGCTGCACGGACTATAAGAACTTGATTCAGAATCTTTAGTTTCATAAACCCATGTCCCTCCTCAACATCTTTGTGTTTGTATAACTTATCCCAACCTATAATGCAGATTCCTTTCTTTTCTTCGAAACCCCACTAGAATTTGTGTTGTAGAGATTCTATTTGATTTATTGTCTGTGTTGGTCCCTTTAAATAGCTCATGGCATGACTTAGGATAGCATTTGTTGCATGCTTGATCATCACAGACTTACCACTGTTGATGGTGGTTTTTAGCTTAGGGATAAAATCGTAAAACCGTACATCTGGCATGACGTCACTATGACCAATAGCGCGTTTATAGAAACAATCAGCATATTTACGTAAGAATTACGTAAATACCTTTTTTTTATATACATGTGTCATGTTCCACGACATAACCCTTAGTATTAACTGACATCACCTCTGTATACACCTAACCCTAATTTTCCCACTGTGCCAATGGAAAACCATGCCAGCCACGTCTCTGCGCCAAGGCATGCCAACCATGCCAGCCGCACCACCGTGCCAATGGCAAACCATGCCAGCCACATCTCTGCGCCAAGGCATGCCAACCATGCCAGCCGCACCACCGTGCCAATGGCAAACCATGCCAGCCACGTCTCGCGCCAAGGCATGCCAACCATGCCAGCCACACCACCGTGCCAATGGCAAACCATGCCAGCCACGTCTCTGTGCCAAGGCATGCAAACCATGCCAGCAGCACCACCGTGCCAAGGCATGCTAACCATGCCATCCGCACCACCGTGCCAATGCCAAACCATGACAGCCACGTCTCGCGCCAAGGCATGCCAACCATGCCAGCAGAAGAATGGAGACGAACCACCGTGCCAATGGAAAACCATGCTAGCCACGCCTCGCGCCAAGGCACGCCAACCATGCCCAACCGCACCAAGATCCAACGCCGCGTGCCAATGGCAAACCATGCCAGCCACGTCTCTGCGCCAAGGCATGCCAACCATGCCGCCGCACCACCGTGCCAATGGCAAACCATGCCGGCTACGCCGTATCAATTGCGCCAAGCCATGCCAACCATGCTTGAATGCCGCACCACCGTGCCAATGGCAAACCATGCCAACCACGTCTCTTCTCCAAGGCATGCCAACCATGCCAGCCGCACCACCGTGCCAATGGCAAACCATGCCAGCCACGTCTCTGCGCCAAGGCATGCCAACCATGCCCGCCGTACCACCGTGCTAATGACAAACCATGCCAGCCACGTCTCCGCGCTAAGGCATGCCAATCATGCCCGCCGCTCCACCGTGCCAATGGCAAACCATACTAGCTATTTCTCCACGCCAAAACGAAGGGTTGCAATAATCAATATCTACCCTTCTCTTCGAGATACAGATATCGACCATCCAAGTTCGCCACACAACGCACGACAACTTGCGGCCCAAGGCCAAACACCACGGTTTACACCAAACCCTAGTTTTGGCCGCGCCTATACCATGCCAGTCTCTCCTTCACGTCATTGGCTGCCAAAACGAAGGGTTGCAACGATCAACAACCACCCTTCCATCTAAGATGCAGATCTTAGCCGTCCAAAGTCACCAGCTGACGCATGGCAACCTGCGGCCCAAAGCCGAAACACACGGTTTGCACCTAAACCCTAATTTGGCCGCGCCTACTCTTTGACGAGGCCATGACTCAATGCTGGCTACTACAAACGAAGGGTTGCGATAATCAACGGCTACCCTTCTCTTTGAGATGCAGATCTCGACCACACAAGTTTGCCACCTGACGCATGGCAACTTCTAGCCCAAGGCCAAACATCACGGTTTGTACCAAACCCTAATTTTGGCCGTGCCTAAACTATGCCAAAGCTTGCTAGTCCCCTACTTTCATTGACCAATCAGGTTGCTCCAAAACTGTCACGGTCTCAAAAGAGGCTAGCTTCCCAAAACGCGCTAGCTTCCCAAAACCGCGCAAACATGCCGCACGCGCATACCAAAAAGCCATGCCATCCATGCCGCCATGACACAGGCGCGGCTATGCCACCTCGGGCCCGCAATATCCCTCCTGAATTCTTCTTGAGATTTACTGTCGGGCTGTTTTCACCTCCCGAACGAGCTCAAAACCTAAATATCCTTGCGATGGGAAATATGAAATTCTTTTCCGGCCGAATGGAGGGGCGCACCGTCAAAATACGAGTTCGTACGAGAATTCTACAGCGATTATAGTAAAGGGCGTTAATTAGGGTTTCAACATGCCAAACCCTAATTTAGACAAAGTTGCCGGGCTACAAACGGAAGGTAGCCACGATCAACGGCTGCCCTTTCTCCTGATATGCAAATCTCAGCCGTCCAAGTTCGCCACCCAACGCGTGGCAACTTCTGGCCCAATGCAAAACTACACGATTTGTACCAAACCCTAAATTTTGGCGGATATCGGAATTTTATCCGCCTAAAACATGAAACGAGCATGCCAAAACCAGACGGTCATACACAAACCGTCTGGCTTCCAAACGAAGGTTGCAATTATCAATGCCAACAACAAAGCATAGTGATGATCTTCCTTCCTTTCCATCCGACATACAAATCACAAGCCTTTTCTTTTACGTTTATGACCACACAAGTTCGCCACCTAACACATGGCAACTTGCGGCCCAAAGCCAAACATCACTAAAATCACATGCTCGAAACCTAAATTGTACTAAACCCTAATTTGAACAAAAATCATTAACAACATAATGGGGGAGCCGAATCAATACATGAGATTAGTTCTTGACAACCGACTACCGAGTGATTAATCGAGAGGAGGAGCGCCTAACACATGCCAAAGCCATGCACGACGCGATGGGTTAAGAGGCTGCCAAAACGAAGGGTTGCAACAATCAACGCCCAATGCAACCCTTCCTCTCAAGATACAAAATCTCGACAATCGAGGGTCACATGGCAACTTGAGCCAAACATCCGGCTTGCAAGTCTCCCAAGCTCAACTTTCCAAGCAACATCAACATTCTACACGTTTTCCACGAAAACACTCGAGACATCAACACATCTCACAAACTGGGGGATGCTCATTAGGGTATTAGTTTGGCGGTTTCTACGCCCGTTACAAGAAAGTATCATAAGAATGAGTCGGTTAGTAAATACAAGGAGTAATGGTGAAACTTTTCTTTCATTATGGAACATCAATTCCAGGCGTTACCCGTTACCACCTCCTTCCACTTTACTCAGCCATTCCCATTTCTTACGAGACCAGAGTACGTTTTGGTACGACTTGTATAAATAGATCTTACCTATTTCCACCAAACAACAAGTTTTGGGTCAGGAGCACACAACACTCAGAAACCACTTGCTAGCTTTCCCATCTGTTAGCTTTCACTGTCTGATACAAGTCAAACAACTACTCGTTCAGAATCAACTATTCTGGTCTCAACACTTTCATCGCTTCCCTCCCTAAAACTAACCCTTCTCCTTCACTTTGTGACCGAAGCAAGTCTGGAACGGCCATTTCTTGGTTTAGGCCGGATTTGTACAGATTGATCTCTCGAATCTAAAGTACTCCCTTGCAGTACATTGTTTAGGGTTTAGACTTAGTTTCTCACCTACTCACGCGAAATTACCGAAATCAGCAGAAACCGTTTTCACCGTCAAACAATTGGCGACCACAGCGGGAGGATTGATCTTTCGGTTACAATATCAATTTCCTGCTTTCAATCTCATCTTTCAATCCCAACTTAAACATAGTGGAACTCAGATTCGGATCAGCTGCGAGCCACGAGAACACTAACACGGAATCTGTCCCTGGTGTTAACGCTCCTTCCAGCGGCATCACTATGACACCTACTGAGCCCAACATCACTGAAAGCACTCCTTCAGGTGTTACACCACCGGTCACCAGGGCCAGAGCTGCTTCCACCTCTAATGCTTCTACGCAACCTTCCAATCCTGGAAATACCGAAAGCCCTCCTCCAGGTGTTACACCACCGATTACCAGGGCCAGAGCTTCCGCTTCCGCCCATAATTCCTCGTCAAGCATGGCACCTCCGACCGCCACCAGGACTCCAGTTACCCCGCCAACAGGACGAGAAACCGGAGGAGCCAGAAGGAGCCGACCCTATACCATCATCGCCGATTTGATGGAACGACAGGAGGTCCTTGCTCGAGCCCAAACAGACATGGTCTCAACTCAAAAAGAAGTACTCATCTTTCTCAAGGCTCTGACAGAATGGCTACCACAGGAGTCACGCCCTCTTGGGCCGATGGGAAACACCTCCAACACTCCTGGCGCCGGTACCTCGACAGAACGCATTGACGTAGACGAGGGGATCCATGCCGGAACCCCGCCGGAGAGAAGCCGGTCGTCCAATTTTGTCACACGAGAGGATTTGGAACAACTTCTTCGGAATCGAGTCAAAAGCGATGAAATAGACATACATCAGCATCAACCTCCTTACCCACATGAGATACAAAGAATTCCTCTTCCAAGAGGGTACTCTTATCCTCAAATTACTCTGTACGACGACACTGGAAATGCACGAGAGCATATCTATCGATTCCTAGAGTCCCTGGGAGAACACGAATACAATCACGTTCTCCGTCTGAGGGAGTTTTCGAAATCACTTACTGGAAGAGCATACACGTGGTACAAAAACATCACGCCAAACAGCATCCCCAACTGGGGTGACATGGTTACCGCATTTTATAAGAAATTCTTCTTCGTGTCCGAACAAGTTACCTTCTCGGGCCTAGGGAGGATGTATCAACGAGACAACAAACATCCGAATGAGTTCGTCAAGAGATTCAGGGTTCAAGTACTAGATTGTCATGACCCAAACGTGACCGAGCAACAATTGGTGAAAACTGCATCAACGGTATGGGTCCCATTTACCGCGCCTTGCTAGAAAACCTACGTTTCCGGACATTCTCTAAACTCCACGAAGCTGCCAAGCGATCAGCCACAATAACACCAGCATTATTAGAAAGGGCCAGACCAACCAGAACCGAAGATATGCGCGAAACTCGCGGAAGTAGACGTCTCATCAACAAGCAGTACAACGCCGGCCTCTCCTCTGTGAGTGTGGTAGACGAGGGAGGAAAAAGGAAGGCCCCCGTTACAGACCAGCAGCCTAAACGCGAGGCGCCATCACGACAAGCAGCTCCACCATGAAGAGCCACCGCTAAATCTCCCATGCGTTGTCACGAAGCTGAATGAAGTGTATTGGATTTTCCATTTCCCATTGAGGAGGTAATCGAACTCCTAGAGGTGTGGGTTCAAGATGATGTTATCGACTACCATCTCCTGTGCGCCCACCAACCGAAGCCGAGATGGCAAATCCCAAATATTGCCACTACCACACATTTTTTCATCACCCAACCAGTGATTGCAATAAACTAAAACTTATCTTTAAGGAAAAAGTAGAGCGGGAGAACTTCAAACTGGGAACGAGGGAGTACATAGAGATCCACTTCCGGTGAGATTGCGGGGTCTCCGAGGACTCCGTACGCGAGACTGTACAATCCATGATGCAGCATGTATGCGAAATTCTCCACTTTTCCAAGGCGCAGCGCCAAGATATTTTCATGGCTCTCAATCGTATCGTGTCGTGCAGACGACTTTTCCCTACCGGAAAACCAAGAAAGAACCCAAGCGCTATCAGAAACTATACTTGAAAAGCACATCTAGGGACTGCTGACCACGGCCTACTTAAGAGGCATTGAATTCAGCAACACACTAATCGACGCGGCCTCTGACTTCAACACCGTTACTTTCAAAACTCTGAAAGTTGCGGGAGTTTTTAAGCAAGAAGCTACCCATCTCCCGTCCGTGATCAAGAACTCGGATGGGGAAGCCTTGAACCCGCACGGCTACGTTAACCTCAAGATCAAGATATGAGGCACCATGACGCATGGCAAGTTTCACATTGTCAAAGAACTAGGCTACGACATGATCTTGGGGCGCTCTAGTGGGTATCCGAAAACAAAGCAAAATTGTTCGGGAACGTCTCCTCCGCCGATGTCGACACCCGACAGAATCTCCAACAAGCTGTCCAACCCACAGCCGCGTCAACAACTTATCGACGGAATTCGATCACCCGTGGAAAACCCGTTGGCACTGACTCATTGTCTCCAAACACAAGTAAGTCTGGTCGAACAATCTTCTCCATCACCAGTCATTCCTTCTCTTAGCCCGTCATGGGGACTCAGTACTATTTGGCGGCATGGGAGCTGTCAAAAGATGTGAATGGGGCGTCGGGCCATTCAAGCTTTGCCAAGGATCTGGAAACTGCAGTCGAAACTGACGAGACCAAGATTCAAGCGGTTGCACAACACCCGAACTCATTTCAGATTGGAGATATGGTAGTCAAAGCGACTTCGTTTCAAGTCGAAAAGGTAACAGTGAAGATAGTTGCCCGGACTGATCTACCCAAAGGCAAATAAGACGAGCCGTATCTGGTGGCAGACGTCCTTCTGGGTGGATATTGCAAGCTCATCAACACCGACAAGATGGAGGGCGTGATAGTTCACTCGCGATGGCACAAGCCTTTTAATACCTAAGGCGATGTATTACTTTCTCTTCCAACACCTTTCTTTTAGTACTTCCTCAGCCATTTCCCTTTCCACTTGGTACTTGTATTCCCTGAGATGAATGCACCGCTTGCATTCTCCATTAGGTTTTTCATTTTTATTTAAAGCATACCTTTTCTTCCAAATGAGTCTTCCGAATCTCGGAAAAAAAAAAACGTACTAGATATACCTTATTCAATCGTTCGAAGCTCTGAAGGGAATAATATACGAATATGGAAGTCGAGCAACCTATTCTAATGGAAGATTTGGGTCTTTCTAAAAAGAAGCTTTATTCAAGGATGTGAAACCACAAACAGGATAATAATTGGCGAAACCCTAGCTTCGCCACAAATATGAAGAAGGTGAAAATGAGTCTGCGAAGCGTCAACTACGCAACAAGTAAAAACAATAACAACGAAAACTAGTCATCAAAAACAGATACACGAGTTCCCAACTCCTCGGTCAGATCCCCTTTCAAGCACTTTACCCAACAATCTTTCGGGCAGCAAAGGTTCCATCTGAAGGCCCCATCAGCAGTAGCAGCCTCAACGTCCCGCCTGGAAGCCGCAACATCCCACCTGGAAGCCGTCTCAACAGCAACAGCATCCGTCTCCTTCCCGACGTCCGCTTCAACAATTGGCCCAGCATACGCCACCGTGACTCCCCCGATGTCACCAACAACAGTTTCGGCGTCTACTCTGAAAGTTGTTTCGATTTCATCGAATGCAGTGTCGCCTTCCTCAGCAACCTTTCTAGGAGGATTTCCTGATTCATCCACATAAGAATCGAGGATTATGACACCTTCTTGAACAGAGAAGTTACGCGGGTTTTTCCCTAAAAATTTCACAAACTTAGTCTTCCGTCGTTTCAACCGAGAAGCAGACCGTTCCGCCCTAGCACTGGGCTGTGAAGAAGTGTTGTTGCACTGAAGCCTTTCAACGCACTGGGATGCTTCGTCACCTTCCCATTTCTCCTCCATGTTTACCGAAGCTAACAAGGTCTAAAAACGCACCCGCACTTCGCCTAGATAAGTAGGAGGTATGTCCCGAATAATTCCACCAGCTTCACGGAACAGAGATTCAACTCTATCTAATGCCTCCTCATGAGAAGAAAACTGGTTTTCGCCGATTCCAAAGTTCTTCTCCGAAGAGTTAGAAGTGCGGCTGTCACTGGAAGATCCCATTATGCGCTACAAAACCAGAGAAGGGGGGGTAAGTTTTCACCTTGTCTTCACCAACAACCTACATCATAAAGAAGACAAAATGGAAAACCAAAAAAAAAAACACGAAGATGATACTTGTAAAGGGGACGGGCACAATTTCAAAGTAATCTGTGCGAATGAAGGGTTCAAGATCATCTCTTATATCTAGTAGAGTGACGAAGTCCCGAAAAGGAAAGCTCCATATAAGCCGCGAATTAAGGCGTGATATCAGGTTTTAATTAGAACCTATTCTACCAAAGAAAATAAGGAAAAGTCTCATGCCCGGGTCGTGCGAAATAATTAGGGTTTGGTGAAAGAGCGTGGAGGAACGTGTTCGAGACACACTTGCCCGCGTTGTTACCTCTCTGACGCCAGCAACAAAGTTTGAAAGCAGAATCGGCAACGTAACACTTTTGGGATTTAGATAAGGAAATGATTTCTTATTCGAGATATGCATGGAAGAAGGCAGCCGGGCCCGCGGTAACAAGCCTCACGGTATCAATAATCCGCGCCATGCCTCATCTCATGATAGCCTAGCAGTCCACGCCACACCACGCTAGTGTCCAAGTCGCGCCCGAGCCTCACCGAGCCGCGCCGAGCCGAGTCACACCGGGTCAAGCCAAGTCGCGTCATGCCTAACCAAGTCGCACCCAATCCAAGCCGCGCAATGCCCGCGACTCCATTCCAAGCCGTGCAAATACCTGCAGCTCCCATCCTAAACCGACCAACTCGATAAGCCAACGCCTCCACGTTCCTTGACCCAGCCAAGATGACGCGTGGCCAAACCAAGCCAACATCCTGCAACAATCGCATCTACTATTTCACGGTTTAGCCAGTAACGACGCGAGCAGAATTCATGCAAGGTCGCCAACACAAGGATCACAAATTCTTAGGACACTCTCTAAAAAGGCTAGACGAATTTTCCTAGCCATCTTTCATGACCCGCTGCTTCGATTTTTGTCCTCGTTTGTCACCATCTTATGCTTACCTCACAACAATTATCCTGTTCCGAGCTAAGCAGGGGACTTCATGTTGATGGTGGTTTTTA
The DNA here is from genome assembly GCA_023531295.1 of Papaver armeniacum. Classification (NCBI taxonomy): domain Eukaryota; kingdom Viridiplantae; phylum Streptophyta; class Magnoliopsida; order Ranunculales; family Papaveraceae; genus Papaver; species Papaver armeniacum. The sequence continues at coordinate 255,937 of JAJJWW010013336.1, forward strand.
GCTTAGGGATAAAATCGTAAAACCGTACATCTGGCATGACGTCACTATGACCAATAACGTGTTTATTGAAACAATCAGCGTATTTACGTAAGAATTACCAGGGTACCATTTTTTTATATACATGTGTCAGTATTAACTGACATCACCTCTATATACACCTAACACTAATTCTCCCACCGTGCCAATGGAAAACCATGCCAGCCACATATCTGCGCCAAGGCATGCCAACCATGCCAGCCGCACCACCGTGCCAATGGCAAACCATGCCAGCCACGTCTCTGCGCCAAGGCATGCCAACCATGCCAGCCGCACCACCGTGCCAATGGCAAACCATGCCAGCCACGTCTCTGCGCCAAGGCATGCCAACCATGCCAGCCGCACCACCGTACCAATGCCAAACCATGCCAGCCACGTCTCTGAGCCAAGGCATGCCAACCATGCCAGCCGCACCACCGTGCCAATGGCAAACCATGCCGACCACGCCTCTCTGCGCCAAGGCATGCCAACCATGCCAGCCCGCACCACCGTACCAATGCCAAACCATGCCGACCACGTCTCGAGCCAAGGCATGCCAACCATGCCACCCGCACCACCGTGCCAATGGCAAACCATGCCAGCCACGTCTACTGCGCCAAGGCATGCCAACCATGCCAGCCGCACCACCGTGCCAATGGCAAACCATGCCAGCCACATCTCTGCGCTAAGGCATGCCAACCATGCCAGACGCACCACCGTGCCAATGGCAAACCATGCAGGCCACGTCTCTGCGCAAAGGCATGCCAACCATGCCAGCCGTACCACAGTGCCAATGGCAAACCATGCCAGCCACGTCTCTGCCCCACGGCATGCCAACCATGCCAGCCGCACCACCGTGCCAATGGCAAACCATGCCAGCCACGTCTCTGCGCCAAGGCATGCCAACCATGCCGGCCGCACCACCGTGCCAATGGTAAACCATGCCAGCCACATCTCTGCGCAAAGGCATGCCAACCATGCCAGCCGCATCACCGTGCCAATGGCAAACCATGCCAGCCACGTCTCTGCGCTAAGGCATGCCAACCATACCAGCCGCACTACCGTGCTAATGGAAAACCATGCTAGCCACGTCTCTGTGCCAAGGCATGCCAACCATGCCAGCCGCACCACCATGCCAATGGAAAACCATGCCAGCCACGTCTCCGCGCCAAGGCATGCTAACCATGCCCGCCGCTCCACCGTGCCAATGACAAACCATACCAGCTACTTCCCACGCCCAAACGAAGGGTTGCAATAATCAACGGCTACCCTTCTCTTCGAGATACAGATCTCGACCATCCAAGTTCGCCACCTAACACACGGCAACTTGCGGCCCAAGGCCAAACACCACGCTTTGCACCAAACCTTAGTTTTGACCGCGCCTATACCATGCCAGCCTCTCCTTCACGTCATTGGCTGCCAAAACGAAGGGTTGCAATGATCAACGACCACCCTTCTATATAAGATGCAAATCTTAGACGTTCAAAGTCACCAGCTGACGCATGGCAACCTGCGGACCAAAGCCGAAACACACGGTTTGCACCTAAACCCTAATTTGGCCGCGCCTACTCTTTGACAAGGCCATGACTCAACGCTGGCTACTACAAACGAAGGGTTGTGATAATAAATGGCTACCCTTCTCTTTGAGATGCAGATCTCGACCACACAAGTTTGCCACCTAACGCATGGCAATTTGCGGCCTAAAGCCAAAACACACGGTTTGCACCTAAACCCTAATTTGGCCGCGCCTACTCTTTGACAAGGCTATGACTCAACGCTGGCTACTACAAACAAAGGGTTGTAATAATAAATGGCTACCCTTCTATTTTAGATGTAGATCTCGACCGCACGCGCATAACAAAAATCCATGCCATGCATGGTGCCATGACACAGGCGCGGCTATGCCACCTCGAGCCCGCAACATCCCTCCTGAATTCTTCCTGAGTTTTATTGTCGGGCTGTTTTCACCTCCCGAACGAGCTCAAAACCTAAATATCCCCTCGTCAAGAGATATGAAATTCTTTTCCGGTCGAATGGAGGGGCGGACCGTCAAAATCCGAGTCCGTACGAGAATTCTACAGCGATTCTAGTAAAGGGCGCTAATTAGTGTTTCAGCATGCCAAACCCTAATTTAGACAAAGTTGCCAGGCTACAAACGAAAGGTAGCCACGATCAACGGCTGCCCTTTCTCCTGAGATGCAAATCTCAGCCTTCCAAGTTCGCCAACCAACGCGAGGCAACTTCTGACCCAATGCCAAAACTACACGGTTTGTACCAAACCCTAAATTTTGGCCGTGCCTAAAACATGCACGAGCATGCCAAAACCAGATCGGTCATGCCGCTGGCTGCCAAACGAAGGGTTGCAATAATAAACGGCTTCCCTTCCATCTGAGATGCAAATCTCAGCCACTTGCGGCCCAAAGCCAAACATCACGGTTTGTACTAAACCCTAATTTTGGCCGCGCCTAACACATGCCAAAGCCATGCACGACGCTGGCTGCCAAAACGAAGGGTTGCAACAATCAACGGCTACCATTCCTCTCAAGATGCAAAATCTCGACCGTCGAGGGTCACCACCGAGCCGGCAAGTCTCCCAATCTCAACTTTCCAAGCAACAACAACATGCTACACGTTTTCCACGAAAATACTCGAGACATCAACACATGTCACAAACTGGGGGATGCTCATTAGGGTATTGGTTTGGAGGTTTACAGCATGCGGCGTACACTACGCCCGTTACAAGAAAGTATCATAAGAATGAGTCGGTTAGTAAATACAAGGATTAATGGTGAAACGTTTCTTTCATTATGGAACATCAATTCCAGGCGTTACCCGTTACCACCTCCTTCCACTTTACTCAGCCGTTCCCATTTCTTACGAGACCAGAGTACGTTTTGTTACGACTTGTATAAATAGGTCTTACCTATTTCCACCAAACAACAAGTTTTGGGTCAGGAGCATACAACACTCAGAAACCACGTGCTATCTTTCCCATCTGTTAGCTTTCACTTTCTGATACAAGTCAAACAACTACTCTTCCAGAATCAACTATTCTGGTCTCAACACTTTCTTCGCTTCCCTCCCTAAAACCAACCATTCTCCTTCACTTTGTGACCGAAGCAAGTATGGAACGGCCATTTCTTGGTTTAGGCCGGATTTGTACAGATTGATCTCTCGAATATAAAGTACTCCCTTGCAGTACATTGTTTAGGGTTTAGACTCAGTTTCTCACCCACTCACGCAAAATTACCGAAATCAGCAGAAACCGTTTTCACCCTCAAACAACCACATTGTGTGAGAGTCTCACCATTCCAAATTGCGAGTCTGGAGATAACTTTATCTTGAAGATTGGAGATGCATTATTTCTTGTTTTGATAAATGATCAATAGGATGCCAAGGTATTTCCCTGAACTCGTCATTCTAGACACTTTAAGTCTTCTGGTAACCATTCTACAGAATCTGGGAGGCAAGTTGGAGATGAAATGAATACTAGACTTTGATAAGTTTACCATTTGCCCTGATGTTGCACCAAAACCCTCAATTATTTGGAGAAGATTTTTTTACGTTGGACAAAATCAGCTGAAGTGAATAGTAAACAGTCGTCTGCGAATAATAGGTGGGAAATTGATGGAGCTAGCATTGTCTGCAATTTTTATATCCTGAATGACGTTGTGTTGCTCAATTTATCTTGAGAAAGTCTCCATAGCGATGATGAATATGTACGGAGACAACGGATCGCCTTGTCGTATGCCCCTTGTGGGTTGGTATGTATTACATGGTGAACCATTTATCACAATAGAGATTTTGGTAGTTGAAAAAGCGGGGGTCTAACAACCACACCCAATAGTTCGCTTAGCAATCTGCATGGACTAACTCCAATATACTTTCAAGAGAATCAACTAGACAGTCAGACTCAATCTTAAGAAAAGTATATCCAAGAGTTATATCTCTATTTCTCAATTCAATCTCCAATCAAACAAATAGGAATTTGCGAGACCGATTGAATATAAGAAATAACTTCGACGGTATCAAAAACCAATATCCAAGTGTCAATCAATATAATCAACAACCAAAGGTCAGATTCACAATTGATTGAACTTATACACAACCTGTGATATTTCAATTATATAAACAAGTATAATGCGGAAAAGAAATAACACAGAAACCAGAAATTTTGTTAATGACGAAACCGCAAATGTAGAAAAACCCCGGGACCTAGTCCAGATTTGAACACCACAGTGTATTAAGCCACTACAGACACTAGCCTACTCCAAGTTAACTTCGGACTGGAATGTAGTTGAGACCTAACCAATCTCACACTGATTAAGGTACAGTCGCGTTCCTAAGGCCTCTAGAACCACGCCGGATTCTGTGCACTTGATTCCCATAGCTGATCTCACCCACAACTAAGAGTTGCTATGACCCAAAGTCGAAGACTTGATAAACTAATATGTCTCACATAGAAAAGTCTATTAAATAGATACATCTTTCTCCCACATATATACCTATGAGTTTTGTTCCATATTTTGATAAATCAAGGTGAACATGAACCAATTGATATACCAGACTTATATTCCCGAAGAACAAATTAGAAATATCAATCACCTCACAATAATCTTAATCGTATGGTACCAAAACAAGATATTGTGGAATCACAAACGATGAGATGAAGATGTTTGTGACTACTTTTTATCATGCCTATCGGAGATTAAATCTCGAGCAAATCTTAGAGAAGATAGTACTCAACACGATAGAAAATAACAAGATCAGAACACGCAACTACAGAGAAAATAGTTGGGTCTGGCTTCACAATCCCAATGAAGTCTTTAAGCCGTTAACCTACACGGTTTTGGAAAAACCTAAGGTTAAAGGAGAATCGACTCTAGTCGCAACTAGTATCACATAGGAGGTGTGGGGATTAGGTTTCCCAGTTACTAGAGTTCTCCCTTATATAGTATTCAAATAAGGGTTTGCAATCAATGTTACCTTGGTAACAAAGCATTCAGTGTTCACCGTTAGATGAAAACCTGATTAGACTCAAGCTAATACATTTCAACCGTTAGATCAAACTTAGCTTGTTACACACAAATGAAAAGTGACTTCATTTAGATATGAGTAACCGTACCTAAACGTGTACACCTTTGTTGGCTCAACAATAGTTAACCGAAGTTAGCCATATAACACTTTCATATCAACCATCTTCATCTTAACCATAACTAGTTCGTTCAAATGACTCAAATGAAACTAGTTCTAGAGTTGTTCAATTGTTTATATTTTCATAGAAGTATACAAGACACAATTGAAGCAAAATCGATTTTGATTCACTCGAATCAATTCGTGAACATTATAGCCACGGTTTGCAAAAGATCGCATTCCTTATTATATAAATGTATTATTTCATGAACAAACCGATTTTAGAACATAACCTAATCAAGTATGCAAACGTGTACGCATACCTAAGTGGCCGGACTAAGTTTGGGTTCGCCAGACGTGTACGCATACCACCAAACTCAGTTAAATCCCGGAACTTGAAACACACGCCAGTACGCATACCAGTATGCATACTAAGTTCCCGAACTTTCATTAACCAACCAGTACGCATACGGGTATGCATACTATGGTTCCCGGACTTGGAATAACTTGCAACAGTTAGCATATAATTACGCATACTTTGCTATATCCAATCATGGTTATTTGTTCTAAACTCCCATTTCAACCACTGAAACATTTTTAGAAGATGGGAATAGCTGTCTCACACAAACTATTATAGTTTTGGCAACTAAACTTGACAAACAAGCTTGAGATAGCAACGCTTGCGAGTTCGACCGAGCAGTGTTTAACATTGTATTATCAAACTGCACCATTCTTGACTAAACCCTATTTGTTGCATAACGTACATAAGAAAACTCCATTAAATTCTATCGATAGACTTCGACGTGTCGAGCTTTAAAGCTAGAAAATCTATCCCTTCTTTCTTGAGCTTCATCGAATGAATACTTTCTTGTTCCAGCTGGATATTATCGGATATTTTCCTACCTTGGACATACCCTGCCTGAAGAGGAAAGATGATTTTGTTTCATTATCTTCTTCATCCTAGTTGCCATAATCTTCGAAATAACATTATATAAAGTATTGCATAAAGATATTGGTCTTAAATCACTTAGGAATTTCATGTTCTTTGTCGTAGGAATTAAAGTAACATTAGTTTTATTCAGCTTCTTTAAGATAAAACCTGTAGAGATATAAACAATCAGGTTCACTGACTCATCTTAACAATAGGGTTTACAGACTCTTGTCCATATACATACTGATTGAGAAGAGGTTAGAGATATAAACATTATATACATATTGTGAAGGATCATTCAGTTGGTCTACTTGAAACTATATTAGGTTTTGTCCGTACAGGTTGACGAACGAAAAAGTTGGTGGTGTATTTGGTACCCCTGCATTTTCAATTGGTATCAGAGCAAGCAAACACTATTGACCTAATAAGTCCGTGTTTGTACACGTTCTAACACCTGTGTCCACGTACAATACAATGACACTAAATGGTTTTGATTATGTCAAGTGCTTAGGAATTACCTTAAAGGATCAATCCTTAGCTAATTCTTCTGAATTCAGAGGTAAAGATTTATCTTCAATTAAAGATAAAGTTCCAGAAGCTCTTGATGGCATAAACTCAAATTCAGACAAGGATTCTACCAAACTAGGATGACTCTTCTAAGATCATTGAACATCAGACCCTCATGATAAGAGATCTTCAAGAGAAGTATTCTCATTATGCTAATGAACTCAATTAATCTCTTAACATAGAATGTGAGCTCTGTAAGTCTGTTGAATTTTATTTTTTTTTTTATAATATTAGTGAACTTGTTCAAGAAGTAAAACTTAGAAAAGAGAAAGTTGATACTCTTGAGGATACTGTCAGAAAAGTAACTGCTAGAGGAAAACATATTATTGAGTCTCATACTTCTGGGATGGATAAGCTTCACCTATTAAAAGATAAAGCTGAGACCAATCTTCTCTCATCTCAGATGCAGTGTAAATCCTTGAGAAATGAGAATACCGCTTTAAAATGTAATTCTTCAACAACATCTGAAAATGTACTTGGATCAAGAACAATGTCTAATGTTGAGAAAGTTACTTGCATTCAAGCTGAGAAATGAATGAAAAATTCTCATCGAAAAACAGCTTCTAAGGGAACATTTGATGATCCAAGTGTACCATCTGATACCTTGAATTTCTGTTCTCATTGCGGTAAAAAGAGTTATCTCATACTAGAATATTCTCATAGGAAGAAAGAGATTAGTAACATTCAAGAGTTGCTTTCATTTGCAATTAAGGAGGTGAAAAGTTTGTCTACATCTCCAGTTGATCCAAGGCATATCACTAGCCAAAAAACTTGTGACAAAATTATTCAAGATTCTCGAATATGTCATAAGTCAAGAAACTCTCATGGAAGAATGTCCAGTAACAAGGATATGTCCAACATCATACTTTCTACTAATAAAAAGAGTTCAAATGAGAAATCCAAAAATGATAATCGAGGTTCTAATAACTTCTATTATCTAAAAAGGATCTCTCTAGGGCCTCGACTTTCCTCATTCAGAATGTCTGATAAATAATCATATGATATTAGCAGGCCAAAAGGCATGAAATACTGGTCAAGTGCTCCTTGGAAGAAGAAGAATTGACTAAATATCCTCCTAAAAGGCAAAATAGAAGGAGGAATGCAAAAGGTAAGAGGTATTCTTCAAATAAGATAAACTATCTCAATGAATCTATTAAAGATACAAATGGTGAGTACCTTTCTCACCATGTCACTACCTAGTTTTTGACAGATGCATCCCCAAAGTATCTTAAGAACTATGAGGATTGCATGAATCATCATAATTGTAATTTTTCTAATATGAGATTTTTTAAGTAATGAATAAAAGTTTAATTTATCTGAAAATTCATTAAGTTTTTCTTATAATGGGCCTAACCCGCAAGCCCTATTGTACAAATTTTGGTTCGCAAACTTTTCAGTTCACGTGAACAGTAGCCCGAACTGATGTCTTTTTGTGCAAATTAGTGGTTTCCTAATCTTCTTCTAATTCTTAGTCATGAACATTATATATAGTTGTTAGATATCTTCAACTATGTTCATCAAAAGAATGGTAGCTCAAAGAAACCTAATGAAACAATCATCCTTGATGAGGAAGATATCAAAGAGGAAAGTTCCTTGCAAGATGCCATAAGAAAAAGGGTGGCTATGCTGAAAGAATAAAATTTCGGGTATACAAAATCTATAAAGGATCTAACAAATTATTGCAATAATTCTAAGATTGAAATTGCAAATCTTCAATGGAAATTGAATCATCTGATTGATGGTCAAACCGAGATCCTTGAGAAACTGAAGGTCATGATCATAAACCATAAGAAGATCATCACTGAATGCAAGAATCTCGGGAGTTTGTTCGAATTGTAAACTAAAAGGTTGGAATCCTAACTCACTAACATGGTATCTCCACCGTTAAACAGATCAAGGATCTCAGTGAGTCATTTTATGATGGCGTGCTTGAAAGGTATAAATAGATTGATGAAGTCTGAGTCCGGTTTTTAGGTTTTTAATGGTTTTTATAGTTGTTCTCTTCATACTTTTACTAGTTAACTCCTTGTAGGTATAGATGGGGAAAAACGAGTTGTTGGTTTTTAAGGAATTGAGGAGACGACCGTGCGGAGGAAACTCCTTGAACCGGGCAAACTGCTTAACCTCATACATATGCGCTGCAAGAAGGGAGTGCTTTGAGTTTGAGAGATCAATCTGTAGGACTCCGGCCTAAACCAAGACAATGGCCGTTCCAGAGTCAATTCTGTCATAAGAGAGGATGGGTCGATCTGTAGGAGGGAAGCTGAGAAATGTGTGAGATCAATGGTGATCTAAGATTGTAGGTGTGTTGTGTATTCTGAAATAAGATAAGTTCTGAATGATTGAATTCACTCTATTAAGAGTAGTTGTTCAGACGTTGAGTTGTTAATCTCTTGTTGTTTGTTTGACGTAAGCTTGTCCTGTTTTTCAATCATGATTCAGAACCTTATTTATATTGCCAGAATTGTGAAACACCTTGATCCCATGAAGTGTGGCAGTTGCTGGAGTCAAAGAGTGTGGAAGTGGAAATCGTGTTAAAACCAGTTGCTCATCGTGCAGAGACTTGGTTGATTTTCCATCCACTACTTTGCTAACTCCTCCAACTGATTGCACGACTTGCTCACATTCTCATCGTGTGTATGAACACACGTGCCGTAGACCGCCAGACCAAAACCCTAATTAATATCCCCCCATGTAACACGATTGATATCTCGTGATTGTGGAGTCTGCAAGGCAGACGTGTATTTAGTTAGTTAGTTGCTGACTTCATGGGACGATGAGTCCTTGTATTGCTGAGTCGAACGTGATTTGCAAATGTTCTGAGACTCATGAATTTAACGTGTCTGTTGAGACAGAGGTACGATTCTCAAGTAACTGTTGATAGTTAAGGTGAGCAAATATTGCTCATTCGATGGATTGTTGAATATTGATAGCTGAACCAATATTCCTTAGTCTGAGCAAATATTGCTCATCTGAGCAAATGTTGATCGTTTGATGAATTATTGGTAGCAGGACCAAATAAAATATTAATTTAAAATGAACTAAACCGAGTATAATTAATAAAAATGTTGATCAACGTAAAATTATTAGCGTTTGAATCTGGAATTATGAACCTTGGACTCGAAACCCTAATTCTATCAATTGATGATTTATTGAAAATCAACCACTGAGTGAAGGAGGGACCGGCTACATGGGATGATGAATCGACCATGTAGCGCCCAGATGATCAAGTGAGAAAATACCAAAGTCTCTGCAGACCAGTTGATGAAAGGATGATTAAATGCTGGTTTAATCATTTATTAAAATAATGCTCGTCTGAGCGTTAGGTGATAAAACCTAATTAATTATGAAGAGATGAGGGACCGACCAAGGGGTCATGAAAACCGGCCCTGGTTGGTCATGGGACCGAATGACGATCGTTTTATGAAAATTCCAAATTGTTTGGAAGAGTTTGAACCTAATGTGAACAAATTAGGTCAAATGATGAAAGTATGAGGGACCGGCCTCTTGCAAGCCGAAGAGCCAACCTTGGTCGGTCAAGGTAATATGCTCATGTCACTAAAGTGTTCGCGTATCAGTCCTGAGAATTTTGATATTTTCTGGCGTGCATTTGAGCAATCATTTTAGAAAATATGAAGAAATCAAGGTTTTTTGCTCAAACTGAGGAAACTTCATAAGATGAAAGAAATAATAATAATAAAATGAAGGAATCATGAAGTGTGGGACCGGCTATGGCCAAGGCGTGACCGGACGGCCAATTAGCCCGTTCCGTGGCACTTTTTCCTAATTTTATATTATTTTTCATGATTTTAGGGAAATACCATGAAACCAAGAAGTTTGTTGAAATAAAGGAGTTTTCCTTGAAGTGAAGGAGTTTCCATGAGATGAAGGAAACAAATAATATTAATAATAATAAAATAAGGGCGTGTGGGACCGGCTTGGACATGGTCGGCCTGATAGGGTGTAGAATACATCCTATTTACTATCTATTGTTTATGCTTTCTTTGCTATTTTTCTTGTAAATTATGTATTTTACGCTTGTTTTGAGTTTTATAGCTACTATGGAGTCGCACGGAGGAAAAGAAGAAGAAATCACCCAATTTGAGCCAAAAGGGCAAAAAGGTCATTTTACAGGCGATTGATATATGGAGCTCAGTTAATGTTAAGGGGTAACTCTTTTGGGAGGATCACTACAGACAGGTCAGTCAAGGTTAAGGGGGCTGGAAACTTGGCTAGCCCTTATCAAAGCGACCACCTGATATAGGCACCCATCAGGGGTGGTTCTTACGTTGGGCATCTTAATCCCAAATCATTACACAGCCCTAAAACTCGAGAGGCGTTTCTCTAAATCATTACTCCAGCTGAAATTGAGAGGAACAATGGATCCGAGTTCCTGCTATTGAGATCGGGAACAGTGAGCGAGAGATGAAATTAAAGGGAAAGAAAGAATCGTGTTATAAGGAAATCGGTGAAGTCGATTCATAAATGAATCATGGTAAATCAAGGTTTCGATTTGAAGAGGAATCGGTGATAAAGATGGGTTTCTTTGATGAATTGGAAGAAGAGATCGAGAGTAAAGCTCTTTGGAGAGATTGAGACGGTGATGATTAAGGGTTATGAAGAACAAAAAGGAAGGTGGTGGTAATTTTGAGATGAATCGAGAGTTGGGAGCAAGATGGGTTCGATCTTTGTTGTAATTTGATGCTTGAGATGGGTTCGATCTGGAGGTAATGTTGATGTCTGTTGCTGCAATCGATTCAGGAGATAGAGCTGCTGATGAAACAAACTTAGGGTTGTTGTTGTGAAACCCATCTGAGGCAGATCGAAAATGAGTAGAGATTGAAGAGGTACTGACTCAAATCTTGTTGGGGATCTTTGTTGTTGAGAGTTCGAATGGGTTTTGAGAGCTAACGATAAAGATGGTAAAATGAGTTTACGAAGGTGGTAGTCTTTGCTTACATTACGAGGGGAATTATGGAATGGTGTTCGAATTGTTAGATGAATGTGTAGGATTGTTACGGGGAAGAAGGAAACGGCTGAATTGGCACGAGAAATGCTAAAGAAAGCTGTAAAACTCGTAGGATATTTGTCCGACGAGGCAACTAAGACCGATCCATCCACGACCCAACCCGGCCGGTTGGTAAAAAGCGAATCATAAAGCCGACTGGTAGCTAACTCCTCCTTCGCCTTGACGGTTGACCCGTTTGACCGTTAGTCCTAACGGTGGGTGACGGAATATTCCGTCGAATATACCGATGACGGTGAAATTTTTGGGTCGCGGCGGTGGCGTTTCGGTCGGATTCGGCCATAATACCGTTTTCTGGCGACCACAATTCCAGAATTTTCTGTGGACTTCTCTCATGGGTGTGAAGACTTGGACTAGAAATTGGATGGAGAATTTGGCTCAAATTTGGAAAGAGAAGATGAAAGATGAGAAAGACTTGAATTTAGAAGTTGAATTGCTAAAGGAAAAGGATTCTATTCCTTGGAAGATTTGGAGAATATTGAAGCCTATAAATAGAGAAGTTTTCTACATATCTTTTACACACCTCTGTACACACACAACACTTGTGTTTTTGCTTTCAATTCTTCTTCTTAATTATTTGTGTGAACTTGAAAATTCTCCTTTTAATTATTATTTGTGTGAATTTCAAAAACATGAGTAGCTAATTTTATTATTGATTGAGGATGAATTCCTAGTTCTTAATACATTATTTGAGTTTTGTTTCAATTCTATCTTGAAGTTTTTCACATGATTATCGTTTATTTTTACTAATAGGAATGTTTATTCATTCATGATTGATTGATAGATTGTTTAGAGTGCACGCTAAATTGATTTGTTAATTTGATCTAAAGCTAGTGAAAGTTAGGGGATAAGTAATCGTTTCTTGACTCTTTACATAAGTAGCAAACACGAGACCTTGCGGAGGGATTAGTGGAGCAATTGTGTGTGAAAACAACGTTAGCAAGTAGACCTTGATCTAAGAGTCTAACTACTAATATTGACCTAATAAGTTCATAAATCTTAATGCGTTTATTTAAATTACATCTAGAGTGATCTACTACTAGGTGGTTTGGTAAATAGAATCCGGTAGTCGAGAACTTCCGTATCCGGTGATACTGGGATTTAGGGGTTTAGCGATGATCTTTGCTTTACCTACGGTTGGTGATAATTTGTGACTAATAACAAGTAGAAAAGAACATAACTTTAATCATTGTTTGCAACGAAGAAGGATTCCTTGATCTTGTCTCTCTTATTGATTTCAACTTTATCTTTTAATTGCTTTGTTTATTTTCTTTTGCTTTTACACCCCCTTCCGTGACAATTTTTACAACTAGAATCTCTTGCTCCTCGTGGGAACGAACTTGACTTCCATTATATTATTTTTAATTGAGTGGAAATATTAATTAATTTGATTGCACCTACGACACGCATCAAATTTTGGCGCAGTTCTTGGGAACAATGGACGATTTTAGTTGTTTTTATTTTTCTTTTTGCTATATTCTTGCTTTGTTAGATTCTATACCGTATCTAACTTAGTTTTTGAGAATCTTATTTGGGTGTTATACCTTTGGTGAATGCTTAAAAGGGTAGACCAAGGTCCAATACGTCTTCGATCCGGCACTCAACTAAAGGATTTCATTCGAGCGGTTAACACTCCACTTCCTCCTTCTTCATCAAGTGATTTCACAGATTCGGACAAAGAGGAAGAAACGATGGCTGATCGTACACTCAAGGACCTAGCTTCTCACAGGATGGATACACAACAATGGTGTATCCAAACTAACTCAACCTTCGAGATCAAGCCGGGGTTGATTAGAGAGTTACCAAAGTTCCATGGCATGGTGAATGAGGACCCAAACAAACATCTTATGGACTTCTATACCATAGTTATGGCTATGCTTCCACCGGAGACTAATGCGGATGGAGCAATGTTGAAAGCTTTCCCTTTTTTTGGCGGGCAATGCTAAGGAATGGTTATATTATTTGCCTTCCGGAAGTATCACAACATGGAATGGTATGAAGAAACTTTTCCTCGAGAGATATTTTCCCGCATCCAAAGCTACTCAAATTCGCAAGGAGATTTGTGGTTTGAAACAACATGTGGGCGAGTTGTTGTATGAATGTTGGGAGCGATACAAGAGGTTGGTGGAAAGCTGTCCACACCATCAATTTAGTGACGCTATGATACTCCAATACTTCTACGAAGCTCTCAACCCAAGTGATAGGTCTCTTCTTGACGCTGCGGGTGGTGGTGCACTAGTGAACAAGACGGTGACCCAAGCTACCGAGTTGATTGAAAGTATGGCTGCGAACTCGCAAAAATTCTACACAAGAGATGAACCCATGGTTAGGCGAGTGCATGAAGTTAGTGATTCACCATCACATCTTGATCAAAGGATGAGTAACATGGAGATAATGATGCAAAGGATGGCCGCGGTAATTATTCCGGATGGTGAGACCGAACAAGTAAATACTTTATATCCAAATCAAAGGCCAAGGTACGATCCATATTCCAATACTTACAATCCCGGTTGGAAGGATCACCCCAACTTTAGTTATGCAAACAAGCAAGCGGCGGCTCCTAATCCATATGCGCAACAAGGTGGTTTCCAACAATCACGCTTTCAACCTCAACAACAAGGTGGTTCTCAACAATTCCAACCACAACAAGTCAAGGAGCGTGATTCTTTGAATGATGACAAGCTCAATGCGTTAATGAAAGGTGTGCAAGGTCTTACTTCTATGTTCCAACAAAGCCAACAAAAGACCGATTCGGCGATCAAGGATTTACAAACTCAAATGGGACAATTGGCGACCGATGTGAACTTATTGAAATCTCAAGCATCCACAAAACTTCCTTCACAACCATTTGTGAATCCAAGAGAGAATGTTAATGCGGTTACCTTACGAAGTGGAAGACAAGTGGAGGGTCCAAGTCATCATGAAGAAGCTATTGAAGAGGTAGTCAAAGATAAGGAGGAAGCCGCACCAAAGGAGAATTCAACACCAACCGACCTATCCAAGGAACCGGTTCCTACTTTCACTACTCCACCGCCTTTTCCTAGTCGTTTTGCTATATCCAAGAAACAAGCTCAAGACAAGGCACTCATGGATATTTTCAAGAAGGTCGAAATCAACATCCCATTCATCGAGGCCATCAAGACAATGCCACGGTATGCGAAGTTCATGAAGGAATTATGCACAAAGAAGGATAGGTTGCTTGATAATGAAATTACTAAAGTTGGTGAGAGTGCATCGGCTATGCTATTGAAGAAGATGCCTACAAAGTGCACGGATCCCGGTGGTTTCACGGTGCCAATTACTATTGGTAAGCAAAGGTTTGAACATGCTTTACTTGACTTGGGTGCTTCCATTAGTGTGATGTCGGCCGATATATATGACTCCTTGAATCTTGGACCTTTGAAAGAGACGAGAGTTATTATTCAATTAGCGAACAAGTCTAACATATATCCAAAGGGGCTTGTAGAAGACGTGCTAGTGCAAGTAAATGAGCTTATTTTTCCGGTGGACTTCTTCGTGGTGGATATGGATAATAATGAGAACCGATCATCTACTTCGTTACTTCTTGGGAGGCCGTTTATGAAGACCGCAAAGACGAAGATTGATGTTGATAAGGGTACACTCACTATGGAATTCGACAAGGAGATAATACACTTTAACATATTTGAAGCCATGCGCTACCCAAGTGATGTGCATTCCGTTTACTCCATTGATGTGGTTGATTCATTAGCACAACAAATGGTGGAATTGAACCAAGAGGATGAACTTGATGTGGTGTTGCAAAAAGAGCATTGAATTGGACGTCCACGGCTTGTCTAACTTGGATGTTGAAATCTCCAAGGAATTGGTGGAGATGTGTGGTGCTTTGGCGACATTGCAAGAAGCTAAAAAGGGTAATGTTTCTTATATTTCTTTACCGTGAATGATGAAATACTTGTACCATCTATTGTGGAGGCGCCCAAGCTAGAATTGAAGCCACTTCGGACCATTTGAAGTATGCTTTCTTGGGAGATGGAGATGAGCTTCCGGTAATTATTGCAAAGAACCTCACACCGGTACAAGAAGACCGTTTGCTTAGAGTCTTGAGAGAGCACAAAACGGCTATTGGGTGGACAATTGCGGACATCAAGGGCATTAGTCCATCCATGTGCATGCATAGGATTCTAATGGAAGAGAACGTGAAGCCGGTCTGCACGTGATGCTCAACGTAGGCTTAATCCTCCCATGATGGAGGTTGTGAAAAAGAGATACTCAAATTGCTAAGTGTGGGGTAATCTACCCAATTTCCGATAGCAAGTGGGTTAGTCCGGTTCTAGTGGTACCAAAGAAATCCGGAGTCACGGTTGTTCGAAATCAAGACGATGAACTTGTTCCTACACGAGTTCAAACCGGTTGGAGAGTGTGCATTGACTATAGAAAGCTTAATTCCGCAACCCGAAAGGATCACTTTCCTTTACCTTTCATTGATCAAATGTTGGAGCGGTTAGCGGGGCATTCTTATTATTGCTTCTTGGATGGTTATTCGGGATACAACCAAATTGTTATTGCACCGGAGGACCAAGAGAAGACCACTTTCACTTGTCCGTTTAGAACGTTTGCATATAGACGGATGCCGTTTGGCCTTTGCAATGCGCCGACTACTTTTCTAAGATGCATGGTAAGTATATTCTCGGATTATGTGGAGCGTATCATCGAGGTATTTATGGATGAATTTAGTGTTTATGGCAATTCTTTTGATGGTTGTTTAAACAACCTTGAACTAGTTCTTAAACGATGCATAGACACAAACCTTGTCCTTAATTGGGAGAAATGTCACTTTATGGTAAACCACGGCATAGTACTTGGTCACATTGTGTCCTCTCGAGGGCTCGAAGTGGACAAGTCTAAGATAGATTTAATAAGAAACTTACAATATCCCACTTCGGTGAGGGAGATACGTTCTTTTCTTGGCCATGCAGGTTTCTATAGGCGGTTTATCAAGGATTTCTCCAAAATCTCCATGCCGATGTGCAAGTTATTACAAAAGGAGGTACCTTTTGACTTTAACAAGGAATGCAAGGATGCTTTTGACAAATTGAAGGAAATGTTGACAAGTGCGCCAATTATCAAATCACCGGATTGGAATCTTCCATTTGAATTAATGTGTGATGCTAGTGATTATGCGGTTGGAGCCGTTTTGGGTCAAAGAGTGGACAAGTTATCCCATGTTATCTATTATGCATCTAGGACCCTTAATGATGCACAAATCAATTATTCTACCACGGAAAAGGAGTTATTGGCTATAGTTTTTGCGTTGGAAAAATTTCGATCATACTTGGTGGGTACAAAGGTTATTGTGTATTCCGATCATGCAGCACTAAGACACTTAATAAAGAAGAAAGAAGCTAAGCCAAGATTAATCCGGTGGATCCTATTGTTACAAGAGTTCGACATAGAAATTCGTGATAAGAGGGGTGTGGAGAATACCGTTGCGGATCATCTTAGTAGACTTGTTATGTCTCAAGAGGAACTTCCATTACATGACCGCTTTCCGGATGAACAACTTTTCTCCATGGAAGAATCAACACCTTGGTATGCGGATATAGTGAATTACTTGGCGACAAGGAAAGTACCTAGTACAATGTCTAATTTCCAAAAGATGAAACTTAAGAAGGTAGCTAAGCAATATGTGTGGGATGAACCATACTTATGGAAATATGGCGTTGATCAAATAATGCGAAGGTGCGTGCCTAATTCCGAATTTCAATCCATCATCTCCTTTTGCCACACTTTTGCATGTGGTGGCCACTTTGGTTCTAAACGCACCGCTCTCAAGGTTCTCGAGAGTGGATTTTATTGGCCCACCTTGTTTGAAGATTCATATATTTTTTGTAAATCGTGTGATAGATGTCAATGAACGGGCAATCTAGGTGCTCGAAATCAAATGCCACTCACACCAATTCTCTCCGTTGAGATTTTTGATGTGTGGGGTATCGATTTTATGGGCCCTTTTGTCAATTCGAATGGAAACTTTTATATACTTCTTGCCGTTGATTATGTTTCGAAATGGGTGGAAGCTAGAGCCACCAAGACTAATGACTCTCAAGTTGTTTGTGATTTTGTAAGGGAAAATATATTCAATAGGCATGGTACACCAAGAGTGGTGATAAGCGATGGAGGCTCACATTTCAAGAAGGCTTTCCACGCTCTCCTCAAGAAGTACAACATAACACACAAAATTGGTACGCCTTACCATCCACAAACTAGTGGACAAGCGGAAATTTCAAATCGTGAGATCAAGTCCATTCTTGAGAAAACGGTGAATACCACAAGGAAAGATTGGAGCTTTAAGCTCAATGATGCACTTTGGGCGTATAGAACGGCGTATAAGACACCGATTGGTATGTCTCCATATCGGTTGGTTTATGGCAAGGCTTGTCATCTTCCGGTTGAACTTGAACATAAGGCTTATTGGGCGATAAAGAAATTCAACATGGAGTATGATGAAGCGGGGAAACAAAGGAAGTTACAACTAAATGAGCTAGAGGAGATACGTAATGATGCTTACGAGAGTGCCCGGATTTACAAGGAAAAGACCAAGCTTTTTCATGACAAGATGATTTTCGTAAAAGCTTCATCGTGGGACAAAAAGTCCTTTTATATCATTCTCGCCTTAAACTATTTCTGGAAAGTTAAGGTCCCGTTGGATTGGACCATATGTTGTTACTAATGTTTTTCCTCATGGTGCAGTTGAAATTACTAGTCTTAGAGACAATTCGGTTTCCAAAGTCAACGGCCATAGATTGAAGCCATACTATGAGAACATCACTTATGTAAATTTTGATGAACTTTCATTTGGAGATGCATTCCCTCTGGAGGAGTAATGTGCGGCAAGGGCTAAGTCGGGCCGTCGAATTTAAAACAAGCGCTTAATGGGAGGCAACCCATCGGTTTTGTATTTCTTATCCTTTTGTTTTTTTGTTATTTTTTTTCTTGTTCCATATCATGTTAAAATTTCCCACCTTGACTTTACTAGGACGATTCAATTACATTGAGGACAATGTAAGGTTTAAGTGTGGGGGAGTGGTTAAGCATGTATTTAAAAAATTACAAAAAAATTAAAAAATTTTGAAAAAAAAAAAAAAAGTTTTACATAAAACTTCAACTTTTAGAGATTTTAGAGTCACTAGCATACTTCTAGGTATGTTTACATAGAGATTTTGACCGACATAATTGAACTTGGAAATGTTAGAGAACTACATTCGGATTTCTTGCTTGTTTGAGTGTTAAATAATGGATTTAATCATGCCGGTGATGCGAATTTGGTGCAGGGAGAAGTGCATTATTAGAGTTGCTGATCAATCATTAGTGGAGACTACCCGTATTCATATCATGTAAGGCACCGACCAGAAATTTTTTTCCATCTACTAAAGAGCTTCCTTTGAGTGTGTGTCACCGTACGTTAATTCCGGGTAGAATGGTGAGCTACCCAACCTCCCACCAATAGAAGCACTACTCTTTGATCTCTTGAGTGCTAATTTTGTCAATCATGAGGGTGACGTCTATAGATGAAAGCTTCCTTCTTGTAGTTCGATTTGCAGTTAGCACCATTCTCTCTCTCAACAACAACGGATCCATAGAAACACTCTCATCATCAACAAGGAGCGACATCAAAATCTACAAGGAAAGTTGAAGAAGTTTAAGGTTTACAAGCAACGGAACGAGAAAAAGAGCAAATTTCAAACTCAAGTAAAGCAACATACAAATGAGCGGATTTTACATATATGTTGAGGACTTACAATACAATAAGGTAATTTTATATCCAAGTATGAAGACTTATTTATAAGAGCAAAGAATAGCAAAAGGTGAGAATTATTGAAGTTTATGATTTTGAGGCGATACAAGTTGTGAAGAATCAAGCGGTAAAATACTTCTCCCACGGCCATGGTTTATTTTATATTTAATTTCTCTTGTTTCAATTCAAAAAAAAAAAAAAAAAAAAAAAAAAAAAAAAAAGAAGAAATATTTGTTTTGTTAATAAGCCGTGGGGAAGGAAAATTTATAAGGAAGTTTCAAGCGACAAGGATTTAAGAAAAAAAAAAAGAGTTACAAATTGTCAAGGATCTACAAAGTTCGAGAGTTTATCACCAATAGTTGAAACCGAAGACCAAGAAGATAAAGACGAGGAGCGGAAGACGTTTCTATTGGATGCCGTGAGAGTGGTGTTATCATAATTGGCGATCGGATGTGAAGGTGAGTAAGTAATCTCATCCTCAATAATAAATGGTTGATTTCCTTTCTTAGAGATCGTCAGAAAAATGTTTTTTCAAAATGTTAAAAGATGTGGGTTTTTAAAATATTTGGAAGTTGTCCTTCCCACCATTCAACGTGTTGCGGGATTTCTCTCTTCATTCCTACTGCACACATGTGAGAACCATAAAAAGCCGTCTTTTTGAGTGCAATTATCATAAAATCCTTTTTGGTGAGGCAGAAGTCGAGGCGAAATGCTTATTGATCGTTTCTCAAACACGCGTTCTCTCATTATGGGGTGGTTATTTCTCACTCAACATTTAAGAATGAGAATATGTTCTTTAGTATTTCTAACTCCTTATTACTAGAATGCAGAAACTCTATGTCCTCATAGCTCTTTGGATGCTTGGGACACTCGAACGCTTTGAAGTTGTGAGTTTTTAGTTTGATTTGCTCGAGGACTAGCAAAGTCTAAGTGTGGGGGAATTTGATAGGGTGTAGAATACATCCTATTTACTATCTATTGTTTATGCTTTCTTTGCTATTTTTCTTGTAAATTATGTATTTTACGCTTGTTTTGAGTTTTATAGCTACTATGGAGTCGCACGGAGAAAAGAAGAAGAAATCACCCAATTTGAGCCAAAAGGGCAAAAAGGTCATTTTACGGGCGATTGATATATGGAGCTCGATTAATGTTAAGGGGCAAATCTTTTGGGAGGATCACTACGAGACAGGTCGAGTCAAGGTTAAGGGGGCTGGAAACTTGGCTAGCCCTTATCAAAGCGACCACCTGATATAGGCACCCATCAGGGGTGGTTCTTACGTTGGGCATCTTAATCCCAAATCATTACACAGCCCTAAAACTCGAGAGGCGTTTCTCTAAATCATTACTCCAGCTGAAATTGAGAGGAACAATGGATCCGAGTTCTCTTTGCTATTGAGATCGGGAGCGAGTGGCGAGAGATGAAATTAAAGGGGAAAGAAAGAATCTGTGTTATAAGGAAATCAGTGAAGTCGATTCATAAATGAATCTGTGGTAAATCAAGGTTTCGATTTGAAGAGGAATCATTGATAAAGATGGGTTTGCTGATGAATTGGAAGAAGAGATCGAGAGTAAGCTGCTGACAGAGATTGAGACGGTGATGATTAAGGGTTATGAAGAACAAAAGGAAGCTGGTGGTAATTTTGAGATGAATCGAGAGTTGGGAGCAAGATGGGTTCGATGCTGTTGTAATTTGATGCTTGAGATGGGTTCGATCTGGAGGTAATGTTGATGTCTGTTGCTGCAATCGATTCAGGAGATAGAGCTGCTGATGAAACAAACTTAGGGTTGCTGTTGTGAAACCCATCTGAGGCAGATCGAAAATGAGTAGAGATTGAAGAGGTACAACTCAAATCTTGTTGGGGCTGCCGTTGCCGAGTTCGAATGGGTTTTGAGAGCTAACGATAAAGATGGTAAAATGAGTTTCTGAAGGTGGTAGTGCTGCTTCTGTTACAGGGAATTATGGAATGGTGTTCGAATTGTTAGATGAATGTTTAGGATTGTTACAGGGAAGAAGGAAACGGCCTGAATTGGCCTGAGAAATGCTAAAGAAACAGCCGAAACTCGGCCTGATATTTGTCCTGACGAGTCAACTAGGACCGATCCATCCACGACCCAACCCAGCCCAGCCAGACCAGTAAGCCGAATCAGAAGCTGACTCGGTAGCTAACTCCCTCTTCTGCCTTGACCGTTGACTGACGGTTGACCCGTTTGACCGTTAGTCCTAACGGTGGACTGACGGAATATTCCGTCGAATATACCAGTGACGGTGAAATTTTCAGGTGGCCGGCGGTGACGTTTTCCGGCCGGATTCCGACCATAATACCAGTTTTCTGGCGACCACAATTCCAGAATTTTCTGTGGACTTCTCTCATGGGTGTGAAGACTTGGACTAGAAATTGGATGGAGAATTTGGCTCAAATTTGGAAAGAGAAGATGAAAGATGAGAAAGACTTGAATTTGGAAGTTGAATTGCTAAAGGAAAAGGATTCTATTCCTTGGAAGATTTGGAGAATATTGAAGCCTATAAATAGAGAAGTTTTCTACATATCTTTTACACACCTCTCTACACACACAACACTTGTGTTTTTGCTTTCAATTCTTCTTCTTAATTATTTGTGTGAACTTGAAAATTCTCCTTTTAATTATTATTTGTGTGAATTTCAAAAACATGAGTAGCTAATTTTATTATTGATTGAGGATGAATTCCTAGTTCTTAATACATGATTTGAGTTTTGTTTCAATTCTATCTTGAAGTTTTTCACATGATTATCGTTTGTTTTTACTAATAGGAATGTTTATTCATTCATGATTGATTGATAGATTGTTTAGAGTGCACGCTAAATTGATTTGTTAATTTGATCTAAAGCTAGTGAAAGTTAGGGGATAAGTAATCGTTTCTTGACTCTTTACATAAGTAGCAAACACGAGACCTTGCGGAGGGATTCCGTGGAGCAATTGTGTGTGAAAACAACGTTAGCAAGTAGACCTTGATCTAAGAGTCTAACTACTAATATTGACCTAATAAGTTCATAAATCTTAATGCGTTTATTTAAATTACATCTAGAGTGATCTACTACTAGGTGGTTTGGTAAATAGAATCCGGTGAGTCGAGAACTTCCGTATCCCGGTGATACAAGGGATTTAGGGGTTTAGCACCGATCTTTGCTTTACCTACGGTTGGTGATAATTTGTGACTAATAACAAGTAGAAAAGAACATAACTTTAATCATTGTTTCGCAACGAAGAAGGATTCCTTGATCTTGTCTCTCTTATTGATTTCAACTTTATCTTTTAATTGCTTTGTTTATTTTCTTTTGCTTTTTACACCCCCTTTCGTGACAATTTTTACAACTAGAATCTCTTGCTCCTCGTGGGAACGAACTTGACTTCCATTATATTATTTTTAATTGAGTGGAAATATTAATTAATTTGATTGCACCTACGACACGCATCACGGCCGGCTAGGGCCCGGTCCCGTGAGTTTTTCCTAATTTTATATAATTTTATGTATTAGTTCCATGATTTGAAGGAAATATCATGAAATCAAGGAATTTCCTGGGATGAAGGAAATAATAATAAAATAATAAGGAATGCAAGGTGTGGGACCGGCCACAACTAGGGTATGACCGGCCGGCTAGTAGGCTTGGTCCCGCACACCTTTCCTAATTATTTATTATTTCCTTGATGTGAAGGAAACACCATAAAACTGAGGAGTTTCCTTGAAACGAAGGAATTTTGTTCAAATGAGGGAATTTTAATGAGATCAAGGAAAATAATAAAAATATGATAAAATATAAAATTGGGCGTGGGACTGGCCACGACACGACCGTCCGTCCGGTGGGCCCAGTCCCCCAGCGCCTTGATTAATATTTTATTATTTATTATTTTCTTCCTATTTTGCATAGGTTTATCGTTCCTTCGTATTTTGGAATGCTCGTTCGTGCATTCAGGTGCTCGTTAGTGCATGCATTATTGCTGAGTACACTTGCACCATTTTAGTCGGGGCTTACTCGATAGTGGCTCAGATGCCCGTGTGTTGAATATTTATTACTAACCCATGAAATTCTGCTGGGAAGAACCATCAATTGAAGTAATGAAATATTATGAAAAACGTAGAATATTTTTCAGGGATTAAGTTAATGAATCTAATGATTTAGGAATAATTAATTGATGGCTCTATACCAGTACGATCGTCTAGGAGCATTAATTATTTAGGAATTGAATGATATGAGCTTGTTGAAGCGTCATATTTCTTTTATATAGTCTGGGAAAACATTGTTACATCCTGAAGATGTTATTGCTCTATACTAGCAGGCAAGCTGTCTAGGAGCCGTCCAATCTTTCGATTCTATATAGAAGTAATTACTGAAATTGCTCAGTATTTATGAGATATGCCGTTGCCTTAGCTAAGAGACTGCACATCCACATATGTTCTGAGAGATAGTATTCTCAGTCAGAGGTTCTTGCAGCACGAGCTTTCATGCTTTCAATGAGAGACATGAGCCTCAATATTCATCTGATTGCTGGATCAGGAGTATGTACAATTATGGTTTTACGATTTTAGCCTTTGTCGAAAATCCACCATCTACAGTAGGAATTTTATTCTTATTTTTTAAGGTGGAACACTAGCTTTTGGAGTAGTTTTTATGTGTTACATTAGCTATTCCAAATACTGTCATCTTGCATGTTTAAAGTTTATTTAATTAAATTTTATTTTGGAAGATGACTTGCAATACCTAATTATCTTCATGGATTACATATATATATATATATATATATATATATATATATATGTATGTAAGTATGTATATATATATATTGCTTATTTTGTGAGATATGTTCTTTGCTATCATATTATGGTGATTAGAACATATATTTCATATTTTTATCATAGGTTAAACTCTTAACTCTTACAAAAGAGAAGAAACCTATTTTGAGAATGGCAGTTTTGTATCTCTCCACGATTACACTTTTGTGAATAAACTGCTACAGGATTATGTAAGATATTCTCTAGGAATCTTCTTACTGCCTTGATTACATCACCACCAGTGAATAAGTGGTGAACTTTAATCTCTCATACATGGCTAGATAAGTTATAATTCTTATGTTGAGTCATATCGCACTAATTGTTCTCTTGTTCGTAACTGGTATAGAGAGTAGTTTTTGTCGATGATTATGTTTCTCACGAAAATCTTGTATCTTAGTGCCTCTAACATTAAGATCGTTATTTTTAACTTCTTTGTTCGTAACTGGCGAGAAGAGAGAAAAATATTGGAATACCTATTTACGTTGTTCGTAACTGGCAAGTAAATGTGTATGTACAAGGAAAATCCTTCTCTTGTGATTAGAGAGAAGGTCACTCATGTTGTTCTTTCGGGAATGACATCAAATGGAGGAGAGTTCTTTTGAACTTGTACTTAATGGTAATATCTTTGTGGGGAGAGATGATGTGGAATTGAAGGGGATTCTTGTACCTTTATATTTCCTTGACAAGAACCGAGTTCACTTAACTTGAATTCTAAGAAACCCATGGTCTTTGAAAACTATAAATATAGATGCTCTTTCAACTGGAAAATTCAATCCCTGGCACTTTGTGTGCTATTTGATTCTTGAGTTGTCCTTTATTGACCTAGGTTTCTTCTGAGAAACATAATTAGGTCTACGACTAAAAGACTTAGCTTTGGAAATTCGTGAAGCCAAGTCCGACTATCTTTACCTTGATAGTTCGTGTATCCTAATCTTGCTTTTTTGTTATCGAGGTTTTCGTAATCTCTTTCATGAAAGATAGATCGTAATCAGAAAGTTATCTTCGTCTCATACTTTGTGATTAGATATATGAAAATTGATCTTAATTGATATTTTGAAGACTGTTCTTGAGAGGTGGTTAAGAATCTAGGCTGCTCTTCGGGAGTCGTAAGTTCCATATTTGTGAGGTTTGCTAGTTTTGTCTATTGCAAACAAATTTCCTCATATTGATCTTTGATCTAAACATAAATAAAAATTGTCTTATCTGTTAGAGGAAGATTGGTATCAAAAATCTTAACTTAGGTTGAAGCAACTCTTAAGTTGTAAAAACTCAACTAAGGAAATCAATTATGTAGAGGCTTGCGAGGTTCAAGAGACGTAAAGAGCGCGACTGTAACTGAACCACTTGGAGGGTGGATTCGGTTTCAACACATTCCAGTCTGAAGTATGATAGTTGTCAAGTGTCTGTAAGGGATTTATACAGTTTGGCGTTCAAATATGGACGAGGTCCCAGGGTTTTTCTGCTACATCGGTTTCCTCGTTCCAAAACTTCTAGTGTCTTTTGTTTTTCCTTTTCCGCATTATATTGTTTATCTTTATAATTGGATTGACGCAAGTTATACGTATTCAATCTTAGTAGATACGTCTGTCTAATTGTGATTGATTACGAGATTTGTTTCTTGTGGAGTTCGTATCTTGAAAGATAGATAACAAGTTTAATTACTTGGAAGAATTTTAATTGGATTATCTGGATACGACTAGATTGATCTTGGATATTGATTTTTCAGATCGTCCAAGTACTCTTCTTAACAATCAGGTTCACATACTCTTGTCTATATACATATTGATTGAGAAGAGGTTAGAGATATAAACTCTATATACATATTGTCAAGGATCATTTAGTTGGTCTACTTACATTTGTATTAAGGTTTGTCCATATAGGTTGCTGAACGAAAAAGTTGGCGGTGTACTTGGTACCCCTGTATTTTCAAAGACTTTTGATACCAATACTCCCTATTTCTTTTCCCTTTAGCTCAATAGATCAAGGCTTGGAAATCTTTTTGCAATAGACAAAGCTAGTAAACCTCACAAATTCGGGACACTTACATTCAGTTAGCTCAGAAGCCTAGATTATTAACCACCTCTCAAGAACAACCTTAAACCTATCAATTAAGAAGAGTTTTAGATATCTATCTTGAGGAACCACAAAGTCTGAGACGAAGAGAACTTTGCGATTTCTATCTATCTCATTCCTGAAAAAGATTACTAAAACCTCGATAACATAATGAACAAGATCGGGATACAAAAACTATCAAGGTAAAGGTAGTTTGATCTGGATTCAAGAATCCCCAAGTGAAGTTTTTAAGTCGTAAACCTAATTATGTTTCTCATAGGAAACCTACGTTCATAGAGGACGACTCTATAAAAAAAAATAGGATACATAAGTGTCAGGGATTGAATTTCCTGGTTGTTTGAGTCTCTTATAGATTTTCAAGACTAAGGGTTGCTTATAATTCAAGCTAAAATGAAACTCTTGTTAGGAGTCAATGTAAGCATGTAAGAAATATGTCTTGAAATCACATGGAAGAATATACATTATGGTACGTGTACCGGAACCATGTATAATGATAGTTCTTGGAAAATATGCCTTTCGAACTTAAAAGCAACATCATATTCATTTAAATACTGAAGATTTAATTCATGATTATCAACACATAGTGTTTTAGTGATCAATGATGTCTTAGAGGTGTTTATGAGAGTCTTAGGAATGCTAAACATGCATACTTGAGAAAACAGTCTATAAGCATCTAAATGATTCGTGTTGGGTAGGTATGTGAAACAGTACGCGTACCTATGGCCAGTTTGTGAATTCAGGGACTAATAGCACTTATACTTGGTATGTGTGCCGCTGGGTTATTCACGAAATCAGATCCTTTACAGTACTCGTACTAGGTACGTGTACTGTAACCGTTCACGAATCCAAAACCTTTAAGGTATGAGTACTAGGTACGTGTACCTGCCTATTTTATGGAACCTTATATATCTATGGTATACATACTAGCTACATGTACCTACCGTGAGTCAAGATTTCAGTAAGTTCTTGAAACTCTCTTTTGATTTTTTTAAACATTCCTAAATACCATGGATATAAAATATCATTGCTTAGGAAATTTTTGAATGATCCATACGACACAAACATAGTTCTTGAACAATAAATTACTTCGAACTAATATTGCTAAGGATTTATGAACATTCATTGCTTGAATCATATTTTGAGATGTTTAACAAGATAAGCTTGACTCGAAATTTCTTCTTTTCAATATTAAATCTACCAGAAGTTATACGACATAGTACCATATAGATAAAATGTGATTCATGTAAGTAATTAGAATGCTTTAGTCTTCACATACCTCTTGTTGATGAAGTTTTCCAAATGTCTTCGTTAATCTTCAGTCTTCCATTTTCGAGGGTTATTAAGTGATGTCTGATACTCAACTCCAATTCCTAAACCTAGTCGGAGACTTGACTTTAGTAGACTAGAAATCAAGATATAGTTTTGTGCATCTAACATTGGAAAAAAGCTTGAGATAGCAAAACTTGCGAGTTTGGCCAAGCAATGCTTTCACAAAAGTTGTAGTAGTCGTTTCCATCCTTACTGGCCGGGGAGGAATTTCAAAGGTTGACGGGCATACCACGTAACGATGAGATTAGCGGTGGTATTCTGCCATGTATTGTGAATCGACTTGATCGTCGTTGACCTCAAACATCCAGCCTATCCGATTTACCATATAATAGTGTTCCCTTTCCCTCCAATGCTTTTGGATCGGTAGTGGCGTGTAATGATATGCCCTTGCTCAAGTCATGTCTAAAAATGTGTTGTGAAGACTCTTCCACAACTTCTTGCTTAAAACCAATTTGTATTATTACACACAATAGATCATACATGGAATATCTGCTTGGGTGAAATAAAAGTCCGTTGTAGAATGTAACATTATCGGGAATTATAACATTTTGTTGGAGATATTTTTTCAAACTTGCAAGGATTAAAGACTATATTATTAGACGTAATTTGGTTTAAATCTAATATCATGTCTACTAGTTTCCTCTTATTAACTTCAAATGGACCCTTTTTGAACGAGTATTTGAGGGCTCTTGGATGATGCGACTACCAATTTGCATTTTTCTTCAACAATTTTTTGTCCACGAACAATGCTGGTGTTCATACACCCAACCTTATGTTAAAATCAAACAAACTAACATATATGTCAAAATCAAAATCAAACAACATAATTGAGAGATCGACAAAGTAACAAAAATAATAAAAATTGGCTAGTTGGCGCCTTGCTAGCCCCTCCGTATCCCTCCCATCAAATGTGCAACCACTGCGGTACCTCATGAAAATATTACAACATCCTCCAAAGGATCCAACAACTGTAAGAAGTTTGCATTCACTCGGTTCCCACTTGTGATCCTAGTTCCCCATACATATAGCAAAATAAAATCATGGGTCGCAAACAGTGATCCTTATAATAATCAACATGCTAGCAATATAAGTTTGGTATATTCCTATTATGGAAATTTTAAGACCTAGAAAGCTTTTATTGAGTACTATTCACTGTTTTGTTATTTGTTAATGATTATTTTGTGTTACCTGATATCATGATATGTGTGATGATATTCAAGAGTGATACATATATTATAGTTTAAAATCCATTAAAACAAGCTATCAATGATCCGTTATTAAAGTTTATAATCCATTAAAACAAGTGAACTTATATTTTAAGATATTATCAGTTCCTGTATGACATCATGATAGAGATATGCTATTAAGATTTATCATTATCTTCTTATTAAAATTTTGGAACCGACTATATTCGACTGATATATGGGTTTGGCCCAATTCATTTGTGATTAAAGTTGTTTGAATATGAGTCTTGCTAGCTGGCATATAAAGATAACAGAGACTCATGTTCATATTATGGCGGTGACTTTAGGTAAATGTTGAGCTATATAGTGATGAAGCATAAAGAAATTATAATCGCTTCTTTCACTTTAAAGCTTGTATCCATTGAATTTTGATATGGCTGTGTTTATTCATAATGAGGTCAGTAAAAATTAAAAATAAATAAATATACCTAAGATAAGGTGAAGTTTAGGAAAGGAAATAAAACCTAGTTTCTAGCTTTTCCTTTTAAAGAGTCTATCTCAACAAGAACCGACGAAAGTAAAACCAGAGGAGAAATTTTAAGGAGTTAGAGCTCAAGACAAAGGCAAGTTGGTTATTGCTCTATCAATTCTTATTTTTAATTATTAGGTTTCAATTTTGTAGATACAAGAGAACCTATTGAGTTTGGATTTTTAGTTTAGGTTATGAGTTTTTTTTCTTCCTCACATCTGAATCCCATGTACTGTTTACATCTTAGGTTAAAATTGAACTATTAGAAAGTAGTGTTTTTGTGTGTGTTTTCATCACTAGTTCATAAAGACCCGACCAAAATTTCACGTCGATCAGATAAGTACAGGTACCCGAAATAGCTGTGCTACAGAGACTATAAGTACATAATTTTGCTAGAACATGAAAGGTTTGATACATCTAGTTTAGAAGTTAAGGTTAACGTATTAGTTGAGTTTTGGATATGGGAAACCCTTTCTCATGGTTATGCTACTGTAAAAATTCCAAAGGAAGTTGATTTTGGGGAGTACCCAAATTAGGCAAAGTTCTATAGATACGACTGTAAGTTTTCAGTCAGAACTGTGCATAAAATTTTGTCATAACTTGAGATATAACTGTTACTTTTGTTTCAAATTTTATGAAATGATCCTAATATAGTTGCGAATGTATGGTAAAGTTTTCATCATGTTATAATCTGACTAAGCCATGATTCTTACAGTTAAAGCACATAATGTTTGCATGACCTTTTTCTTGAATTATTCGGAATATGGTTGAAGCTTGGGTTTTGCTTGAAGGTGTTGGTCTATTTGGATGATTTATATGGTTGATATATATATAAAAGACTATACAGATAAATTGAATGTGCGAGAGCTTATTTAAGAGCTGAATGCTTATACGATTTTTTTTACTATTCGCCGAAAGCTATCTCGTGTTAAACTATTTGTGTAAGAGGTCCGGTCCATAATATCGCGCTTGTGAGTACCGTTGGCCTGTAAATTGGGGTTATCTATGCTATGGGTATAGGGCCACAATAAATATCATGCTTATGAGCGCCGGTGTTGAACAAATTTAAAATGTTTATGGGTTATGTTGGTGTGTGTTTCTTTGAGTGTTAACGACCGAAGGTAAGCGATAATATTATGGGATTTTGTGTTATTCTTGTACGGTTTCTTTACTCTCTTTGACAAGTTTTGTTTGTCCTTTGTCCCTCCAAAGGTTTCTTTTAACATAAGTAACATGTTCGCCTTGACTGTACACTTACCATTAAAATGAAACTTTGCTTTTGAAGTTTCTTCATCCTAACCAAACAACTTCTTAGTAAGAATGTGCAACTGTTTCCAATCTATTTCCTCAGTATAATTTCCTTTCAATATAGCTTTACCTCGCACAACATGGCCTAGAATTTGTTGAGCATCATCAGGACGAAGGTCATCTTACCACATGGGAAATATATGGTATATATCAGTTTCTCCATAAAACCTTTTGGTGAAGCAATTCACTGCGACATTATCATAATCCACGTAATTAAGGACCGCTGGTAATAATCCGGATTCTTCCACTAGGTTTCTAACACCTTGAAGTTCACTTTCCAAATCCCAAGAATTAATCGATTCGTGTGTAAATATACGTACCGCATCCTTATGATCTACAAAACGAAAACGTACAACAATATAAATGAATTATATGATAAAAATTATAAGAATATTTTTTATAATTGAATGAATTATAACAATATTCGTGTGTAAGATTATTAATAATACATGACAAAATACGGATAATATTATATATGTTTTATAGATGATATGAGGCCAGAAATCTCTGTAGACGAATAAGACTTCATCGTCATCTAGCTCACCCCAAAAATGGCCATCTTCTCGGTCAGGTAGCATTTCTTTGGCGGGTATATGGCCATCTTTTACTTTCAGTGCTACTTTGCCTAGTTTTTGTTTTTCCTTTGAACTTCTTCTTGTACGGGAATTTGTTTCTTTTCGAGTTGAGAACTTCCTCCTCTCAACTCCTCTTCAGTAGGTTCACAGATGGATAAAATGCTACGATTCCTTTCAGGGTCATCTTTATCAAATCCTCATTTGTCTGCCCCTAATCATTTAATGATACCTCCACGGTTTGGAAGGGACGTTGGATAGGCGAAAACTTCATTTCCTTTCAAAGATGCAGATTCCTTTGACCCTCTCTTGGCATTTTTCTTGGTCCTAAATCATAAGACATAAACATCAAACTCCATCAATAAACTATGCATTACAACCTATGAGTCGGCACTGTATTACGACAATCATCATTGAATCATCTAAGGAGGCGTCATTGCAACACCAAAGTCGGCATTGAAAAATAAACAATCAACATTTAAAAAGTTTTTTTTTCGATAATGCCGAGTATGGTCAATGTCACAACGAAGAAATGAAAATTTTGAAACAATTTCTCAATGGAGAAAAATAAACAATCGGCTTTGAAATGAAATATTGAAACAATGCCGACAAAGGTAACCAACAATCGACATTGATATAATTTTAATCGACTATGCCGACTCTTAAAATGGAAAATGAACCCAGTTAACTTACAGAGGAGTCGACATTGCATTCAAACATAAAACAATATCGGCTAAGATTGTCGGCATTGTATTCATCCACAAAACAATACCTATACTGACAGTATTTCATTCATATATAGACCAATGCCGGAAGTTACTCTGTAACTCAAATTTAACCTAATTTTTGATTTAAAACCTAAAAAATTCAATCACGACACTACTAAAATTAGTGGGAATCACTTAACTTCTCACAGGGGCCATGTTAGGTTGATCATCTGAGTCCTCTTCCTCTTTTTAATTTGTAATTGCTTGTGATTTATCTTGCACAACTTATTTTGCTTTCTTTTGAGATACAATTACAACTCGAAGATCAATGCTCACCCTTTGGCATTGTCTCGTTCTCGCTTTCATTTTCCTTAGGAGTTATAAATCGATGATTTTTTTTTTTATTTTGAATCGTCGATCAATTGACGATGAAAGTTCTACAGTCAGCAGTTGAAGAAAGGGGATACAAAATAATTTATTTATTTTAAGTTTTTTTTTTTTCAGTTTCCACCAGGATAAAGGTTAATATGGTCTTTTCGTCACCAAAAAAAAAGAAAAAACTTAACCAAAATCCAACCCCATGTAACTATTGGTATACCCCAATTTGTGGGAGTATCCCCTGGCCCAAATGCAGGTTCGTTTAAAAGACATCATCTTTTACTTAAAAATTGGATATGTACGCCTGGTTAGAGATTCTCCAATATTCAGTGTGGTTGTTTAATATGTGGCACCACCTTAAAAACATCCTTTCGATAATTATATTTACTATATTAAGGAATACATACCTAAACAATATTAATCTCCAACCCATAAATTTTTGTAACATTTATATCATTATGCGTCTTTTATTTGTTGATAGACTAGGATATGACCCATGCCGTGACGGCACGGGATTTAATTTGTTCTCGGTGTTGCCGAATGATTGTTTCTTATCGTATTTCGACATATGTCCTGTTAAATATAACTCCAGTGTTATTACATTGTGTCATTTTTGCCTAGTGTTATTAGAATTTACTTTTTTACATACGTACGCTAGACACGCCTGCTCAAGACGCTGTTCTGATGATGATCTCTAATAAATCACCTATTTTGACTTAAATTTGTTTTTCTTTTTTTTTTGGTTGAAGCATACTTAAATTTGTTTTGAATGCATAATTTTAGACTAATAATTAACCAAAAATATGTAAAGGTCTAATAAATAGCGGAATTGTGGAATTTTACGTAAACATTTGTAAAATATGGAAACATTAAAATTGAACGACAACAACTTTTACATGACTACTACCCCATACTATTCCAATACCTTTACAAAATTCTTTGAAACTTTGGAACAGAAGTTCTAAAAATTGTATACAAAGAGAAAAAGAATATAAGAGATGATGCATATGCTGGTGTTCATGTTCCCAAAATCCAACATGTCGCGGTTCCATACATACTTTTTCAATTTTGCCTATGCATACAAAAATATAGGATTAACACCCAACTTACTTCAGAAATCAAAGAGAATACATGTATGCACACCATTTTGTAGATAACCTTGAAAGGAACATTAATGCTTGATGACTGTAGGAGGCCAAATTTAACCTATGTCTAACCAACTATTTAAGATAGACCATTCTATACCGAGAATGATTGCATATATCTGTATAAGTGGATTGTTGTTAGGAAAATATTTCATCGAGATCAACATGCCAACGATCAAACGGAAAAAATTATTTGCAAAAGCATTAGTTCTAATAGTTCACCTGTATAATTTGAGAAAAATATCAGTTCCACATTATATTAAAAAAACATGAAATTTAATAGCTTATTTAAAAGAGTAGCTTGAAGTGAGACTGCTGCAACGACCAAATGCAAGAGAAAGTAATTTTTAATATAAGAAGGTATTGTTGTTGGTGTTCCAAACTTCTCCAGTTGCATATCCATATTCATTATGAAATAGTGTTACAAATTAACTTTTATAAGGAAATATTGTGCCTAAGGAAATTCCTCATGGCTATCGCACAGGCTTTCTAATTTGTTACAATATCAAAATAAATTACTCAACATAATTGATTTCAAACGACTAATCTATAAGAAAGTGACACACTAACTCAACATGATCTTGTCCTGATTGAATCATAGACACTTGAGAATAAAAAAAGGGTAGGGAACCAAGTACGATATTGGAAAGAGATGTAAGATTTAGTTTTAGTCTCATTAATTAACACGACACATGCCACCATCTATTTGTTTTCATCCATCATTTTACCGTGAACATAAATCATCAAGCAACTGATTACTGGTTTTATTCCCTAAAAAAATTGAATTTTTATTGAACCAACCGACGTTCGGCACCACAATCCCAATTCATAATCTATGTTGCTATTGGACACTACCAACATATTTTTCATAAAATATTTTTTAGATTTTCCTTGTTCAGCGAATTCCCAACAAACAGATTTCACAGACCGATATTGGTATAATTATCAGGTAACACACTAATAACACAAACTCTGACTTTCATTTATCCTGTAAAAACTGAAATATAGAGACTGTTGCAAGAACCAATGTATTGGGTGTTGGATCTCTAATAACAAAATATCTTATTTCGAAGTACATGCATAAAGAGTTAAAAGAGCCAAATGATATGAGAAAACTTACAATTCTACAACCTCCTTGTTCCTGTCAACATCTGTAGACTTTCTGTCAAAGCATTCACATAATTGATAATTTACATTATTTGCCCCAACCTCTGTGGTGTTATACAAAACTGAGCTTAAAACTTATTGAGAATTGTACGAACTGAACATATAGTAGGTCCCTGGAAAAAAATACCGAACTTTTATACTTTATCCAAGATCAATTGGTATTGAGGGTCCAAAAGTAGCTTGCAGTGAGACCAACAGTACAGAAACGCGAATAAACCTTTCACCCGACCTTATATATATCTGGCAAACGAATCTGACCTTGCGCAAACCCCCTAAATAACATGTTAATAATAGCTATATCCTATATTATACTTCATGAACATTGCTACAATGGACTCTAGCAGTGCTATATTCATCCGGAATACGTAATGAAAAGATTTTTACCAAACCTCAATGTACGGAAACAAATATTGGTATTTACCTCGACAGACAAAACCAACATGTGTCCCTTCTCCCTTGCTTTAGGTGGTATTTCATTTCCGAAAAAGTTTCGATGAACCTGCAAATTTGAAAAATTAAAATGATAATACAGCTAAATGCAAAGGCAAGATTTTAAAATATTTTATAAACTAACCTAAACTGCAGAAATTAATTAGACTTCTAACAGATTTAACTCAAGTAAGAAAAGCACTAAAATCATCACATACACACCAGAACAACAAATACAACAAAAGAAAAACAGCCAAAAGATTCCAACTTACCAATACAACAAAAATGGACCAAAGATTTTAAAACCAAGAGTGCCAAAGTAAACGAAGGACAACAAAGTAAGACTAATTTATAAATGTTTGAAACGTCATTTTTGTTAAATCAAATTAAGAAAATCAAAGAACCTAATCGACGAATGGATCGCCTCTATAATTATTCACATTACAATATAATACCTTAAAATAATTTGTGCAGTTGGATACAAAAAAATGTCTATTTTTCGGTATTTGGTTAGTAGAATCAACTTCCATTTGCCCATATTCGAGGTCTACAGAAAGTGAAAATTTTTGGGATAGCTAAAGCCAGCAAGATTGCTATAAAAATTAGATTGATATATATATATCTATATTATAAGGGACAATGGTGTTTTTCCATATGGACGGTCATCTACATTTCAGATACATAAAGGATGGTTCAGATTGAGTCATATGTTTTGGTTTTTCAATTTACATTTTAGCATATAAAGAAGGGTTGAGATTGAGACACTGATTTAAGATTTTCAATCTACATTTCCAAGGGTCCAGATCGAGCCACATATTTCAATCTCCACTTCACCCACCCTCCCAGTGTCATTTATTTGGAGTTCTTCTTCCTATTCAATGTGAAACCATTTCTTTTATTGTAAATTAAACTCCCTCTTAATTCATGCTTAAAAAAAAAAAAAAAAACATTGTTATCTTTCATCTTCTTCATCGTCTTTTTTTTCATCAAATTTTTTTTAAAAAGATCTTCTTATGCCCGTAATATTTCAATTTCTCCAATGTGTAAAATATTTCTACCAAAGATTATCTCTTTATCATCCACTGCATATTAGAAAGACGGTTGTTCTCTTATAGTTTGTACTTTTTTATAGTTTATTAATTTTCATCAAAATTTCTTTTCATCCAATTGTGTTTTTAAATCCGGGTTATTGAGAAATGTTTCAGATTTTTGATTTTTTTTTTTTGTGGTTTTAGGGTTAATTTGTGTAAAGATTAGATTAGCGCTCATTAGATTCATCAAATGGTTTTAAAGTGCAGTAGCTGCAGCGTTTTCAACTTAATGTTTGTATTTCTCACCCGAGAAATAAATTGACTAACTATATTCCTTCAGGTTCTCTTGATCTTCCCATGATGACAACAAAATCAAACAAATACACAAATCAGAACCTTTCATATTTTCCATAAGGGACAATGGTGTTTTTCCATATGGACGATCATCTACATTTCAGATACATAAAGGACAGTTCAGATTGAGTCATATGTTAACTATAAGGGACAATGGTGTTTTTCCATATGGACGGTTCAGATTGAGTCATATGTTTTGGTTTTTCAATTTATATTTTTAGCATATAAATAAGGGTTGAGATTGAGACACTGATTTAAGATTTTCAATCTACATTTCCAAGGGTCCAGATCGAGCCACATATTTCAATCTCCACTTCACCCACCCTCCCAGTGTTATTTATTTGGAGTTATTCTTCCCATTCAATGTGAAACCACTTCTTTTATTGTAAATTAAACTCCCTCTTAATTCATGCTTTAAAAAAAAATGATTATTTTCTTTCATCTTCTTCATCGTCTTTTTTTTCATCAATTTTTTTTTTTAAAAGATCTTCTTATGCCCGTATTATTTCAATTTCTCCAATGTGTAAAATATTTCTACCAAAGATTATCTCTTTATCATCCACTGCATATTAGAAAGACGGTTAGTTATTATATTTGTTCTCTTATAGTTTGTACTTTTTTATAGTTTATTAATTTTCATCAAAATTTCTTTTCATCCAATTGGTGTTTTTAAATCCGAGTTATTGAGAAATGTTTCAGATTTTTGATTATTGTTTTTGTGGTTTTAGGGTAAATTTGTGTAAAGATTAGATTAGCGCTCATTAGATTCATCAAATGGTTTTAAAGTGCAGTAGCTGCAGCGTTTTCAACTTAATGTTTGTATTTCTCTCTGCTCTCTGCTCTCTGAATTAGAATTTCATTTTTAAATTTGTATGGTGAATATTTTTATTTTTCCCCAATTAATTTTATTTTAGATTGTTAAGTTTTGTTTGAATTTGATTTTGTGCATCCTACTTCCTCTTCACAAGAATTATAAAGGTTGATTATTTTTCAAGTTCTATATTTTATTCTTAATCCTGCAAATTTACTTTTTGGTATGATTTCCAAGTCTCACTTGAAGTGTTAATACGTGAGCACTACCAATTGAATTAGCTTTTAGTTCATCGTACTTCTTTTTGTGTTTATAGCAATCTTGCTGGCTTTAGCTAACCCAAAATTTTTCACTTTCTGTACACCTCGAATATGGGCAAATGGAAGTTGATTCTACTAACCAAATACCGAAAAATAGACATTTTTTTGTATCCAACTGCACAAATTATTTTAAGGTATTATATTGTAATGTGAATAATTATAGAGGCGATCCATTCGTCGATTAGGTTCTTCGATTTTCTTAATTTTGTAGAAATATTTTACACATTGGAGAAATTGAAATATTACGGGCATAAGAAGATCTTTTAAAAAAAAAATTGATGAAAAAAAGACGATGAAGAAGATAAAAGAAAATAATCATTTTTTTTTTGAAGCATGAATTAAGAGGGAGTTTAATTTACAATAAAAGAAGTGGTTTCACATTGAATGGGAAGAATAACTCCAAATAAATGACACTGGGAGGGTGGGTGAAGTGGAGATTGAAATATGTGGCTCGATCTGGACCCTTGGAAATGTAGATTGAAAATCTTAAATCAGTGTCTCAATCTCAACCCTTCTTATTGTCTCAATCTCCACCAAATCTTAAATCAGTGTCTCAATCTCCACTTCACCCACCCTCCCAGTGTCATTTATTTGGAGTTATTCTTCCCATTCAATGTGAAACCACTTCTTTTATTGTAAATTAAACTCCCTCTTAATTCATGCTTCAAAAAAAAATGATTATTTTCTTTCATCTTCTTCATCGTTTTTTTTTTTCATCAATTTTTTTTTTTAAAGATCTTCTTATGCCCGTAATATTTCAATTTATCCAATGTGTAAAATATTTCTACCAAAGATTATCTCTTTATCATCCACTGCATATTAGAAAGACGGTTAGTTATTATATTTGTTCTCTTATAGTTTGTACTTTTTTATAGTTTATTAATTTTCATCAAAATTTCTTTTCATCCAATTGGTGTTTTTAAATCCGGGTTATTGAGAAATGTTTCAAATTTTTGATTTTTTTTGTGTGGTTTTAGGGTTAATTTGTGTAAAGATTAGATTAGCGCTCATTAGATTCATCAAATGGTTTTAAAGTGCAGTAGCTGCAGCGTTTTCAACTTAATGTTTGTATTTCTCACCCGAGAAATAAATTGACTAACTATATTTCTTCAGGGTCTCTTGATCTTCCCATGATGACAACAAAATCAAACAAATACACAAATCAGAACCTTTCAGATTTTTCCATATGGGACAATGGTGTTTTTCCATATGGACGGTCATCTACATTTCAGATACATAAAAGACGGTTCAGATTGAGTCATATGTTAACTATAAGGGACAATGGTGTTTTTCCATATGGACGGTCATCTACATTTCAGATACATAAAGGACGGTTCAGATTGAGTT
This sequence comes from Papaver armeniacum, assembly GCA_023531295.1. Classification (NCBI taxonomy): domain Eukaryota; kingdom Viridiplantae; phylum Streptophyta; class Magnoliopsida; order Ranunculales; family Papaveraceae; genus Papaver; species Papaver armeniacum. The sequence continues at coordinate 294,874 of JAJJWW010013336.1, forward strand.
CAATTTACATTTTTAGCATATAAAGAAGGGTTGAGATTGAGACACTGATTTAAGATTTTCAATCTACATTTCCAAGGGTCCAGATCGAGCCACATATTTCAATCTCCACTTCACCCACCCTCCCAGTGTTATTTATTTGGAGTTATTCTTCCCATTCAATGTGAAACCACTTCTTTTATTGTAAATTAAACTCCCTCTTAATTCATGCTTCAAAAAAAATGATTATTTTCTTTCATCTTCTTCATCGTCTTTTTTTTCATCAATTTTTTTTTTAAAGATCTTCTGATGCCCGTAATATTTCAATTTCTCTAATGTGTAAGATATTTCTACCAAAGATTATCTCTTTATCATCCACTGCATATTAGAAAGACGGTTAGTTATTATATTTGTTCTCTTATAGTTTGTACTTTTTTATAGTTTATTAATTTTCATCAAAATTTCTTTTCATCCAATTGGTTTTTTTAAATCCGGGTTATTGAAAAATGTTTCAGATTTTTGATTTTTTTTTGTGGTTTTAGGGTTAATTTGTGTAAAGATTAGATTAGTGCTCATTAGATTCATCAAATGGTTTTAAAGTGCAGTAGCTGCACCGTTTTCAGCGTTTTCAACTTAATGTTTGTATTTCATCTACATTGGAGAAATTGAAATATTACGGGCATAAGAAGATCTTTAAAAAAAAAAAATTGATGAAAAAAAAGGCGATGAAGAAGATGAAAGAAAATAATCTTTTTTTTTTGAAGCATGAATTAAGAGGGAGTTTAATTTACAATAAAAGAAGTGGTTTCACATTGAATGAGAAGAATAACTCCAAATAAATGACACTGGGAGGGTGGGTGAAGTGGAGATTGAAATATGTGGCTCGATCTGGACCCTTGGAAATGTTGATTGAAAATCTTAAATCAGTGTCTCACTCTCAACCCTTCTTTATATGCTAAAAATGTAAATTGAAAAACCAAAACATATGACTCAACCTGAACCGTCCTTATGTATATGAAATGTAGATGACCGTCCATATGGAAAAACACCATTGTCCCTTATAATATAGATATATTCTCTAATTTTTTAGGTAATTTATCAATAAAACGATCAAGATAGATAGAAATCATCAAAGTTCTCTTCATCTCAGACTTTGTTGATTCCACAAGTTTTATACTTGTGAGGTGAATAATAATCTAGGCCACACTTCGGGTTTCATAAGTCCGGATTTATGATCAAGTGAGCAGCTCAACAATCGATCAAGATCAGCATCCTCGATTTATCAAGAAAAGATAATTGGACATGGCTTCACGAATCCCAATGAAGTCTTTGTAGTCGCTAAACCCTAAAAGGGTTAGGAAGAGGATGACTCTAGTTACAACTAGGACACACCAAGGAAAGTAGTGTCGGGATTCAAAGATCCTAGTTGCTTGAAGTTCCCCTTTTATAGACATTCAAAGCAAAAGTTGCTTTAGATTTAAGCTAAGATAGCTTTGGAACCAAGCAATCAATATGCGCCGTTAGATGAATCTTTGAATATGATTTACATAAATAAGATATACACTCTGGTTAGGTGAAACCGTAACCGAACCGTGTATAAAGACTATGTTTAAGGTGGTTAGCCGAAACTAGCCGATTTGAACTTATAAGCTGGAAAACATCCTCTGAGTAAACTTCCAATTTTAGAGATTCACTTAGAAGATGTTTTCTCAAAACTATGTCATTTCATCTTGACAATAGTTATAGAGGTTAGGATTGGAGAATGTTTCTGAGAAAATAAATAATATCATGTCCAGATTAAGACTTTTTTCCTCACACACATTTCGGGGGAAATCATAATATCTTGGCCGGATCTTATGCCGCTTGTTTGTGAGCCTATACCCATAGTGATTGCTCTAACACGCGTATTCTTTCTATCTTTCATTAATAATGAAAGTTTCATTGATGCGAATGAGGAGGTATACATAATAAACAAATCAGGTGGAAATTTTCTAGTTACCTAATTTCAACCATAAAGTTTTCGGTCAGAGTCAAAGGCACTGTGCACCTATCTATTTTACCTCAAGCAAAATAAATGTGAGGATTCCATAGACAGCTTTCACATTTTCTATCCACCGCGGGGTAATTTCTTGCCTGTTTTAAGACAAAAATCCATGAGACATGGTGTGATGCATAGCAAAACGAGAGCACATTTGCATGATATCAGCTGAAACTTGATCGAGATCTTAGGCTCATCATCCATATCGCCTGATCCTAATGCATGCATAATTCGGTTTCTTGGCCCCTTTAGTCTGCTTTTTCTCCGGTGCTCATCCATCTTATTTCATTTTAAGTCAAAACATGTTCATGGAACATTTTGTATGGATAGTGTCATCCTGATGTCAAGTACATTAAAAAAAAACAAAAAAAAACTTATATTTAGACTAAGTCTTATGGGGTGCTAGTCTAGCACCTAGATTAAAAGGACTACCTCCTAAGTCTTATGGGAGTGCTAAAAGAAACTGAACCATTATAGTACTGAATGGTTTCAAATCAGATCAAAAATAAAGAACCATTCCGCGAAAAGGTAATTTTTCAAGCGCTGAATCATTCAAACGTAACTATCTAGTATGCTAGTTCACATGCTAGCAACTGGTAGGAGAGAGAACTAGTGTTAATTTTTTTGCCACACTTTTTTTTTTTTGAATTGCAACACTTAAGTGCTAATCTAGCACCTCCAATCTAGCCCATAAGACTTAGTCTTAGGTTCTTGCTAATTTATATTTAGGCATGAGTAGGATTCCTATGACCTGAACTTAAAATGAATATATTTCCTGGTTTCCTAATCACATGCATAAGGCTAAGTCCTATGGGCTAGATTGACCATTAAGTGTTGCAATTAAAAAAAAAAAGTGTGGACTAAAAGTTAACACTAGTTCTCTCTCCTAGCAAGTGCTCGTAGTTCAACTAGCATCGAGATTGAAATCTTTGAAAGATTCAAATATTTGAAAAGTGACCTTAACTTATTTGAATGGTTGGCGCTCACAAAAATCACAAAAATTACACGGATCACAAAAATCACAAAATTCAATCTGACGGCTGAAATTTAAAGCGCTGAACCAAACAACGCTGGGCAGTGGTCCCAGCTGACGTGGACTGCTAATCTAGCTGCTAGATTAGCACTCCCATAGGACTTAGGAGGTTGTCCTAGCTGACATGGACTGCTAATCTAGCTGCTAGATTAGAAGACCATAAGGCTTAGTCCTATGGGCTAGATATCTAGCTGCTAGATTGGCCATCCACGTCAGCCTGGGCAACCTCCTAAGTCCTATGGGCTAGATATCTAGCTGCTAGTTTGGCCATCCACGTCATCTGTGAGCGCCTAACCATTCGGCGTTTTTCTGAGCGCCGCACCATTCGGCGTTTTGGTTACTTTTTGAACGCCGAACGGTTCGGCGTTTCAATCTCAGCCGTTAGATTTTGTGAGCGCCGAACGGTTCGGCGTTGAGATAACTTTTTGAGCGCCGCACTATTCGGCGTTTCAATCTCGCCGATAGTGCGACTGCGAGCAAATGCTAGGAGAGAGAAGTAGCCAGATTGAGTGTTAACTTTTTTCCCACACTTTTTTCATGATTTGCAACACTTTTTGGCCAATCTAGCCCATAGGACTTAGCCTAAGGCTGGGTTTGGTAATGCTTTTATTTTTCCAAAAGCACTTTCAAAACCTATATATGTCAATAATTTTTGAAATTGGTGTTTGATAAAAAAAAAACAAAATGCTTTTTACCCAAAGCACTTCCCAAATTCCTCAATTTTCAAAAGCTGGGGAGGAGGAGCTTTTAAAAGCTACAAAAGCATAAGCTTTGGTCCCACCTAAATTTAATGCATGATTTTTTTTTTCCCTATTTTATTTTAAAAATGACAAAAGTTACCCTTAAATTACATACAATCAATTTTTTTATTTCTTATATTTTATTCTTTAAATATTATCATTTTTTATTTTCAAACCATTTCATTTATCAATAATAAAAATATAGACAAATATTAAATAGTTACTTAATTAATTTTAGTTTAATTTTTTATTTGAAAATTATATATATATATATATATATATTAAAAAGTGGTTATGTAAAATAAATTTTTTTAACAATCATAATAATAGTAACAATTAGTAAATTTAATATTATATATATATTTATATTGAATAGTAAAAAAAATAATTATTTTTAAAGCTAATAAAATCGAATAAAACTATTTTCAAAGATATGTCTGTTTTTGTCATTTGCTACAACAACAATGGTTGAATTTGATATTTTACCAAACACACTTTGACTGTTTTTTTTAATCAGCTTTAACTTTAGTTAATATTTTACCAAACATCAAACTGCTTTTTTCTCACAGCACAGCACAGCAACGCACAGCAGAAAAGTGCTTCTACAAAAGCTGAGCAATACCAAACTAAGCCTAAGACTTAGCCTAAGCATAACCTCCGGAATGAGAATATCTTAATTTGTGGACTGCACTTTAATTATGATTGACAAAATAGCTGAAAGAAAGAAAAAACAAAGCAAAAGTGTGCGAGTGAGTGTCTTCCAAGTTAGTTAAAGTTCCCACCGCCAACATGACATAATACACCGCATAATGCTTAGCTTAGAATAAACAAAAGCCAACCCCTGATTAATTACTATAAATTAGAGTACACATAACCTGCTTCATTCTTGGTTACACCACATAAAACCAATTCTAGTATTTAACAACTCAATATAATCCAACCATGAAAAGTGAAGCATGTACGATGATGTGTTTGGAGATTCTAAAAGGCATGTCCGTAGACTTTATTGAATTGAAAATGAGAAATAAAGAAGGAAAAAAGCACACTAGATTGTCTTCTCATGATGGAGACTTTTTTCTCCCTTGCATACTTGATTTATGATACTTAGAATGATTGTTAATCTCCGAATAAAATTTTAGTAGATGCTTCTTCTTTTTTACAATTATCGGAGCCTGAAAATTAAAATTATCAATAGTTTAAATCGGTGTCAGTGAATTTCAAACTCAGATCATGAATATCATCAACCAATGACTTTGTCACTGTACTACGGTGACACTGGCTCTGTCAACAGGTTAAAGCCCACATAATTAGCCGTTATCCTCAAGGCTAAGAGCATGTTTGTTTTCTGCTGACTCGGGGTCTGGATCTGACTCGGCCCGAGTCAGATGTCAGATCGTTTGTTTTTTATTTTGAGTCAGATCTGACTCGCGATCTGAGTCAGACTTAAACCCTGACTCGGACCCGTTTGAGTCAGGTAATAAAATACCCCCGACTAATGGGACCAAGCCACTGACTCATATTTTGAGTCAGATGAGTCAGATCTGACTCAAAAAACAAACATATTTAGTCAGATCCAGATGAGTCAGGTGATTTCAGTCAGATCCAGATGAGTCATGAGAAAACAAACATGTTCTGAAGACATGGTGACCTTAGTCATTGGGCGTTCTGGGCCTGCAAGCACATTTTAACAAATACACTTCACCTAGAGTGCTAGACTGTTGGCCATCGATGAAACCCTAATTCCTCCATTAAAACAAGACAAATTCCTTATGTATAAACTTTACCTTATTTCTTACCATTTGACGTTGGAAATTCCACCCTTATAATGTCATGGGTTTCGAGTTTCACAATACATAATCCTATAATCAACTATCTCAACCACAATTCCGCGTATCTACACAGTAAACTCAAGGTAGGTGAAGCAAATGGTCAAACTAATAAGAGTCATTAGGTTACTTGGTAAACATGCAGTTACCAATTGAATAATATACTATATATAATACATATATACTCAAACATAAAAAATTATGATCAACAGCCTTACAGCCATATTAATAATCAATGACCGATTTGAGCATCAATATTTGCAATTAAAACCCTTGTGAATAGTTAATCAAATGTACCGTAGGTTTGTCATTCTCATATAACATATTGTACTTTAACCATTAAAAATCATGAAAGATATAAAATAAAATTATTAGCTATATATGACGCTATATTTTTTGGGGGGGAGGAGGGGGGTTGAAGCATCATAGTATGTGCATCAGAGGGCCCATCCCTGAATGAAGTTATTCTCACTGCTATTCCCAACATTCCTAGCAAGGTTTGCTTCTTCCTGTTGCTGTTGCTGTTGCTGCTGCTGCTGCTGCTGGTGTTGCTGGTGTTGTTGCACATAGTTGTGGTACCTGCCATTTTTGCCCAAAACTCTATAATGCCAAAAAATGAGTGTGTTTGCTGCATTTGTACTGGTTGACTACTAGGGTGTAAGTGGTCTTGACAAACTTATAAAGTTATAATCTAACCAGGGCATTTTCATTTCTAACAGGAAGATTGTATCATTCCAATCTGTCTTGATAGAGAAGAGAAAATAATGAACTACGAATATTTCAAGTGAATGTACATACCCTATCTGCAAAGTGGGTTCACAATCCATGGAATTAGATTGAGATGGATGAACAGAATAGTTATTGTTAGCAACCATTGCACTAGATTCCCATGATGCTTGAATTGCTCTCAATGATCCCTGGCCTTCGGTTTCAAGCTAAAAAAATCAAAAAAACAATCCAAAAAAGTTCCTATAATTAGTGTTGGTTTCCGAATCGTTTACAGTACAAAGATTTATAGGGAAACTCGATCCAAGTAGTTTATGTGAATTATTATGGCACCTTATTTTTCAGCTGCTTGTTTATATCTCCAAGGTGTCGTTCCTGTAAGCATAAATTTGCAAAGTTTACTTTTACATCGCAAAATAGGATATTTGGAAATATGAACCGAACATGAAATAGATCATTCAAGTGAATGGGTAAGAAAATGATTGAGGCTAATGCAAGCACTGAAAACAATATGGTGATAAGAACCTAGGTAGGTATCAGATACCTTTCTGCGGAGTTCTTCCATCTGTTCCATCATTATTTGTGTCTGCAACGTTAAAGAAGAACAATATAGTAAATCAGTTTCATAGCAGCAAATTATTTGCCAGAAAATTTTATTAGTAATATTGAAAGAATGTAATAGATCACATTTGGTCCCTATTACTTCTTAAGTTTTCCTTGCTGTATCTTAACTCAACGGTTTTGCGCTTGAAGCTTGTTACCATGTTGAGTAATTTTGGACATAGGGAATTTACCTGAAGTATTTTTTTACCCCTTTCGCCTACCAGACAAAAGAAGTTCATTACGGCTATTTATATGTAAAGGTTAGGAATACCTTTCTTTGCCTAGCTTGGGCAAGAGCTCCTTCTAGTTGTTTCTCAAGACTCTGCAACTCTTTCACACTAAGTGGTCCAAGATCTTCTCCAAGCAAATGCCTTACAAATAACAAAATAAAATGAAAGTCAGCATACTCAAAGATAACTAGTAAAACTATCTTTGAACTTGTAAAACTATGTTGGGAAGAGATTTAGATCATATGTAACCTTTGTGAGCGCTGTAGGGATTCATATTTTGCCTTCAACTTTGACACTTCTTGGTACCAGCTCTGCATCAAAAACAAATGTTAATTAAGCCAAAGCTGCCAAACTAGATAAAAATCAAGTACAACAAATTAAATAAACCAACAGATAGTATCCACCATCCATTACTTCCATTCAACAATTATGGAAAAATCATTCACAGTGATTAACAACGTAAAATGCACTAAATGTTGAAAGTACGGTAAAGCTAGTGCTAGGCTGGATTAATCAGAACAAACTAGTTAATGTAGTCCATTTTTGGGGACAGAAAAACAAGCACTTCTTTTGCTGCATATTTTAGTTTAATGACTTCACATCAGGTCATGTATAACAAATTAAACCCATGATGCCAAGTCACTCAGAAGTGAGGTTGAACAAGTTTGTAGGATAACAGTCCTGTGTTTGCATTCATTTCGATTTAAGTTCTTAATGCATACTTCTTAGAAGTTAACTTCGCCCTTTAAGTTAAATTTGTAACTGTGTATCTTTTTGGTCGGATAAAGATGTGGAAAGAATACAAACCTGGGTTTCGCGCTCGGCAGCAGAACTGTCTTGAGGAGTGTAACAACAACGCTGATATCGCTCAAGAGTTCTGTTCATACTGAAATGCAGAAAATCAAATACTTATTAGTGTAGCATAAAAACTAGGATCCACATTTCTTATATATAAAGCTATTCGACAAAGAAACAGCTCATTTAACTCAGATAACAGGCGAAACATCAATAAAGAAACAAGAAGCTGCGGCTTTATATAGAAAAATTTCTCCATTCAAACAAGGGGATCGATCACAAATGGGGATAATTAAAATCAAATTCCGTCACACAAGATGAAGACAAGGACACACTTGCACTTCCTTTTCTACTTCATACTCAATGTGTAACTAAAGAAAATCCATATAGCTAATATCCTTGGCTGCAGTACTAATATAATGATAGAAAAACCAAAAGACAAAACATCAAGAGAATTTAAGGTTGTTCAGAAAGTGTGGAAGCTTCCAAAAACAAATTGACCTAAAAAGTCATAAGATTTCACTTACATAGTTGAAATTTTCTACAGTGACTTAACTAAGATATCAGGAAATATATATTGGAAGATTAAACTTGATTTGGATTAATCAAGAATTATCTAGAATTATGTAGACCGAGCTAGTCAATTATAGACTAGTCCAAAGTACTCTAGCCCATCTAGAGTCTTCAAGGCTATTAAGGCCCAAGCTTACTAGAATATTCACGAATGTACAAAAGCTTAGAGTCTAAGCTATCTAGAAATATCTCGGACTTGTTGTAGTCGCTTGGAAACGTATTTCTCTAGGAAAATCTAGAGAATTCCTAGGTCGGTTGTATCACCCTATAAATAGGGAGGTAGTGCAAGCAAGTGAAGTTGTAATTGAGCGAGTACCCAAATGTAAGAAAGTTAAGGTCCTGTACAAAGAAAGTTGTTGAGTGTAATACAATTCAATTTTGTATAAACACCAGTTGAGTGATTGTGAGCCTGTTTAGTCATTCCAATACCCATTTCCCAATCATCATAAATACCCAGTTAGCCATTAATACCAAAATCATTTCCAACAAAGTGGTATCAGAGCCATAGATCATAATGGCTACCGAAATGTTTCCCTCTCAAATCCCTAAACTCACCAAAGATAACTATGAAAATTGGAGCATCCAAATGAAGGCGTTATTAGGCTCGCAAGATGCATGGGAGATAGTAAAAAGAGGTTATGTCGTACCAGAGAATGAAGCGGCGCTACACGCAAAAATGAAAAAGATATGCTACGTATATCAAGAAAGAGAGATAAAAGAGCTCTTTTCCTTATTTATCAAGGCATGGACGAGTCGTCGTTCGAGAAGATATCAAGAGCCGCTAATGCAAAGCAAGCGTGGGAGATTTTGCAAAATTCCTTCAAGGAGTTGATAAAGTAAAGAAGGTGCGATTGCAAACTCTAAGAGGTGAGTTCGAATCTCTCTCCATGAAAGAGTCCGAATTAATCTCGGATTATTTTTCAAGAGTTTTAGTTGTCGTCAATCAACTAAGAAGAAATGGTGAGGTCATGAGTGATAGTCGTGTGATCGAAAAATATTGCGGTCACTCGTTCCAAAATTCGACTATATCGTCGTTGCAATTGAGGAGTCCAAAGACGTCGAAACCATGACCGTGGATGAGCTCATGGGATCGTTACAAGCCCATGAAGAAAGGATGAGGAAGAGAAGCAAAGAGGGAGCAAGTAGAACAAGTTCTACAAGCGAAGCTCACTTTGAAAGACAAAGGAGAGAGCTCTAGTAGTAATGCTAGAGGATGAGGACGCGGCTACGACGGAGGAAGAGGAAGAGGCAAGCAGAATAACGATGATCAGAGGGGCCAGAGGTCAAGCTTCACAATAGGTCGTGGCAGAGGAAACATATCATGGCACAACAATAATAGGCCAAGGTATGACAAATCTCAAGTTGAGTGCTATAATTGTCATAAGCGTGGTCATTATGCCTCGATTTGTCGATCTTCTTCAAATAATGTCGAGGAGAGAGCAAACTACGCTAGTAAAGAAAATCATGAAGACCAGACCTTGTTGGTGGCGTGCAAAGGAGGTGACCATGATGAAAATCATACATGGGTGCTTGATACTTGGAGCAAGCAACCATATGTGCGGCACGAAGGAGAAGTTCGTGGAGCTTGATGAATCGATTTCAAGCAACGTGACGTTCGGAAATGGAGCGAAAACTCCGGTGAGTGGTCTTGGCAAAATCTTGATTCGATTAAAAAATGGAAATCATGAGTTTATTTCTGATGTTTATTATGTCCCTAACGTAAAAATGAATATATTAAGTTTGGGACAACTCTTAGAAAAGGGTTATAGGATGAATATGGAAAACCTTAGTCTTTTCATAAGAGATAAGAGAGGAAAACTAATTGCTAAAGTGCCAATGACGGGAAATAGGATGTTCTATCTGAACATTCAAAATGACGTCGCAAGATGTCTGACTGCTTGTGTGAAAGACCCGTCATGGCTCTGGCATCTTAGGTATGGACATCTCAATTTTGGAGGGTTAAAGTTATTGTCCAAACAAAAGATGGTTAGAGGTTTGCCAAGAATAGACCACCCGGATCAGTTGTGTGAAGGATGTTTACTTGGGAAACATTTTGAAAAAAGTTTTCCTAAGGAAACATTCTCAAGAGCCACAAGACCGCTGCAGTTGGTTCACCACGGATGTTTGTGGACCAATAAAACCAACCTCGTATGGTGGAAATAACTATTTCCTCATATTTGTCGATGATTTTAGTCGAAAAACATGGGTTTATTTCTTGAAACAAAAATCGGAGGTTTTCTCCAATTTCAAGAAATTTAAATCCCTTGTGGAGAAAGATAGTGGCTTTGAAATTGTGGCTATGAGATCGGACGAGAGGAGGAGAATTCACTTGAGGGAGTTCGAGTCTTCCGTGAAGATAATGGAATCCGTCGGCCTCTTACGGTTCCCTATACACCTCAACAAAATGGAGTTGCTTAGAAAGGAGAAAGCAGAACAATTCTCAACATGGCCGGGTATGTCAAGACAAAGAGAGTGCCCGGGAGTTTTGGGCGTAAACGGATTGATTGTGCGGTTTACACGATAAACCGATGTCCTACAAAAGCGTGTGGAACATGACTCCTTTAGAAGCATGGAGCGGAGTGAAACCAAAGGGCGTCTCACATTTCGAGTATTCTGGAGTATCGCATATGCTCATGTGCGAGTCAGCTAAGAACGAAGTTGGATGACGGGAGCGCCAAGTACATATTTATCGGTTATGACCCTCGATCCAAGGGATACAAGTTGTACGATCAATCAATAAAAAAGGTCGTCACAAGCAGAGATGTGGAGTTCGATGAAGAAGGCTTCTGGGATTTCGGCGTTCAAGAAAAGGATTACAATTTGCTCCCTATTGTAGAAGAAGAAGAAGTAACACCACGGAGCTTGGAGTCAAGGAAGACTATGATGGCAAGAAAAATAGCAGAAGAAAAGGAGATAAACCGAAGATGAGTTGGGTACCAAAAGGCTACGGTCAACGACTAAATCATAAAGACGCTTACTGAAGCACCGATGTACAAGGATTTTGTGGACGCGGAAGTCCAACGTGGAATGACAGCAAAATCAAGTTTAGGGGGCGTATTGGAAGATTAAACTTGATTTGGATTAATCAAGAATTATCTAGAATTATGTAGACCGAGCTAGTCAATTATAGACTAGTCCAAAGTACTCTAGCCCATCTAGAGTCTTCAAGGCTATTAAGGCCCAAGCTTACTAGAATATTCACGAATGTACAAAAGCTTAGAGTCTAAGCTATCTAGAAATATCTCGGACTTGTTGTAGTCGCTTGGAAACGTATTTCTCTAGGAAAATCTAGAGAATTCCTAGGTCGGTTGTATCACCCTATAAATAGGGAGGTAGTGCAAGCAAGTGAAGTTGTAATTGAGCGAGTACCCAAATGTAAGAAAGTTAAGGTCCTGTACAAAGAAAGTTGTTGAGTGTAATACAATTCAATTTTGTATAAACACCAGTTGAGTGATTGTGAGCCTGTTTAGTCATTCCAATACCCATTTCCCAATCATCATAAATACCCAGTTAGCCATTAATACCAAAATCATTTCCAACAATATACCCAACTAGTTTTCTACTGTTTATCACTACTCACTAATGGCTCGACTAGCTAGCCATTCGATGGAATACAATCGTAACTTGCTTAGCATCAAAATAATCCAGTGTCGTCAAGAGATTTGGGACTTTATGGAGAATGTTTATGAGAATTAGACATATTCTGAAATTTAAGGTATGCTCTAACAGAACTTATTATGCCAACATTACAAACAAAGAAAACAAATGCTAAAGCTGGTTCTTGGTACAATGACATTATCTAAATGATATGAAACAAAGCACTACTTTCACACAAGCAACAACAATACATTAGTACAGCAACATTCCTTACACGATTGGATATTAAAACATCTCTGCATAAAAGATTCAGAAAGTATGATTTTGGTAGAGCTCAAGTATGGAAGCCAAAGATCCAAGATTCTCATCCAATTTTCTACTTATTAGAGCCTTTACTAAAGTAACCGGGAATAGTACAGTATGGGGCTCATTGGATGATTCTTGACATGCATGTCACAACTCAAAACCTCTTATGAACTACCACCACATTCCAAGTAATCTAGCATGCAATCTTTCAATCCCCATTAGTTTATCATGTTCATGTACTAGTTTATAATCTTAATCAGACAAAACCAAACTCATCAGGTACTAGTTTATGATATACTTATCTAAATAAGATGCTTCTTTGTACTAGTTTTCATTACAACCTTTTAAGACCCATTAGTTTATCATGTCCATGTACTAGTTTATAATCTGAATCAGACAAAATCAAACTCATCATGTACTAGTTTATAATATATTTTTCTAAATTAGATTCATCTTATACTAGTTTATAATATGTATTTCTGAATATGATACTAATAAGCTACACTAAATCATAGATTGCTGCAAATCAACACTAACAGTTCAGTTCATGTTACAGTCAAAACTGGCATTACTAGCATTTCATTTTGAAACTAAGATCCGCATGCACAATTTTTCCAGATCAGGAGAAAATCTATCATCTATCAGCTGCCTATACAGATCTTCCTTCCAACAAGTAGTACTATTACCATCTGAGAGTGAAACATATGATAAAACAAGAAATAAGAACTTCATAAATCTGTAGGCAGACAAGGCATAAATCTGATAACATGAAAAGAAAGAAAGAAACCAGAAACACAAGGCATAAATTTAACATGAAATCAACCAAAAAAAATATTCCATATACATGAAACTAAGATAAGATTCTGTGTTAGCTACTTTGTATCTGTTGAGCTTTGTTGGTATTTAGGGTTAACCAGAATATCTCATTTCTTATAGATTCTTCTTCTATTTTTGTCATGGGTTCCAAAATCCTTTAACCTAATTACCTAAATACCTAAAAAATGCTTCCACAACAAGGAAAAATCACCTGAAACTTACTATGATTGTGTGATGTCTTAAGATTTCTTCTCAACTTCCATACTCAAAAAAAGAAAAAAAGAGAGCATAGATCTAGTGATAAGCTAAAGTACCCATAAAAAAACAAAGGAAGAAGAAGAAGAATTAAACTGAAACCCTAGGTTCTTCATACTTTCCCTTTCTAGCCTGAACAAACATCTTCTAATTTCTGAAAACCCTAAAAAAAAAAAAAAATCAAAGACAATCAAATCTCATTTAAACATAGAGACAAGACAAACAGGCCTATAACCAAATCTGAGTTCCAAAACTTGAACTCTCACATCTGATGGCCTCTCAGAGGATAATAAGATGTTTTAATGATATAACCTAAATGACTGATGGATTTTCCAATGTCAAAAGTAAAAAGAGAGAAAGAAAAAAAAAGAAGAAACAACTTTTCAGTTCAGTTCTTCTTTTTTCAGTTCAGCCTGTGTGCTGTAACTATTACTGAGAGAGAGAATGTTAGATCGAAAAGAACAACGGTCCGACTGGTGAGCTAAACCGTACAAGAAGAAGAGAAGATAATTTGGATAAATGAAAGCATTTTGGTACGAATACAAACCATCATCACTTGAACCGAGAGATATATCAGAAGAACTTGAATTCAGAAAATCAGAAATATAATCAGAAGCATGTGAGACGTGTCGAGTTGTAATTGAACAAAAAATGCCTTAATGAAGTTAGTAGTAGTATTTTTTCCTCTTCAATCGATGCAATATGCCATTTACTGATCAATCCCAAACAAGAAAAATACACCCAATGAAAGAATCGAGAAAGAATCAAAAGGTCTAATAGAAAAAACCCAAACTCCTTCTTTTGTGAAAGTTTTATAAAATGAGAAAAACATGACATTAACTGGGGTTTGTTTGGTTTCTGCTGCTTCAGTAAGTATATGCTGACGAAAGAAAGAGAGGTTTTTGGGTAAGTTTTGTTTGTTCAAATTATTGATAACAAAACTTCATGATCAGATCATGTTAACACAGAAAAAGAAACAAAGAACTAAAAAAAGGGGTAAAGCATTTCAAGTACATACAACACACAAACCCTAAAATAATAATTATTCAAAAAAAAAGAAAAAGAAAAACACAAATTTGGAGAAATATCAATAGACGATAGATCCCTCCATTAAAACAACAAAACCCAAGAAAATTATTCGAGCAAAAATAGTGTAATAAGCATTCAATGTAAAAAAAAAAATTCCTTTTTCTTTGAGCAATCGCATTCAAGGTAAGTACTTTGATTGATTCAAAAATGTTGTATAAAACAGTTGAGAGATCGATAGAAGATTAAAGAATCATCAACACTAGAACCAATAGAGGTAGAGGTAAAGAGGGAGAGGAGGAGGTGTGTATATATATACCCGGCACTAGCGAACTCATAGAGTTTACCACGACTAGAGAAGATAATCAAACCAACTTCAGCATCACATAGAACAGAAAGTTCATAAGCTTTTTTAAGTAAACCATTTCTTCTCTTTGAGAATGTTACTTGTCTATTAATCTTATTCTCTATTCTCTTTAGTTCCACTCTTCCTCTACCCATTTTCTTTCTCTCTAATAACCAGCTCAACTCACTCTCACTAGCTAGTACCCAACAACAAGAACACCTTCTTCTATGAGTTCTTGTTCTTCCTCTTTCTCTCTCTATCTATCTCTTACTTATACACAAACAGACACAAATACTTTCCAAAAAAATTATTTTTTTTCTGGGATTTTTATTTTTTTTACAGAGTAGGGTAAAGAGAGATGATATTTTAATTGGATTCAGGGTTCAACAAGAAGGAGAGACTACTAGAGAGCTAAGAATAGGTACTGAAAATTCTTCAACCTAAAAGTGGGTGACTATATATATGTATGTTAAGTGTCGTCTGTAAAAAAAAAGACTCCCACACTACACAAAATACTACTGGATCTTCTCTTGTAACAAAATAGAAACCTTTTACCTTAATTCCTATATTTTTTTATCTATTTTTCAATCTTTCCTATTTTCTGCTAAAATTTCCTGCGTCTCTATTTAGTGTCTCTCTCTCTACAGTACCAAATTACAGACAGAACCCACACCCCCTTAGACAGAGACTCTATGATCAGAGTTTTGTAGAGAAGTAAGACTGTAACAGAGGGTGATGTTGCATTTTGGATTGCAGAGGGTGAGAAAGGGAGAGAGGGTGGTGAGAAAACGAACGGGGATAAGAGAATTTTGCTTACGTGTCGATCATCGTATGGTTTTAGTTTACTTGTCAAATGATACATCCATCATAGGTCCACTCACTTCTGTGACTCTCTTTTTACTCAGATGACCTTCCCTGCTAGCTAGATACCTTAACGCCGTCAGTCAGTTTTTCTGCTTTTAAATTCTTGAAATGCTGCCATGGTATAAACAACTTTTTTTTTTTTGAAGGGAGTTGGTATAAAGTATAAACAACTAAACAAGCACAACATCACAGATACATGCTGCTAGCTCACATTTTGGCTTTCATAAATTTAGACCGACCCTACTTGTAATTTTTGGCAAGCCAAATACACCATTTGGCAAAAGATTTCTTCAGCTTAGCTAAATTAATTACGGAAAATGGGTCATCTGTCCAAATTTTTTTAAAACATGGTTCAAATGGACGAGTAAAAATTATTATGGGTGAAATGGACACAAAAAAAAATAGCAAGGATGAAACCTGGATTCATCCTGGCTTAAACTAAAAAATATCGAGGATGAAGCGGATGCATCTTGATGTAAATTAAAAATAAGAAAAAGAATTTGAAAATGGGTAGGATGAAACTGGTTACATCCCGGCTATTTTTATATTTTTGTCTATTTAAATGATGATCAAAATCAATGTCTTTTTCACTTTCAGAAAATTATTGATTTTGGTCTTTTAAACCAATTTTGTGAATTAATTACCATATTAGCTTGTTGTCTTCGTGCTTAAAAAAAAAAACTTGTTATCTTCGGAACTCTTCGATCTGTATGTTAGTGTATCGAGATTAATCAATCAGGTTATACCAATTAGAAGAAGCATATCATGCATAACCGTTCCTTAGAGAAATCCTAGTAAAACGAGATCGGAATATGTGAATGTAACATAGATGACTTTGAGGTTTGATATCATAGTCAAACCCCTAGGATTATTATAGACGGATAGACCGATATATCTAATGTCAAGTACATTTTGTTCAGAAAAATGTTTACATAGATTTTGTTTATGTCTTGTTAGCCCGGCTACAGTCTATTTCGACTTGTCTTGTGATAATATGCTAAGTGGTTGACAAGTGCTTTGCTTAACAAAGAAAACTCGATTCATCATGTGTGGTGATCTAAGCGTCGCCTGTATAATACCGGCATTGGATAGAGATTCCGATTTGTTTAGCATTTACAACATCACCGGTTCTTATATCCCGTTTTATGTTTGTTTTTTCCCCTCATATGTTTGTTTTTTTCCCTCATGATGGTTATAAACCTTTAATTTGTCAAATTCATTTTTCCCAAACATTTTTTTGCCAGAACCGTTGAAACAGTCACAGCCTCACAGCCATAGCCCTTCATGAGTATAGGACCGAGTTTAGTGCAGCCTAGCTAAAATTAAACTTGGTTTTTTGTGTATCAAAATTAGGTTCAATATTCTAGATACTGTTGGTTTTTTTATTTTTTATTTTTTTTGAAGCATGACTGTTGGTTTGTTGTGGACGTACGTAGGGGAGAAAATTAGGAAGGACGTTTAGACTTTAAGACCTTGAAATTAATAAAGTTGAAATGACAGTTCTGCCCAAGATGACACAGTCCGACTCCGACACATCTTGATGACTTCTTTGTATTGAGTATTTAGTATGGTATAGCACCTAGTTAGCAATTCGGAATTCGGAAAACGTACGGAACGGCAAACGTACGAGTATTATACGGTTTTGTAAAATTCAGATTCGGTCCAAGATTCGGTCAACGAGGCGTGATTAAATCGATAATTCGGAACGGCATACGTACGTGTATAATTCGATTTATAAATGTGAGTTCGGCTCGAAAATTGGTATCTATATATACTAAATAATTTATATTTATAAGGTCATAGACCAATTTTTATGCATATGTGTGAGTTATTTAAAGAAAAAATAAAATTAATATAATGATATTAATAATATATACAACATTAGTCATCCAAGAGGACGTGGTATAGTGGTTTAGATGCTTGGTCAGTGAGTTTGAGATCTCTCTCGCCTTCACCTTCAAATTTTTTCAGTCATTTTCATAAAAATTACAACAACGTCTAATATTGGGTCGTGTATGCCCGGGAGGCAGTAAACCCCAAAAAGTGAGGCATTTAAAAACGTAAAAGCTAAAGAATTTATGGCGAATTAAGCGGGCGTATCATTCGGGATTCGGGATACGTAAAATTAAGTGAACGATTCGCGAATAATCCGGGAATGCCACATAATACGCGACTTGGGTTCGGAGTTGCAAACGTACGCGAATAAAACGGTAAAATTCGTGATACGGAAAAATTCGCGAATGATTCGCGAATCATTCGCGAACTTACTGACTAGGGTATAGCATAGTAGTCAAATCCAGATAGTATGTGTCGTATCGTATTGGCTGTATGATATTGATGCATATCTATTACAGTTGCCGCAGAAGTCCAGTATTAGTACTAATCGTCACTCTCATCAATTTCTGTTTTTTTTTTTTTTTTTTTTTTAATATATTTTGTTGAGCAGTTTCGATATTAATTACCACCAGTAGCACCAGCTATTAAAGATGATGGAATTAGTTGACATGATACTGATTGATAATCTTGGTTAATGAGCTTTCTTTAACCTAAAGATTTTGAAAATAAGTTACATACATTATAGAGAAACAGTGGATGTTAGCTATTTAGAATTAATGACGTCGGAAGTTGTACTATATAGAGCATATCAGTTTTCTGGATATACCCAGTGATTCCGACTGATATAACCTGTGCCGGTTTTGGAATAACGAGTTGTTGGGTTTTTCAAACTCATGTGAATTTGATTTATTACATCTAATTTAAAAAATTTAAAAATTAATAAATATACAGGTTAGGTATAAAAATTGTACACGACTTAAGTACTTCTTAGTTAGATGTACCAACCGAGTCGGATTTATAAATCGGATAATAGAATTGTAAGAAAATACAAACATTTGAAAAATCGTTTATTTATCTGCGAATTGAAGTCACTTGCTTAAAGTAATTCTGGCCAAGCGCGCATAGAGTTAGATTCGCATACCATGTAACAACCAAAAAAACAAGATACAAGTGAGTGTGCGAGCCAAATTTTTTTTTTTTTTTTTTGCAATATCTAAAAAACGATTTAATTAACTTCAAAGCTCGACTGAAAATTTGTCTGAAAACTACATAAATCCATGAAAAGCCATGTATTTTTTTCTTTTTAAGAAGCTCAAACTCCTCAATCAATCGGGCAAACAATCCACTACGATGTTTAGACCCTTAATCATGATTAGTTGTGGGTTATACACACAAACCAGGGGCGGAGCTAGAAACTTCATTTAGGGGAATCAAAATATTATTAGAGGTACAAAAATAACAAAAATAAGCTTGGGAGCCCAAAATATTAGAAATTCTAGGCTTGGGAGCTAGTTTGGGAGGGTGTGCAATTGCACATCCTTGCACTACACTAGCTCCGCCCCTACACACAACCACGGTTTTGGGAACATATTGAATGTGCCCTTGATGGGAACAGAAGTTTCTATACCTACCTTACGTACATACAAAAATACAAAAACGAAAAGCCTCACAAGGCCTCGAGATCAATGTGGCGAAAAGTAAACTTCTTATTACCGAGATCAAAATCCTCGTGCGAGCTAAAGTCTTTTTTTTTTTTTTTTATCTAAAAATTGCGATTTAATTAACTTCAAAGCTCTAAGTGAAGATCTCTCGACCGGGAAAATTTGTCAAACTACATAAATCCATGAAAAGCCATGTATTTTTTCTTTTTAAGAAGCTCAAACTCTAAACTCAATCAACTTAGATGATCTTACGTACATACAAAAATACAAAAACGAAAAGCCTCACTTAGATGATCGATGATTCTATGGCGTAAATATATAACAAAGATGGTGAGGAAACTTTAGCTTGATGCCTCTTCTTAGTAGTGGCCTCATTTTGATGCCTCTTAATATCTGATTCATTGTTTGTTATCAATCCTAGTTTGCTATGAGTGGTAAAGCCGTATTTATGATACGTAATTACGTATGATATGATATGAGGATGTGATTTCGTGTACGCCATTTTTAGCCCATCAAAAGAATATCTTTGCTTCAGTTACAGGAAAAAAAATAATAATTTGATTCACCGAGTTTAAGTGACAGTAGAGTAACCCGGGGTTTTTCTCATTCATTTCAAATGATTTGACGATTCTGGTGATTATGCATCTATATAGGCGTTTCAAAACTCCGAAGTTCATTAGAAATTAACTTTGCTGACAAAAGCACAAGTTGTGCAGCAAGGTTGATATCAACTTATATAATCAAATTCACATATACTTTTATGTTCTGCAATTTGTATGATTTAGTGCCAACTTTAACCTAATATAGTCAAATTTAAAAGTTGCTTAAAAAAACTGAGACCATCCAAATAAATGTAAAAATAGGAAAAAGTAAAAACAAATGAAATGTGCTTTAAGTTAAAGATTTTCTCAGTACTGTCTTAAAAAAATGATAAATAAATGTACTGAACAAGTATTCTTTAGATAGTATAAAGGGGAGGACTGTAAAGAGATCTATGAATATATATGGTGTATATTTTGGGGAATAGATGCCACCCAACTGACACCTCTCCTTTTTTTTTTTTACTCGCTCAGTTGTTTTCTGCTAAGAACATAATTCTTGTTTCTAATTTAAACAAAAACAGTACAATTGCAAAGAGTTGGCAAGGAATAGAAACAATCCCATTTTGTGCAACTATGAATAGCATATGTCTGGCCCTTTTTTGAATTTGGATTATTGCTCTTTTCTCTCTATTCATGTAGTTCTAGGTTTTTGACCTTGAAATAGTGTTTGATTAAAGTTGTAAACATTATGGTTCCTATTTTTATCATCATATGGTATAGTACTCTTCTAAGTTATATTCATCCTTGAGGAGGTACTGTTTAACTATACATGTACATTGTTTAACCATAGATTGTACTGATCTCTTTTTTTTAGATTTAGGGTTCATCATGCATTCAGATTTCAAAGAACTGTTCAATCATTTTTATGAGATCATATATAGATGGAAGTGTAAAACAAATATGTACTAATTTACCAAAAATGAAATAGAGGGAGAGAAAATATTTTCTTGACATACAAAAACATGAGAACTCTAGTGTTGATGGTGGATTTTAGTTCAGGGCTAAAATTGTAAAACCAAACTTGATGCGCTGACATCCTGCAAAGGATAGAGCCATTCGGTGAGTGATGAGTACCTCCTCACTTTACTTATTCGAAGTAATTCAATAAATACACAAAATTCACAGAATGGTGCGTGCAACAGCCATCCCAAATATTCTGTAAATTTTACTAGCATTAATAATTAATAATTAATGCATGATTTGCCAAGTATTTTACGTGTTGTGTTCTCAGCTGAACTCTCATTATTCACATGACATGACGATCGAGTGTTCACTCTCCAGAGAGTAGCACGAATCTCCATGCCAGTATTGAGACATGCACGAAATACCCGTACAGGCTACTCTCTGACAAAGAGAATTTCGAGTCGATGCACTCTCATCTCGATCGAACACATTTAATTTCCTTAGGGAAAATCTAGACTGTCCGAATCAGTCTCAGAAACGATCATGGCCACACAAGTTGGCCGCGCAATTTAACAAGCCTAGACGATCCTCAGCAGGAGCAGGCTATCACCATAATGATCACCAGCGGGCACGTTTATGCCTTGGTTGGTCGAACACATGCCATACCTCCCAAATAGCCACCAAACGCCGGCTGGAGAAGGATGGTGAAGTAGCTTGGAGGAAGCTCGACGAGCAAAGGCGCCAATGTCGGTCTCAAACAGATCGCGGCCGTCCAACCCGTAGGGCTAGTTGGACGGCATAGATCGTCCCGGTGGCTGATCGGTCAAGTGTAGTTATACACTCTGGCGGGCCCACTTCTCACCTACCTGTTCGGCTCTCTCACGACCAAGCCATGGAGCAATAAACGTTTGCTCAAAACATGGCTGGCGTGATGCTTTAAAAGCCGTGGGAAGTCCACTACTGTCTTAAATTGATCGCAACCATCCAACTTCACCGGCATGTTTGGATGGCTTAGATCAAGCCTGGACCGTAGAAAAAGTGCACACATGCTCACCGCCGGCCCTACGTGGGCCCCACACGATCGGCCTCCCCAAGGGAGGAGCATAGTATGCAAAACCGTTTGGTTAAAGTTACATGCACACGACCGATCCAAAACCCTAATTAGGGTTTGCGGCGTATTACAAGTGTTGCTAATCGATCATGAGCGTCCATCTGCGCAAGCTTGGATGGAGGGTGTAGATATAGACTTAAAAGGTCCCAAGCATGTCAACATGATCACTATGGGCCCATCTACACGCATGACCGATCTGCCTAGGCCAACCATGGTCGAACGTCTCGAAACGCGCGCCCAAACTAGGCATGTCCCGCGGTTTCCAATTCCTTTGCGGCAATGGATTTTTGCCGCAAACCGATCGCAACCACTCAACTTTGCCGGTCAAATTGAGTGGCTTAGATCACACCTTCATGAGACAGTGAGGTACGGACGTGTACACCGGCAAGCCGTCTACACGCATGCCCGGTCGGTCCTGCCAAAAACGCCTCCCATGCTTGGTTTCGACCAAGATGAAGAGTGATGCTTGCGTACCTCTCCAAAACCCTAAAACTCCATCAACGGTCGCAAATGAGCGTCTATATCATCTCTTCCGTCCAACTCTACCATCTTGGTTAGGCAGCCCAGGCTAGAAGTTAAACGACCAATAAAGCATCCCCATGATCACCATCCGTCGCTCTTCCACATAGAGTGATCGTCCAAAGCATGGCTCGCCCATGCAGCCTCCAAAAGATCACTCGAAGATGGTTGTACGTGGTGCTATTTTAAGAAGCCTAATCCGCGGCTTACTCCGTTAAGCTTTAAAAACAGCGATGCTTCATACATGTTGAATGTATTACACACGATATTTCATAAATATCGATTTCCCAAATAACTTAGTTATTTAACCTAGCACCGTATGCTACTTTCTGTGGGTCCCCACATCCACACTATCGAGACATCAAGCATGTCACAAACTGGGGGATACTTACTAGGGTATTGGTATGACAGTTTACAGCGCGCAGCGTGCAACGCGCCATCACAAGAACGTGTCAAGAAAACATGGACGGTTAGTGATGATGGGAAGAGTGGGCAAAGGCTGATCGTGAGACATTAACACGATTCCCACTACCCCATCACTCCACTTCCCACGAGAGACGAGGGTTAGACTTAATAGCTTGTATAAATAGGTTATCCTCCCTATTTCCAGAAGGGACAAAAATCAAGTGTCGATGCAACGTATTCAAACACCCAGAGCTGCTTACATTATTGCAAGCCAGTTCGATATTCTGATACAAGTCATAAACAACCAACACCTTCACATTCTCAACACCTTCTTCGCTTCCCTCCCTAAGATCAACCCCATCTCCTTCACTTTGTGACCGAAGCAAGTCCGGAACGGCCATTTCTTGGTTTAGGCAGCACTGCAGTATTGATCTCTCGAATCAAAAGCACTCCCGTGCAGTGCATTTGTTTTAGGTTTAGATTCATTTCTCACCCATACACCCCAAATTATCAAAACCAGCAGAAATAGTTTTCACCCATAAACAATTGGCGACCACAGTGGGACATTAATCTCTCGGTTGCAAAAAATTGGATTCTCAATATCCATTCCAACCTTCTCAATTTTGGGATAGATCTTAGGGTCCGATTCAATCATTAACCTATTCATTTTCGGTTTTTATCTCGGCTTTAATCTCACGATGTATCCTCGCCCGCTAGATTCTTCAGAAACCATAGATAATTCAGGTATCATGGGAAGTGTGGCTAGAATGCTAGAAGATGTCCTGGCAAATCAAGCTGCAGGTATCGCTAGAAGGCAGAGCGAAACATTCCTCCTTTTAAACGACATAGCAGCTCAACTACAAGAAGGTTCAACAAGCATTTACTCAGACGGTGTAGGAAACGCTGAATCCTTATCTAGAAGTCATGCCTTTACCAGCGAAGATGCAGAGAGAGCGCGTAGCCACAAGGGACTCAGGAGAGACGAACAACATGGTCCAACTGGCAACGGGGACTCGAGACAACTCCACAGAAGAAAAGACTTATCCGGGATGCCATAACTTTTGCCGGATAAAGAAAAGGAGCATGCAGCTTACGGTGCCTTGTTGGAAGATTTATATCTCAAGACCCTTGCCGAAGTTCAGAAGGCTGCCCAATCCATAACGACCTTTCAGCCAAGTGAAAAAATGCTCGAGGAGGGAGAAATCAATCAAGGAACACGTGAATGCTGGGGCTGGGAGCGTTGAACTCGTTCACCGAACAGTGATGTTATCGCCGATACAATGCTTCCTGCATGGCAAAGCCGTCCAGCCAAGTGAGCCGCGGATATGATAACACACAATGGTTTTCCAACTCCGTCTTCGAAGCGTGCTTCACATCAAAGTCGCAGAGAGGCGTCACGATGCCCACTAGCGCAAGAAAATCTAGACTCAAGGTATCCACATTTCTCGTTCCCAATGAAAAAGATCTTAGAGATCTTTGGAGGCTTGGGTACGAAACGGGAGAGGTGTTGCCTCTGTATGGCGTCAACCGACCGATCAAGAAGTGATAGATCCTAGATATTTTCATTATCATCGATTCCTTCATCACCCTACCAGTGAATGCAACTCCTTGAAGCGCATCGTTCAGGAGAAGCTTAATTCAGAAGAGTTGCTTTCCCTCTCTGGAAATTAATGCGTACGGTTTCCCTGAAGACGTTGCTCGGGAAGATTCAGTTTCATGCAAATGAGGTTCCAAAGAGCAAGTAAGTTCTATCAAACAATTTTACAAGAAAGATAGTTTTAGAATTTACTTGGGACTTGACATCCCACACGTGGAGAAAGATATTCAATGATCAAACTCCATGTTTGTTTCCCTTCATGTTTTCCTTTTCACACGATGTTTTCAACTTCATGTGACATGTATAATCATTCATAACCAAGATGCAAATTCCATTTAGAATAATCTCTTTCAGAAAAAATCATTCACAAAACTATCTCAAAATAAACCAATTCGAAAATTCAACCACCTATTAGTTCAAAACCTAAAATCAAATTGTGAAAGGAAATCCTCACAATCACTCAAAAAAGCATCTAAAGAAAGAACACAAGTAGGCGGCATGAAGCCTTCAAGGAAAGTCCTTCAGCAACAACTCGTCCTTCTGAGAAAGAGCAGCTTTCATCCTTTGGAGCGCGGCCTGTTTCAGCTTCAACTTCTTAGAAAAACTTTCAATCTCTCCTTCCTAGCGAGCCATGCAGTCTGCAGAGGGAACTTCGTCTTGTGGCTTCTGAAGCTGCTGGATTTCAGAAAACCCTTTAAAGAACCAAGAAGCGTTGAACTCGTACCGCTTGAATACATCACGGTGGAACTCCCAGTTGGAAATCATCTCTTCAGTGGCAGAGCGGCTAGTTGCAACACACATTCCATGAATGGTGGATAAAGCTTCTTCAACACGTGTGGCTAATGGGAAGCGGCTCCTAAGTACTCTGGTAGTAGCAAAATGACCATGCTTCTTCCATATTTTGGTGTATAACTCCTCGTATCGGGCTGGCACACTGAATCCCCCAACCAACACATGATCTGTGTGAGGAGTATCAAAAGGAAGTTCGAAGACAGCTCCAGGAACAACGGGTTGCGTCACCAACACTTCATCAGTCACAGGAGCCTTGTCAACTGCAAGGGGCCTTTCAGAAGAAGTCACCATGACGGCTTTGTCAGTTGGAGCCTATTTAGGAAGTTCTTTAAGGGAAACCGCCTCAACAATCGCAGATGTTGTCTCTCCTGCATTCCTCCTGATGTTTGCTTCACTCTGAAGGTTGATTTCTGTCACGGCCTCATATACAAGCTCACTGAGGTCACCACTTTGGGAGGCACTCCTTTCAGTCGAGCTTGCACCATCTTTGTCATTATCTTGAAGAGGATTAGTATCGCCAGACCCCTCCTTAAGAGGATCGCCAGATTTCTCGTTATGAAGGTCAGCATTGCCGAACTCCTCGTTACGAATACGTGACAATCTTATGAAAACGTTTTCTTTCGGGATCCCCTGATTTCAAACAAGGATCACCTTTAGAAGAGATTACTCTGCAAACATGAAGAAGTCAACAGAAAGGGACTTAAAAAATACCTGCATATTTGAAGAATTGAAAGCCACGGAACCACATGCCTGCTTCTTAGACCTCACTCCTGCTTGGGAACTGCAGTCGTCAGCCCTGGTTTATTTACCTGGGAATGGCTTCAACCGAAAATGCTTCTTCAAAGTTTCAGAAGATGGTTCGCCGCGGGAAACTGTTACAACCTCCTTCGAAAACTTCTGAAAAATTAACAGTTGTTCCCTCCAAAATTCCTTATACTTGTCGGCTACTACCGGATTTCTTCCGATAGGCAAGAAAGGAAGGCTCTGCACTGACGAAAACACGTCAGCGTTAAGGATGTCCGGGAAAAGTTGTTTTGAAGCCTCCAACGGGCGAAGAAATGGAACACCCTGGTCAAATCCCATTTGCCGAGCAGCCCTGTCAATATTGTACGGAGTCACGGTAAATGCTTCATCGAATAAAGACGGGATATATCCCGTAATGCAGCTTCGCAAGTAAATGAGTTCTCCAAGACTCGCGGTTTCAGCATCAGTACGCAGCACACATCAGGTGCAATAGCAAAAGTCTTTAGCTGAACAATGGAAGGGTGGATCGGTCCCCATGGACGAAAATCTATGGATTGCACATTGTCAAAGACATCCACGAGCTTCACACGGGTCTTGGGACGTCTTTTCTGCCAACGGTGTATCCTCGAACCACCATACAAATTGTTGAGTGAAGTTGCAGGAGCATGAGCATAGCCTTTGAAATGTTCCCACAAACACGTCTGAAGAAAAGCGATGTGGATATGCGACTCCACCTTCTTATACCCGTTGGAAGCATGCATGTCCGTCGCTAAGGCGTCCAGATGAGAATACAGTGATCCAAGAAACAAGGCACCTAGAGGAAGGACCCCACCTTTTGACAGCCTTATAACAAACATAACGAGATCACCTCTTATGGTCTTCCTTCTAGAGCCGTCGTCAAATATGTCCCTGGATAGCCACAAAGACAGGAATGCTATCACGCTAAGCTCATATTCCAACTCCTGATCTGGTTTCGGGTATACAGGAGACCACTCCGAAACCCACCAAGTGTAAAAGAATTTTGTATCATTCTTCTACAGGTCATCGAATTCTTCTGCCTTTCGAAGTATAGCGTCATAATCGTGACGTTCTGCATCAGAAAGTTTGTAAGAGAAGCTTCCAGCAACAGGCAGGTTCATCAATGCAGCTATGCTCTCCAGAGTAATGGTCATCTATCCCCATCTACATATGGCTGTATGAGTAGAAGGACGCCACCGAGAAATGAAAGTGATCAAACCTGCAGCATCTTTCTTAATTTGAAGAGTGGCGGATGCCATGACCGCATCAAGGATTTGCGCTTTAATCAAATTAGCTTTAATACTCTTATTATTCAGCATGCGTCTCATCCATCCTTCATAAGGACCCAGCGGGGTATGGCAAATCTTGAAGTCAATAGGTGAAGGTGGATATTCATTTCTCCGAAGACAGAATCTCATCACGAGTGCTGAAGAAAAGGATGGATCAGCTTCCCTATTTTCTGAACCTGAGAGCAGGACTATCTTGTGAGAAGGATGTTTTCTGGTGGTCGGGAATGGAGAAGTGAACAACTCATCATCTATATTTGGCATATCTTTAAAGCTTCCAACACCCCCTGACTTGGCATCAGCACTATCCCCAGGTGACATCTTAACAAGAGCCTTTTTGTTCGTTCTGCAATAAAAAAAAGAAAAGGGGGAGTCACTACTTGTATGAAAATGGCGTATTGTGGGATGTGGAGTCACGACCAAGCAGGACACACATTCACGCTAACACAAGGCTGGGGAAAAAAAAGCACGCAGTGGGTCCCATATTTGGGTCAAAGCAGGCAACAAGCACTGCTCGAATGGAGCAAGGAGAAGGGATGATATCACGTCACGCAAGCAAGGCTGGTATTGGGTCACGTGCAAACAAGGCTGGTATTGGGCCACGTTAGCAAACAAGGCCGGTGTTGGTAAAGTCCACGAAGTCGGTGTTGATCAAGGTCATAAGGCTGGTATTCGAGCGAAACAGGCGCACACAGCAGGGCCGATTTTCAGTCGAAGCACAGGGTCGACGTTCAATCAGGCATACACGGTGGGACCCACGTTCAAGCATGTATGGTGGGGCCCGCATTCATTTGCACGTATCATAACACAGTTTTTATTTATTCATAAGAATCGTGTCTACGAAGTTCAAGCCGGGGTTTTTTTCAAGCTATAACCTAAAACTAGGTTTTGCATGCAATGATGAAAAAAAAGAAGCAAAAACAATATATTCATGGATTTGTTTTACTAAGCAATCCTAGCAATATCAGCGGTTTTGCTGTCAATTTCGGTGGAGGAGTTAATCATGATATGTCTTACAAAAAAGTTTCACCTACAATGGGATAATTCTCTCAAGAGCAAAAGGAGTTTTACCTAAGAAATTAGGGTTTGTAAAAATAAAATAAAATAAAAAAAAAAAAAAAAAAAAAAAAAACGGGACGCTTACCTTGTTGCGGACGGCGGCGGCGGCGGAAAGCTCCGGCAGTGGAATCGGCGGCAGTGAAGGTCACGGACGGGAGCTAACTAAACGAGAGAAAAAAATAATAATAAAAAAAGGGTCGGTCCCCTTTTATAGACAAATAATTGGAGAATCCTGATAGAAAAAGGATTCCTCTTTTGATTCGAACGCCCAAGGAAGGAAACCGGTCCCACCCGAAAATTCCATGCTTGCACCGGCGCGTTCACATGGAAAATTGCTAGCGGTCGGTCAAAGTTCTTCCGGGTAAGCTTCCTTTATCTCGTTTTTCTCACGTGTATGTGTCACCATCTAATGCCTACCCCACAATAGTGTAACCATTATGAGCTAGGCAGGGGAGTTAATGTTGATGGTGGATTTTAGTTCAGGGCAAAATTATAAAACCAAACTTGATGCGCTGACATCCTGCAAAGGATAGAGCCATTCGGTGAGTGATGAGTACCTCCTCACTTTATTTATTGAAGTAATTCAATAAATTCACAAAATTCACCCAGAATGGTGTGTGCAATGACCATCCCAAATATTCTGTGAATTTTACTAGCATTAATAATTAATAATTAATGCATGATTTTCCTAGTATTTTCCGTCTTTGTGTTCTCGGTGAACTCTCATTATTGACATGACATGACGATTGAGTGTTCACTCTCGTGAGTAGCACGAATCTCCATGCGGTATTGAGACATGTACGAAATACCCGTACTGAGCTACTCTCGACAAAGAGAATTTCGAGTCGATGCACTCTCAGCTCGATCGAGCACATTTAATTTCCTTAGGGAAAATCTAGATTGTCCGAATCAGTCGCAGAAACGATCATGGCCACACAAGTTGGCCGCGCAATTTAACAAGCCTAGACGATCCTCAGCAAGAGCAGGCTATCACCATAATGATCACCAGCGGGCCCGTTTATGCCCTGGTTGGTCGAACACATGCCATACCTCCCAAACAGCCACCAAACGCCAGCCTGGAGAAGGATGGTCGAAGCAGCTTGGATGAAGATCGTACCAGCACAGACTGCCAATGTCAGTCTCAAACAGATCGCGACCGTCCAACTTCGCGGGGCTAGTTGGACGGCATAGATCGTTCGGTGGCTGATCGGTCAAATATTGTTATACACTCTGGCGGGCTCACTTCTCACCTACCTGTTCGGCTCTCTCACGACCAAGCCATGGAGAAATAAACGTTTGCTCAAAACATGGCTGGCGTGATGCTTTAAAAGCCGTGGGAAGTCCACTAGTATCTTAAATTGATCGCAACCATCCAACTTCACCGGCATGTTTGGATGTCTTAGATCAAGCCTGGGATCGTAGAACAAGTGCACACATGCTCACCGCCGACCCTACGTGGCCCCAAACGATCGGCCTCCCCAAGGGAGGAGCATAGCATGCAAAACCGTTTGGTTAAAGTTACATGCACACTACCGATCCAAAACCCTAATTAGGGGTTGCGGCATATTACATGTGTTGCTAATCGATCATGAGCGTCCATCTTCATAAGCTTGGATGGAGGGTGTAGATGTAGACTTAAAAGGTCCCAAGCATGTCAACATGATTACTGTGGGCCCATCTACACGCATGACCGATCGGCCTAGGCCAACCATGGCCGAACGTCTCGAAACGCGCGCCCAAACTAGGTATGTCGCGCGGTTTCCAATTCCTTTGCGGCAATGGATTTACATTTGAAGCCGATCTCAACCACTCAACTTTTCCGGTCAAATTGAGTGGCTTAGATCACACCTTCATGAGACAGTGAGGTACGGACGTGTACACCGACAAGCCATCTACACGCATGCCCGGTCGGTCCTGCCAAAAACGCCTCCCATGCTTGGTTTCGACCAAGCTGAAGAGTGATGCTTGCGTACCTCTCAAAAACCCTAAAACTCCATCAACGGTCGCAAATGAGCGTCATATATCATCTCGTCCGTCCAACTTTACCAGCTTGGTTAGGCAGCCCAGGCTAGAAGTTAAACGACCAATAAAGCATCCCCATGATCACCGTCCGTCGCTCTTCCACATAGAGTGATCGGCCAAAGCATGGCTCGCCCATGCAGCCTCCAAACGATCACTCGAAGATGGTTGGACGTGGTGCTATTTTAAGACGCCTAATCCGCGGCTTACTCCGTTAAGCTTTAAAAACAGCGATGCTTCATACATGTTGAATGTATTCGATGCATAAAATGCACACGATATTTCCCAAATAACTTAGTTATTTAACCTAGCACCATATGCTACTTTCTGTGGGTCCCACATCCACACAATCGAGACATCAAGCATGTCACAAATGGGGATACTTACTGGGGTATTGGCACAGCGATTTACGGTCTTGTGGCGTGCAACGCGCCATCACAAGAATTTGTCAGGAATACATGGACGGTTAGTGATGATGGGAAGAGTGGGAAAAGGCTGATCGTGAGACATTAACACGATTCCCACTACTCCATCACTCCACTTCCTCCACTTCCCACGAGAGACGAGGGTTAGGCTCAATGGCTTGTATAAATAGGTTATCCTCCCTATTTCCAGAAGGGACAAAAATCAAGTGTTGATACAACGTATTCAAACACCCAGAGTTGCTTACATTATTGCAAGCCAGTTCAATATTCTGATACAAGTCTTAAACAGCCAACACCTTCACAATCTCAACACCTTCTTCGCTTCCCTCCTTAAGATCAACCCCATCTCCTTCACTTTGTGACCGAAGCAAGTCTGGAACGACCATTTTTGGTTTAGGCCAGGTACTGCAGATTGATCTCTCGAATCAAAAGCACTCCCGTGCAGTGTATTTGTTTAGGGTTTAGATTCATTTTTCATCCACACACCCCAAATTACCAAAACCAGCAGAAATAGTTTTCACTCATAAACATCTAGGATCACATAAAAATAGTTTGTAGTGACTTTGTACCATTCAAAAGATTATCAAACATATAGTTGTTTTACATCGCCATTATAAATGTCTTATAAGGCTGTTTTTTTTTCTTCTTCTTTTTCAATAAAGAATTTGGTGCTCATGAGTTTCGAACTCAGGTCATTGTCATTGGCATCATCACCGAAAAACACTGTCACTGTAGTGACATTGGCGTGGTAATGTTAACCAAATTTGTAAGAAAATTCTAGGCTGCTATCTTGGATCTCTCGGCCGGCAATTGCCGAACCAAAATTTTCCGAAATTCCTAACTAGATAATGCAAAATGAAATGAACCGCTATAAATCATCATCCTTGCACCAGAGGCAAAGGATGCACATGTTATTGCATCGGTAGAGATAAAATAAAGGTGCGAAGGCAAATGAAACTAGCTACTATACCACATGTCTAGTTATGTATTTTCACTTTCAGTAGGGTTTTCATTGGTACTAAGTTGACAGCCGGTCATTATTGCCATTTTCATCACTAACGGAGTAAACGTCATTTTCTGTCACTGTTTTGCCTTCCAACATCCAATTGCTCTTCTGTACACGGTGGACCTAAAGATAACAACAGCAAAACCCTAAACTTTAGCCGTGGGGTTTAAGAGTGACTCAAATTTAAAGGGTAATTTCAATAAAACTTTTAGGGGTCCGTTTGGTAATGAATACGTAATTTCAGTTGGAATTCTCTTCCCAACAGTTGGTACTTGGTTGCGTGTGTATGTTCCATACCATGATGCATGTAAGAACTGTTGGACAAAATTACAGTACATTCACGGTAGATGTAGACGGCCGTAAAATCATTTTAAGTTGTAAATACCATTCAATTATGGTTTTAAATTACTATGTTCGCAAAACAATTGCGCGCTTTTTAGTAACTGGGGCAATATTGGAATTCCGGCAATATTTACTTCAAGTTCAATATTTACTTCTATGCTCTAAGTAACAGGGGCAATAATTACTTCAAGCTCGGTAGATTAGGCCGTCTGTGTTGCAAAACCGGTCCTTTAGTAGGCAGATTACTTTCCTAACCAAATTTTATCGAATGCAATCAACTTTATATGCCCCGTACATTGTATGTTGTGATATAGTGCGTTGTGGATTGAGATTGGTTGCCTACACCATAATGGAGACAAACTCAATGGAGACCAACATGTTCTTAAATTTTTCATCTGAATGTGGAACTCCTTGTTATAACTCTTAAACCCCTTTTTTTCTTTTCTTTTTCTAACATGTCTAGCAATGTATGAATTCAATAAAAACAAATTGATATCATGTATTCTTTTAATAAAATTTTTGATGTACACTACTGACTTAGCCTGCAGTAAGCAAGCCATCACAGTCAAAAACTAATGAAAACTGAAACAGTGTATCAGGCGGCGTGGTTTACTGTTTACTCTCACTTCTCTCTACAGTCAGTCTTCCATCACTCAGTCTCTATCCTTCACAGGTGACCTCTGTGTTCCTGTGAGCCCTTACACTACATAAAATATTACTAAAATTCCTAAACTGTCTAATCTTCCAGCTTCCTTCCTACACTGTCTACTTACTACAAACTTCAACAACTGTGAATATCATAATCTCTTCTGATTTGCTTACGTTCTCAGTATCTCAAGTCTCAACCAGTCAA
This sequence comes from Papaver armeniacum, assembly GCA_023531295.1. Classification (NCBI taxonomy): domain Eukaryota; kingdom Viridiplantae; phylum Streptophyta; class Magnoliopsida; order Ranunculales; family Papaveraceae; genus Papaver; species Papaver armeniacum. The sequence continues at coordinate 327,802 of JAJJWW010013336.1, forward strand.
AATAGAGAGACACTGATGATAATTAAAGCTTGGCTTTTCAATTGACAGTTTGGTTTGGTTTCTTAATACCACTGACTGATATCATGTAATTTTGTTTTATGTTACTGGTTTTTAACCCCCGGATAATAATGCTTTCTACTTTATTACCAACTTGGTCAACTCCAAAAAGAAAAATGAAAAAGAGAAAAGATTTTAGCAAGTGCAATCACATTCTCCTCCCTACTATATACGTTGACGGTTTTAAAGATTGTAAAAATTTCCAAAAAATTTATTTTCAGCCAAATGCATGTACCATTGAGGTGCAAGTGGTTGCAATGGTATAAAGCTTAATTGCATGCGCACCAAAGTACTGGCTGGCGGATTACCAAAGTTTGAGATGCTTTGATCTTTAGAGTTATGCCTATATTTTACCACAAGTCAAGTATTATTTTGCATGGGAAACAACCCGTTTACGTTTAGTTCCTAAAGCAGAATTCATTCTCAGAAATAAATTTTGTAATAGTCATTCTGAAATTTAGTTCCCGAAATACAGGACACCGTGTAGGTGGATTAACTAATTTATGTTTAGCTAATAACCGGTCATGCGGCTCACCCAATAATAATACTCTCCATCATCTTGTCAACAAATAGCATCTCGCTAATAGGTTTCTTGCCCCTGATTTTATGTTTGACATATACAAGTACAAGAACCTAGCACTAGCAACCAGTGGTTTTAGAGCATAAATTTTCTACTTACATTATGTTAATCAAGGTCGCATCTTTCAAATCATCCCTGAAATCCAACTAACATAATTTTTGTGCAATTACTGTTGCATTGGTGGCACTGCGACAGTAGTCAGGTAAATTGAGAAGAAAATTACAATTTACAAGAAAGGAAAGAGTTACTTCTTTATCGATGGAAAAGGTTAAGGGGGTTTATGGGAACAGTAAATAGTTGATGGGTGACATTTTATTACTGACAATGACTGAAGTATTAATTAATCACAAAAATACCCCCTTTTTTTTATCGTCATCACCACAACTAGATTAACTTATTTAGTAATCTGTTCCGGAAGGCATTAATGAAAAAGAAGTAGACAGGTGTGTATTGAAAGTTATTATTTAAAATTCTTTTTTCCATTTCAGAAGAATCCAGGGCAGATTTGTCATATTACTAAATTTAGTAAATAATCATTTAGAGTATAATTAGATGTTTTTGCTAACAGAGGTGAGAATTATCCCTAATTGGTGATTATTTCTTTTTCAATGCCATCAGAAAAGCAAGATATTTGTGTCAGGAAATGGAAAAATAAAAAAGAAGAAATTAATTGGTGGTTGATCATGTGAAGAGAGAAGTATTTTTCAGCTACCCCATTTAACAGTTTACTTTATTTGGTGGTCCATTATCTATCAAATGCATGACATGATATCCCCACTTCCATTCAATTGAGTTATGCATCCTGGCGAGATTGGGGTATACTCAAACTAATTGGGGTATACCCAATAAGACAAAATCTGGTCATTATGAAGTAAAACCAAGCCACCCCTTAACCTTATTTTTTCTAAATGGCTAATATGCCCTTGGTTAATTAATACTAAAATTCTGATTAGGTTAATTAATTGAGTTTAGATTAAAATTTTGAAATTTTGAATTCAGTAGATTAACCTTTTGATCCGTTTTATGAATTCGATTTCGATCCAAAAATTTTGGTTTTGAAAATGCATAAAGCCGTAAGGTCGTGGTTTGAATAAGCTTCCCACCAAAAGTGGTAAGCAAGATCTTCATCGTCGACCTCGCCCAGACCAAAAGTGGCCAAGCAAGCTCTTCATCGTCGACCTCGCCCGGCCAAAAGTAGCAGGCAAGATCTTCATCGTCGACCTTGCCGACTTTTGTTTTTTGACATACGGAGATGACACAAAAAATTTATTGGCCAAGCAAGGTATTGAAAAAATACCCTTCCATTTGTTTTTGGCCGGGCGAGGTATTCAAAAAATACCCTTCCTATTTGTATTTGGTAAGAAGGTATTGAAAAAATACCTGCCTAAATTGTTGAAAAATTCTGATCGCCGCCATGGCTGTTATGAAAAGTCGGCAAGATATGCATGTTACGACCTTGCCGACCAAAAACACATAAATCATAATTTTCGATTTCTAACCTAATATAACAATCAAATCACACAACACAATGATGGGTTTGAGTTTAAACATCATTTATAGTCTTCTTTTCGTTGGTAGAGTCAACAATTTTTTTAGAAAATCAAAGTTGAAGATTTTTATATGGCTTTGGTTGATGGAAGATGAAGATGAAGATGAAGAAGAAGAAGAGAAGAAGATGAAATGAAGAGAATAAAAACTGATTTAGGGTAATTAAGATTATTAATGGGTAAGGGTAGTTTTGTAACTTACCCATTAGGCCTCCCCCTAAAACCCACAAAAAGTGTCCCTTTAAAATTGGGTATACCCCAATTAGTTTGAGTATACCCCAATCTCGCCAGGTTATGCATTAGCATTTGTGCATGCCCAAAGTTAAGGAACCATGTATTATTGTTTGTAGCCTAGTTAGCAATTCGGGTTACAGAAAACGTTCGGAACGGGATACTTACGGATATTATACGGATTTATAAAAGTTGAATTCGGTCAAGAATCCGTTCAACTGTTCGTGATACGGTAGTAATACAGAACGGTATACGTACGTGTATAATTCGTTTTAGAGATATGAGTTCAGTACGTAAAATTCGGCATGTACTAATAGGAAGAAAAGTTCAAGTATGGTGGGAAAAATGTGATGTGTGTATACAAATTCCGATATATATAAAATATATGTAAAGTTAGCATAATAGAATCATTAGCTCAGTGGTCGAGAGTCGACTACAGGAGTTATATGTCACTGGTTCGAATTTCCCTTCACGAAGAGTTTTTGGAAAACGAACGGGATGGTTAGCTGGGCCCTGTAGTCGTATAGGAGTCGGAGTTGCAATTGGACGGGCGAATTGTTCGGTGCCGATCGATACGGAATAATTCGCGAATCATTCGCCGAATTGCTAACTAGGGTTTGTAGAGGGTAAGCTTAAATTGCGTATCATCTTGAGGATTTCTTTATTGATCAAAATCTGGGATGAAATGACTCTACTAGGCAATTTGAGGTCTACGTCTGCAGGTCGCCCGAGATAATCCTACCAACTCTGAGCTTTTGTTTTCTGCTTCGCCGGGAAGGTGGTTGCCACTTCTTTATTCCAGCAGTTATCGGGAAGTAGGATTTCGGGGCATCAAATTTTCATAGCCCCTTTTGTGTCTCAAATCTGCAAAATCATGTTTTATCATCTAATAGTATGACTGAACCTGAAATAATAACAAGGTGTTATCATATATTCATCTTATCCGTTGATTGTAAGACTTACTTACATTATTTATTCGCGCACATAGAATCGAATTCGTCGATGAATTATCATGCAAGTGATTCAAAGTATACTAGTATCAAGTGAGGTAACAAGAACATGTGAAGGTGGAAAAGTGAAGAAAATCTTTATTCTTCTTCTATTTGTGCATACAAGCTTAAGCACAGTTGAAAAATGTAGAAACAAACAGTCACCCCTAATCAAGGGAAATCCATGAAGAATTGATAGAAGATAAGAAGGAAAAAAATAAAATAGTGGTCCCTTTAGTACGATGATGATCCATCAATCTTCTCTACACCACAAATGAACACACTATTCCCATGATATATTTACACTGTTAGCAAAAATGTCCTTCAATGGTCTAAAACTGATAAGAACCCAAGAACTTTGCCAAATGAAAAAAAAGACGAATATTAGGGTTACCCATTTGGGAAAGATCACTGTTTTGAGTTTTCTTTATTGGTGGGGTTTGTTAAGAAGGTGGTGGTGGGTTTTCCATGTAATATTTCATTTGCTTATACTACATGTAATATTATCCATCAACTTCATATTCACTGTCACCTCCTCTAAATAATATCTTTGGTTGAAACAGGACATATTGATGTACCCCTGGCTCTTTTACTAATGGCTTTCTTGTAAAAGTGAAGAAACAAATAGTACATTTTAAACACAATCACTGGAGATGTGGAGCCACAAGAAAATATACACATAATGCTGCTGCTGCTACTATCTAAATTGTTAACCTAGCCTAGCAAGAATATTATGTATTTGGTTTGGACCACACTAGCATGCTTAAATGCTTGATGAACTTATTGTGGAGTCATTGTTGATGGATCTTCTTGCTAGCTTAAAATCAATTCCTAGGGTAATTCGATGGTGAAACTTTGGGTAAGTCTGGATGTTATTATCTAAAGATTGTTCATGAATGTGATGTTAGAAATCAATGGGGTGTAAAGTTGTTAGATTTTAAGATGGTTAGTTTGGGGACGCAATTTTAATAATGAACAATTAACTTTTAGGAAAGCAAAATCATTTTGTTTTTAACTTCCAGCATTGAAATCCGCTTCTGAAAAAGTAGAAAAACTTCTGGTTAACATCCTGACTTACCCAAAGTTTACACTTCTGGTTAACATCCGAACTTAACTCAAAGTTACTGGATTGATAGCCTGGTTAGATACCAAAACCAGAAGTGTTTCTACTTTCTACCTTTTCAGAAGCAGATTTCAATGCTGAAAGTCAAAAGCATAATGATTTTGCTTTCCTAAAAGTTAATTGTTCATTATTAAAATTGCGTCGCCAAACTAACTTCTATAGTGTTTGGACCAGAAACAAACGTGCATTCACTTCTCAAAAAGTAAAAGTCAATCTTGAAAGTCAGAAGCAGATATCATTTGCTTCAGAAAAAACAGATTTTTTTATTTTTAAAAGTCATTTTGAAATTGGTTTTTCAAACTAACTTCTAGCACGGAAAAAATGTTTGGTAAATAATTGTGTATATATATATGCGTTCTGGTATGGTCGCTTGTAATACAGTGTAATTGTTATCTTTTTAACTTTATAAGAGATCAACACTTTTATAAAAGACTAGAACCTCTAACCTCAAGCATGAAAGTCCGACTAATATTTTTAGTATTATGAAAAGAAGTAGATCTTTATGTGGTGCATATAAATTGCACAAGCTCCCCTTACTTTGCCTTCGGTTCATGTAGTGTACGGTTAAAATCTATTTCGCGTGTTTTTGATGGCAAAGACTAAAGACACTGTATTCTATTTCTTCATTTCTATTTTCAGCACAAACTTATTCGGGTGAAGCAATCTTTGTGATTCTACCAAAACTGCAAGAAAATTTGTTCATGGCACGAGAATGGAAGTTGTGTTGCACATAGACTTTGACATGTTGTTTAAATTATGGCCAACAAAATAAGCCTTAATTATGCCAAATTTAAACCAAACTCCGCTTTACTCAAGTGCTATCAAACATAACCTTATGAGCTAATTTCTTAGTTTGAGTAGACAAAAAATGAGTCGATAAGTGATTTTTCAAGGTGATGTGATTTGATATTCTACGTTATCATAATGAGTTACGCAAGTTGCTGAAAGGTATTCAAAGATATCATGAAAATTCATCAAAAGAGTGGAGTCGAGTGGAATGAAAATGAAATGAAAAATCAAAATCGAAATCGAAATGTACGTATCAGCGCGCCACTAGAGTAGTATAATTACGTGAACACAAAATTGGTTAAAAAGACCAAAATCTAAATTTCCTGGGTGAAAAGGACGATTGATTTAGATATTGTTTAAATGGACAAAAATTTAAAAATAAGCGAGGATGAAATAGGTTTAAATCCTCATCCATTTTCAAATATTTTTTTTCTTTTCTTTTATTTTCTGGAGGATGCATCCAGGTTTCATCCTTGCTTTATTTTTAAGTTTAAGTCAGGATGAATCCAGTTTCACCCTTGCTATTTTTTTTTGTCCATTTCACCCATAAAATTTTTTACTCGTCCATTTGAACCGTGTTTTAAATTTTTTTGGACAAATGACCCATTTTCTGTGATCACAAACGGATTGATATGAAATTTTCTTTTTCATTTACAAAGACATATATAAACACAAAACCCATCCAGTTAAAGAAAGATATGATGATTCAAAGATAAAAATATGATGCCTTCCACTCTGGATTATACATAGGCGCATGTTCTATTTATCCTAGGACATTAAAGTTGAGAGGAATGGCAATCAAATTTTTTGGGCATTTGTAAAGGGAATTCATTGAATTTTGTATAAGGGATCAAACACTCTGATACTAGCTAGCAGAAACCGTCTAGGTATATCTAGTGCGCCTTTTAACGGTCGACGATACCTTTTGCATGATAAATTTCCAATACTCTAGAGCTATTTACTTTCTGAATCCTAGGTATCGAAGTTGTGTATAATATATGATTCATTCAACGTGAATTTTTCTTTAATGTTCGGTACGTCTAGACGACCATCAAGCTTTAGGGAGCTTTTAGGCTCACAAGTTTTGGAGTTACTGTGTTGTCATTATGGGAAGAACACCACTGGTGGCATATGCGTCGTTGGTATAGAGTAAAAAATCTCTTGAGGGCGAATCAGGTGATAGCTATGGCCTGACTATGAAAGTCGTCCAAATTCTAGTCCTTACCGGCCAATCATGTAAAAATATCAATAGCTGCTCGGCTGCTCCACTCCACTTACACATAGTTGGGACGGATACTTGTAACCGTTGGATTAATGTTTTTGCAGAATACAATGGAAGGGATTGCTTCTCTTAAGAAAGAAAAGAAGATCTTAGTATCAGATGCACAGAAAACACCAATCATGTTTAGACTTTTCTCTTCTTTGTTTGTGTTTCCAAGTCCTCCCATGTTCCCGCGGGTACATGCAAGTTTTATCGCACAAACGAATGTACCATGTGGACCTCTCTATGCATTGCGCTTTTTTTCTTTTCTTTCTCTATGCAATAATTGCACGATTTTTCTCCTGTTATGTCCACCTTTGGCACTGTCCTTCACTGCTTCGCTAGTGCGCTCCTCCTCTCTCTCTCTTAGGCCTCTTCCTATGCACATGCCAAAACATGGTATTTGGCATATATGCACCCACTATGGGTATCTTAAAGCGCTAAACTCATATGCCAATATGTTATTCACGGCATATAGGCATACGCGTGAGTTTCCGGTAGCGATAGAGTCTTCGTCGCTCGATGGTCAAATGATCGTTCGATGGTCATTCGGTCGGCGGATGACAGTCAGTATCGGCTCGATACTTTGATAATCGCTCATCGATCTTCATCCAACGGCTAATATTTCCCCCCTCTATAAATACCTAATTTTAATCTCATTTCAACTCACACCGAATTTCTTAATCTCTTAAGAATTTCTCAATCTCTCTAGAATTTCTTAATCTCCAATTCTTTTCATCACTCTTCCAGTTCCTTAGAGAGCATGGTCGATAATATGAATCCGGTGAGTGCATGGCAAACCACCGTATTATCCAAAATCGAAGAGCCGCTTGTCGTGCAATTGTGAGACAGTGAAACTAGGAGAAGTCAAATTAGGAGATGTCAAGTGAGGAGAAACCTAAAATTCAAAGCTGCGAGAAGATGAATGTATTTGCGGGAATTATATTGATTTGACAATGGAGCCGGTATTTGATCACCAACTATTGTGGGAAAGGATTTTTTTAAATTTCAAGAACAAACAATGAACCTACGCGGTCGTAGTGTTTGATTTGGTTCGACGCCGGTATAATTAGCGGGAAGTTACTAGGTATGTTGCTTTACTTCGATGAGAAGGTCCAACCTTGAGAAGTGGTGAAACCACGGTGGAATTTCGGGAAAGGTGTCGTGTGGAATATCGCCGCATCTACGGGCAAAAATTCCATTTTGAAAGTTGTTTCGAGGTTTTAAGATATTTGCCCCAATATTGTCCAACATTTGTGTTGTAATTTCAATATTTGTAATTAATATTAATTTTGTGTTTTAAGTTTAAATATTTGTAATACTTTTAATGTTTAAGAATATAATTAATATTAATTTTCAACAATATTCGTCAAATTTTCAAATTCATTAAACTTCACAAAATTAAAAACTTCAATATAATTAAAATAGTCATTTTACAAGACATAAAACTAGACAATAATTGGAAAGACTCTAAAAAAAAAAAAAATTTGGAACAATGTTCTTCATCTTGTTCATCTTCTTCATTTCACTAAACTTCCAATCAATGCGCTCATGAACGGAGTCTCCTTTGTTTATCTTCTTCTTTGGCTTCAAATTTGTTTTGCCTTGATTTTCCTTGCCTTTAACCTTTCTTGGCCTTCTCTTGGTTGCGGTTTTGACTTGGTTGATATCCAAAACTTGGAGACTTCTTTGCTTCTTACTTATTTCTTTGAATCTATCACATATCTTCTCAACGGCACCTTCAAGTACTATTCCGGAAAAATCAAGTTGTGTTGCGAATCAAGTTGGGTTAATTGTGCCATTTGGATCAAATAGAAGAAATAAATTAGATTGAGAAAAGAGAAATAGATCGAGAAGAAGAGAAATTTTTGTGTAAAAATTTGAGGTAAGTTGAGTTTGAAAGTTACCTATTTATAGCGATGAAGAAATAGCAGATTCGGCTAGAGTGAATATCGCTCGCTAGGGAGTCGATCGCTCAGCGGTTTCCCCATAGTGGCGCAAATGGTTTGGCATGCCAGGTGGCATGCCAAACACCATTTTTTTGGCATGTGCATAGGAAGAGGCCTTACGCAGGCGTACGACTGTGTTATAACCTTCTTGATATCAGGTCATGCGGTGAAAAACACGGTTCGTGGGCCTAAGGGGAAAAATGAAGAACATATTACTCGCATTCTTGGTTCTTGCGCAAAAACTAAAATCTAGAGGCTGTGCCGGCAAGTGCATCACGGCCCAACTAGATGCATGTCTACACCTACACCGAAGAGTTACATGAAAGCCTCCCATAGTGCAGTATTGAATTATCGATCATTATACCTGTGTGCAACTATGATCGACTGTTTGAACGTGTTGGAGTGTCCTAGACTCCTAGTGAGCTACATCATCATGAACAGCCTCACAAAACTTAGAGAAGACACCTCTGGATAATCTTGGGATGGGTCACTTTAAACCTTAAATTTCCAGACATTGACAAGACTGCCCGACGATAGAGAAGGTCCAAAGGGATAAAGCTAAAAAGGAACACGTTTTCAATATGCAAAATTAGATGCGGACAGATTTGAGGTTTTACTCTCAACTAGGCAATTTGTTCGACCACGTTTTGAACAAATATGAGGACCATTTTCAATCGAACTTGTCTATCAATATCAACATAGCAATCTTAACTGCCCAAGGCCTTAAATACGTGAATCCTCCAGATGGTACAAGCAACATATAAGCAATTAAGAATGTCCTAGCGATTCAATTGTATGACCGGTGAGTGTAACCATCAGTTTTACAGCTAAATCGGAAGTACGAGTTTCAACTCACATCTTGTCTATGAACCAATTTGTGCTTGCACTACTGCAAGAGAATGCTGTCTTTCTGCAATCTCCCTTGTTAGGATATTACTAAGTTACGCACAAAGAGTCATCCCATCCCATATATTCTACATCCAATCTGAGCCTTCATTATTTCTGCTTATTTGTGAGTTACACCAGTGAGTGATGCTACTAATAATCTCCATGTAAAAGCAGCTGAACAAATCCTTAAATTAATAATAAAAGGGGATTTTAATAAAGTGCCACACTTTCAATATCATGTTTAAGAAAGTGCCACCGTTTTTTTCAGAATTTATTTAGTGCCATACATTTGACCTTTTCCATCCAGTTTTTTCCAGACATCCGTTAGTGCATAGGTGGCAGTTATCCAGCTTAATAAAAGGCATTTATGCCCTCGAATCGCCTCACTATAGCTGAGTTAAATCAAGTCATCATAGCGAGTCATTACCGAGTTAAATCGTGAGTCCATCTCCACTTCTTGACTTGCCAACAACACCTCCTACTGAACCAGCTTAGGCAATACCCAATTACATACCATATTAAATCCAGTCACCACGATAAATTCAATCACAACAACAATTCAGGCCAACTATAGCCAACTTGAGAACCCAATTTCCGAAAAGATTAGTCTCACCAACAAACATGCATTTCTACTTCGCCGTCGGATGCATAGCTTTCTTGTCTTCTTGCAAAATCTAGCAAACATACCATTTCCATTTCCATTTCCGAATCCATAAGCACGACTCCATCTCAAAACCCCAACTGTTGTTGTAGACGAAACCATATTCAAAATTCCACCTCGGACCTCCACCACGATTCACAAATTCATGGTAGAACTGCAATTGTCAATCTCCTTTAAGATTGACAATTACCTTGGGTAACTGGGTTGGCATCTTCCTCCACCGTTTTGGACTACTGAGACAACTCCTCCATCTTCTCATGCATCTTATTAATGTAACAATCAACAACACCCAGATCTTGTTCCGTTCTTGCAATATCATACAACCACCAACACCAACTATCGCTGAAATTCCAACCAATTCTCGATTTGATTCAAACCCACAATCATCACAACATCCATCAGATCAATATCTTGATCTCTGTTGGCAAATCAAACCCAATGTTCAATTCATTCTCAATCATCCACGGCTATAACTCAGTTCAATTTCATCACCATACCCCATCAATTCTTCTTCATCTTCCATTTCTGGAGATCGACAACAACAACTCCAAATGTTCATCTGAATCACCAACACCTGCAATTTCATAACAAATCCTCAATTTGAACCTTCAAAATCTCAACAGATCTAATTCTCAAACCCATCTTCAATTTCTGCTCGATTCCATATCTTAATTTCTCTGTCTTTTTCTCGTTCTAGTTCTCGGCAATAACAGTTGTAGTTGTTGCTTTTCTCCTCTCTCAATTTCTTTGTTCTGCTTTTCTCCTAATTAACGATTCACAAGTCTTTAAGGATTGTGAAGGGTAAATAGGTAATGATGACATATTTTCTTGACTTGTTCAACGTATATAGACCGGTTTGGTAGGTCCTGACGGAATATATAACAGTTGTGGCCTTTATTAATTCTCAAAAAAAACGGTGGCACTTTCTTAAACCGAAAATTGGAAGTGTGGCATTTTATTAAAATCCCCATAATAAAAATAAAAACAGTAGGCTGGTGTATATTTAGGTATAACTGCAGGTAAAAAATGTATAGAGAATATGAATGAATTGTTTAAGTTATTGTGTTTAAGGAAACAAAGCTTTAATGGAGAAGAAACCAAAATAGAAGAGAAGGACAATCAGTGAGTCTTTTATTCATTCTCTTGTTTCTCTTTAAGTACACATGACAAAGAAGAGATGTAAGAATTAGTGTTGATACATGTGTTGGTGGTAATAGAGAAAGTATTACATGTGTCAAGCATGAAGATAAAAGTACATGCACAATGCCACCACAAGTGGTCAACCACTCATAATACTACAACACTCCCCCTTGGATGACCACCATTATAAACTCATTGCTTTGTCAAAACCTTTCCAGAAAACATCCGTTGATGAAAAACTGGTCAAAGGAGAAAAATGCTTGAGCTTCTGAAATTGCGTCGCTTGTCAGGAATCTTCTCCTTTGTAGAACCGTGTCAGGAAAAATATTTCGCACAAAAACCTGAACACTTGTAAGGAGAAGAATAGCCTCAACCGAAGTTGTATCTTTAGTGTTTTTGTTGTCTCATTAAAAACCTTGCCGAGTAATAAAACCCTGTGGGAAAAAGTAACCTCGGTGAAGGAAAAGAGTACAACACACTTTGATGTCATCAGTACATCACTAGATGCTCCCCCGATGTCGACATCTCTCCATGATTTGCATTTATGGTATTATTGTTGTCTCATTAAAAACCTTTTCGAGTAACAAAACCCAGTGGGAAAAAGTAACCTCTGTGAAGGAAAAGAGTTCAACATACCATCTGGTGCTCCCCCTGATGCATGACAATTTCTTTAGCCTAATACAGTCATGGGAGTGGACAATTCCATTAGGCCCATGGAGTCACGGAAGTTCGGACAATCTCTTTAGTCCTATACTTCTCACATGTTTTTCAAATGTGGCCTTAGGTAATGACTTAGTAAATAAGTCGCCACATTTTAAATCGATTTTACTTTCTTGACCCGAATGTTTAGAAGACATTGTTGTTCTTGATTGTAGAAGAACTTCGGTGATATATGTTTCGTATTATCACCCTTGATATACCCTTGCTTCATCTGTTCAATGCAAGCTGCATTATCTTCGTAAATGCAAGTTGGCTTTTCAGTGGTAGAACTCAAACCACATGTCCCTCGAATATGTGTAATGATATACCTTAACCATATACACTCACGAACCGCCTCATGTAGGGCAATGATCTCAGAGTGGTTCGTGGAGGTAGCCATAAGGGTTTGCTTGGTCGATCTCCAGGATATCGCTGTATTCCCGATAGTGAACACGTATCCAGTTTGTGATCGACCTTTGTGTGGGTCTGAGAGGTACCCAGCATCAGCAAAACCAACCAAAACATTATTTGGGGTTCCGAGTGTAAGGAGTCGCAATCACATTAGCATCTCTCCTTTCGTCTTCGTAGGGATAAAACAAACCCAAGTCAATGGTTCCCTTTAGGTATCTAAAGATATTCTTTATACCATTCCAATGACGCGTTGGCGCCCGAGCTATATCTAGCTAACAAATTCACCGAGAATGAGATATCCGGTCGAGTACATTGTGCTAAGTACAATAATGCGCCTATTGCACTTAGATAGGGATATTCAGCTCCCAATACATCTTCGCCATCTTCCTTTGGACGAAATGGATCTTTATGTACATCTAAAGTTCGACCAACCATGGGAGTGCTAGCGAGGTGCACTTTGTCCATATTAAATTGCCCGAGTATCTTATGGACATATGCGGACCGGTGGATTAATATTCCACAAGCTCGATGTTCTAGTTCAAGTCCTAGACACATTGAGTTTTCCCAAGATCTTTCATCTCAAATTCGGATTTCAAATAGCTTGCGGTTTCTCTTAGTTCATCAAGAGTACCTACTATGTTCATGTAAATCGACATAGACAGCTATAATAGCAAATCCGGAACTTGTTCTCTTTATAAACACGTAGGGCACAATTCATTATTTGTATATCCATTCCCAATCAAATAATCACTTAGACGGGTATACCACATCCATCTGGATTGCTTTAATCCGTAAAGTGAGCGTTTCAACTGAATTGCAAACGCACTCCGTGGTTTAGAGTTACTTGATTTGGTCAATGGAAGTCCATCTGGAACTTTCATGAATATCTCTGTATCGAGATCCCCATAGAGATATGTGGTAACCACATCCATAAGTTGCATTTCAAGTCCTTCGAAACTACTAAGCCGACTAAGTAACGGAACGTTATGACGTCCATTACGAGAGAGTACGTTTCTTCGTAATCAATCCCGGGCGTTGTGAGAAACCTTGCGCCACAAGGCGAGCCTTATATCTCAAGACTTCGTTCTTCTCATTACGCTTTCGACAAATACCCATTTATGTCCTCTGAGCTTTACACTTGGTGGGGTTAGCACTACCGCACCAAATAATTGTCTTTTGCCAGTGAATTTAATTCAAGACGGATTGCATCTCTCCATTGAGGCCAATCTTCTCTCTTTTGGCATTCGCAATAGAGCGTGGTTCGATATCATCGTGCTCTATAATCTCTCGAAAGCAACTGTATATGCGAATATATCATCAATGTGCGTGGAGGATCTTTCCATCAACACGTATGAACTTTCACAATCCATAGAGATTTCTTTGTTCTCTGGAATCAATTCAAACTTGGGCGTCCCCAGTAATGATTCATGGACATAAACGTAATCGAGACAATCTCATGAGATGGATTATCTGTATTGATGATATATGGATCGGTTTGTTCCTTACTCGCCCTTTTCTTCCTTGGTGAGTATCGATCGAACCAAGTGGTCTCCCTCTCTTCCTTTTGGGGGCCACGGCCTCAGCTACACTTCCACCAAGTGCAGCCTTGGTACGTATGTTTATGGTACCTTTTTCCTTGTCGGGAATTTCCAACCTTGCAGGCACGTTTGCAGCTGGTATATGTGATCTCGTCACTTTAGCAATATCAGTAAATGCATCAGGCATTGAATTTGCCACATTATGAAGATCGATAATTCTTTTCACTTCACTTTCGCATTGTGGAGTGCGGGGATCAAGATGAGACAACGTGGGAACACACCACGACAATTCCAGTCGTTCCCTTTGGAAGTCCTTTTCCATACCTCCCCCTAACGACGGGAAGGTTGTCTCATCAAAGTGACAATCCGCAAATCTAGCGGTAAAGAGATCCTTTGTCAAAGGTTCTAAGTGAGATAATTTTTGGGGATTAGGATCCAACATAAATACCTACTCGTCTTTGTGGACCCATCTTAGTACGCTGTGGGGGCGTAATAGGCACGTATACGGCACAACCAAATATGCGTAAATGTGAAATATCAGGCTCATATCCAGTTACCAACTGGTACGCAGAAAATGGTTGGCTAGCAGTGGGTTTAAAGCGAATAAGTAATGATGCATGCAATATGGCGTACCCCCAGGTAGTAATAGGTAGGTTGGAACGCATAACCAATGCCCTAGCTTTCATCTATAACCTTTTGATGGTAGCTTCTGCGAGACCATTTTGAGTGTGTACATGGGGTACGGGATGCTCTATGTCAATTCCATTAGACATACAAAAATCATCAAATCCTTTAGATGTGAATTCTACAGCATTATCAAGTCTGATAGACTTGATTGGATGATCAGGGTGGTGAGCCCTTAGTCGTATAATTTGTGCTAGGAGCTTTGCAAATGCAGCATTTCTTGTGGACAACAATGCAACATGTGACCAATGGGTCGAAGCATCAACCAGAACCATAAAATACCTGAATGGTCCTCATTCTGGATGTATAGGTACACAAATATCACCTTGTATTCTTTGTAAAATGGAATATTTTGTTTGGTATCTTTAGCATAGGATGGTCTCGATCCTGTCTTTGCTAGAGAACAAGCTTTGCAGAATGAGCGATGTGCCTTCGATAAGGACAACGAAAAAGAACGGGACAGTGGGTGTGCTTCAATTACTTTGGAAGACGAAGGTTGCACTTCTCTTCCTTTAGAATGCATAAAATGTACATCATTTACTTTAGAATGCACATTGTTACTCTGCATTGTAACAATCTTTTGTCCCATTTTCTTTTTCATTCGAAAGAACGGATGTCCGTGTGAGTTCTTCAAAACACGGATCATCATATCACGATCTGGGTGCCCTAGTCGATCGTGCCAAAGCTTATATAAGTCACTGGCCAACAGTTCATCGTTGGCAACCACATGGGATTCGATAATCCTAATAGTGGTGATATACAATCCACTAGAGTGACTCATTAGTTTCTCTAAGATGTGCTTCCTTCCGCATTCACTAGAGGTCACATATATGTACTCAATTCCATTTTCACAGTGAGTTTCTAAGTGATAACCATTTGCGCGTATATCCTTGAAACTTAACAAAGTGCGGTGCGCTCTTGGTGCATATAGAGATTCTGTGACTTTAATCATTGTGCCGTTTGGCAACAAGAATTGAGCAGTACCTCGCCCAATTATTACTTGCGATGATCCAATCATCGTAGTCACAAATGTATTATAAGGAGTAAAATCGACAAATAATTGTCTATTTCTTAGGATAGTGTGGGTGGTTGCACTATCAACTAGACATTCAATTTCTCCTGGAGACATTCCTACAAGTACATTAGGTGGGAATGTTACAAACAAAGAAAAATGAACAATTTATCTCACTTCCTTTAGAGAATTTTGTTCTACTAGAATGGCGTCCTTTCTATTCTAATTTACATGCTAAACAACAGATTATCATGAACAAAGTAAAATTCTATAGAACATAATAGAAAATAAGTACTTATAGATAATCCATACACATAACATAAAGATGGTAAGAACGTGTTCAGCAACGGTAACACCTACTTAAACTATTAAACAAACGATAGTCTAAGATAACATAAAAACTTCAAAGCATCTAAAAATGACGAGAGTCTAGCAAGCCGAGAAACTAAATTCTTAGGCCCAAGCAAAATCAGGCACATCCATAGTTGGGGCAAAGTCCTCATTGCCCAGAAGTCTTAAATTGTGAAGTTGACGTCGGGGTTACATCACTTTCTTCCATATAGTTAGCCTCTTGTTCGAGAGTTTCTAGGTACTTTTTGTAGCTCGCAGCTACATTGGCACTAGCCTTGCAATGCTTGTACCAATGTCCGGTAAATCCACACCTAAAACAAGGCGCACTTTCGCCTGCAACCTTTTTGTTAGCGGGATTTTTAGGTGTTTTCTCGAACTTAGGATCACCACCTGTATGGCCAGAAGTTCCTTCTCTGTGCCAAACATTAGAGTGACCTTTACGTCCTCGACCTCGATTATATCCGTTACGTCCTCTTCCACGAGAGGCATTATCTCCACGTGGGTATGGATCATGGGAATGTGAATCAGAATTTCGAGCCCTCTTTCCTTTGGGTTCTTTCCCTTATTGACCTTGCCATGGTTAGCTTCGGGAACTTTCTTTTTCCCGACAGCTCTGGCATTGTTATTGACAAGAATCTCATTGTGTCTTTCGGCCACTTGCAATAAGTTTATCAACCTACTGAATGTGGTGATTCTTTTGTTGTCCACCTCTAAACGATCTTCGGTTCGCTAGTATCATGGACGAGGTGGGAAAGGTCGATAGGGTTTTCTGAATCATTTCCTTATCCGTAAGTTTCTTTCCACAAAAGTCCATAAGTGCCTGAATTTGCAGCATGTCTTTTTGGAAATCATTCACTTTTACATAATCGAGGAAACGGATTTCGTTCCACAGGACGTTCAATTGTGGTATTAAGGAATCATGAATGTTCCCAAAACGGCTATCTAGAGCATCCCATAGCTCTTTTGGCGTTTTCAAGTGATGATAACCCCAACGTAGGTTAGGATCGATATGCCTCTTAAGGAACATAAGAGCATGATCTTTGTCTTTCTCAGTTGCCGGAGCAGCGTCGGCAGATGGCTTGATAGTGGAGATGTAGTCCTTTGCCATGAAGGTGGTTTCCACATCAGATACCCAACGGTGGTACTCAAGTCCTGCTGAGTTCAAAAGTTCGAATTCTGGTCGAATTGGGTCCATCTACATAGACAAAATAAAGGACATTAATATGGTGCTCAAGTCCTTCCGAGTCCATAACAAATCACGGTATCATTTTCCCATCACCAACTTTCTTTATGGTTTTGTGGGTAATACGGATATGTCATATAGTCCAATATTTGATCATAACTTGATCCACAAAATTAATTAACCAAGCTTCTTTATGGTTTTTAACAAGGGAACTCTGTTTGCAAACCAAATTTCTTTATGGTTTAAAAATTGCAAACAATTTGGTAACAAGGTTGACAAAATAGTCAACTAAAAATAGGTCTATTAGAAGAAAAAAAATAAACTACATGCCCATTTATCACTTATATACGCATATAAAATTACTGGAATTTAAGTCGCAATTTGTTTGCATATTTAGTAGCAAACAGTTTGCGGTTAAAATAAATTTTGGTTAATATTTGTGACATGCATGAGTAATATCAAACTAAGATATAATACTAAACATAAAGTATATGTCAAAAATTTAAATTATTTTTAGGAAGGTCTAAATAAAATAGTTTAACATACTAAAAAAATATGTATGGTAAATTATAACATTTGGTGGGGATAACATCATGGATGCATACATATATGATAAATATTTGATAAAAATAAAATACTAGAATGTTCATGGTTTAAAAGAAAAATAATTAACATACATATATATGCATCATGGGTATAATATATTTTCTAACAAGTAGAATGAAATGATATTCTTCAAAGGTGATATCCATACATGTATTTATTTATTTATTTTTATTAAAAAAAATGAAAGAGCAAGTACAACATCACATGGGGAGTTTGAAACAAAATTAGTGAGGTTTTTTTTTTTTTTTTTTTTTTTGAAAAGTAAAGCAAACTACACTTTTGTACATCACATGATTTTAATTAATTAAACTATAGATAAAAAAATGTCACTTTCATGTTAGAAGACAAGCATGTGATCATAAAGAAACAAATAAGCTATTACTATCAAGTTGAAAATCAACTTAGTAAAAATCAAATGGATTATTTTCTTTTAACTTTTGGTGTAATTAAAATAAATAGTATGAGCTAATATTATCATGTCATGTGATAGATGAGACAAATATATCACTTTCAACAAGAGTAAATAAATACTAATGGTTGAGATATACCTCCTTCTTTTGGAAAAATCCTACTTGTTTTAAGAATGGAGCCAACAATTTTTTTTTTGTTTGTGAAGGATTAATGCTCAATTGGAAACAAAGAACAAGGTGCTGATAACGTGTTTAAGTTATTGTGTTTAAGGAAACAAAGCTTTAATGGCGAAGAAACCAAAATAGAAGAGAAGGAGAATCAGTGAGTCTTTTATTCATTCTCTTGTTTCTCTTTAAGTACACATGACAAAGAAGAGATGTAGGAATTAGTGTGGATACATGTGTTGGTGGTAATAGAGAAAGTATTATATGTGTCAAGCATGAAGATAAAAGTACATGCACAATGCCACCACAAGTGGTCAACCACTCATATTACTACAACATGAATGATATAATATGTTGATATTTCCAAATAAAGAAGATTAGGGATACCATGTTACATAAATAGTGGTTCATTCATCAAACAGTTAGTATGGTGAATACCGGTATATATGCTATAGCGAATGTAAATTAAGATGTAAAAATGACGTGTTTACACACTTATCATACAACATCTTCGTGCTCTCCATCCAGCGGCCAAAATTTCCTTTGTTGGTGCTTCAGTTTCGGTACCACTTTGTCGGGATACTAAATAAATTATACACATGTTGATGTGACCCTAAAATAATCTAATAATTGGGCCGACCGAGCGAAGCGAGGAAGGACCTTTATATGGCCACTTTTTTGTAAAATTTAAGTGATCAATTGACACAAAAAGATTGGAAATGGTTAGGGCCGAAAAACCAAAAATGTCCCTCCCTTTTAGTCCAATTACTATAACTCTTTGTGTATCCTATCTTTTCAGGTGTATAATTGGAAATCAAACTTTATTATAACATATATAAAAATCCGTGCCTTGGAATTTTACAAAATTTATCTCGTTGGAAAGGTTATAAAAAACTCTACGCAACAAGTACAAACAACAATATCAAATTTAGAGTTTTTACGAAAAATTCGGAAGTATTTATCATTTTAGGCACAATTTTAGAAAATTAAATGTATATCCATTATGCAAACCACCACAAAAGATACATAATACTTTATGTAGCAAAATTTTGGTTTATGCGTCAACTAATTTTCCGTTGCAATTAATAAAACGATGTACTCCCTCCGTTTCAAGAAAAATGATACTTTAATTTTAGGCACAATTCTCGAAAATTGAATGCATAGCCATTATGCAAACCACCACAAAGGATGCATAACACATCATGCAACCATATTTTGGTTTATGGATCGACTAATTTTCCGTTTATGAAAAAGTGATACTTTCACAACCCGTTTCAAGAAAAGTGAAACTTTCGCTCAGTTTCGGGAAAAGTGATACTTTCGCTCCGTTTCGGAAAAAGTGATACTTTCGCCCCGTTTCAGAAAAAGTATCACTTTTCAGTTATAAAGATATTCTTTCGCCCGTTTAAGAAAAGGTGATACTTTCGTCTGCGACTACTTTCGTCCCATTTAAGAAAAGGGGTTCGTCTGCGACTACTTTTGTCCCATTTAAGAAAAGGTGATACTTTCGCCCCGTTTCAGAAAAAGTATCACTTTTTTCGAAACGGGGCGAAAGTATCACTTTTTCCGAAACGGGGCGAAAGTATCACTTTTTCCGAAACGGGGCGAAAGTATCACTTTTTCGGAAACGGGGTGAAAGTATCACTTTTTCAGAAACGGGGTGAAAGTATCACCTTTTCTTAAACGGGACGAAAGTAGTCGCAGACGAACCCCATGTTAAGATTCTTTTTCGGTCGGCCCTCCCACCGTGGCAACTGTTATACTAGTAAATTAGTAGAATAACATTCACAATTTTGAGTAAGATTTTTTATCACCTTTGCGACACAAATCCTTGCAGCCCATGAAGATTCGTAACCAATCAACACCGATCCGTCGCTCGGAGAACACCAAGGCCTCTCATTCTTCTTCGGAGGCATCATCTCCATAGCATCAATGACCTGTCTCGCTGTAGGATTTTCTGGATACTTTTTCTTCTCCTTTGGCTCCATAGCTATGCAACCAACACTTGTTTCAGCCACTTCTTGTTCAATCTCTACATTTGGTGCAACAACCATCACTGCACTTTCATTTCCTCTACCTTCATTTCCTTCACCTTCATTTTCTTTACCTTAATTTCCTCCACCTTCACTCCCTCCACCAGTGACAACTCCACCTGCGATCCTTGCATTTACACCTAATGGTTTTCCATGACGAGGTATAAGAGTCTTGACATTAGAAGATATTACTTCTTGTGATCTTTTCTTCCTTGCTTCATGTCCTTTGTTCATGTTCAATATATGCATTTAACATAGTTGAATACAAAGCAAATCATATAAAATTGTGTCGAAATGTTGGCAAACTTGACATGACCAATTCGTAACGCAAAAAACGGCTAGGAAAAGTTGACATTCCCCGCCAAAAAATGGTTTACGGATGAGACCTTCATCAATCAACCAAGCCGTAACACACATAGCGTCTAGGGAAAAAAAATCATGGCTAGGTTTCTTAAATAACGGTTGGGAATAACCTAGCCGTAAATACTACCGCTAGATTATATTTAAAACACATAACAAGATACGGTTAGGAATAACCTAATCATATAAGATTTATTGCGGTGAGGAATTATCACCATGTCAATTAAACCATGGCTAGGAGTTCATAGTTTTCCCAGCCGAAGATATTAGTTACGACTGGGTCGATTAGGACTCCCAGCTGTAACAGTTTTTGAAATTGTTTTTCCAGACCTAAATTTTTTTAAATCAACTGAATAAGCATACAAATGCATAAATAAAGAGAAGGTTTTTCAATTCATACCTTATTGCAGTCATAGCAGGAGTCGTGGCGGCTGGTTTATCTCCTTCATTCACTTCTTCATGATCTTCAGTTTCATCTTCTTTTGATGAATTTGATTTCTCTGGTTCAGGGGGTTGTTTAGGATTTGATTGTTTAGGGTTTTCAGTATTCTTCCCCATGGTTTATACAATTGTTGATGGTGGATTTTCATTTAGGGCTGAAATTGTAAAAGCCAAAATTATGCGCTAACATCTTGCAAAAGATAAAGCCATTAATAAGTGATGAATACTTCTTCACTTTACTAATTCACCTAGAATAGAGCATGTGGCAACAATCCCAGTATTATGTGAATTAAATACACAAAATTCATCCAGGTTGGAGCATGTAGCAACAATCCCAAATACCCTATGAATTTACAACATTATTAATTAATGCATGACCAGCCTAGTATTTCCTGTACTCATTACCGGTGCGGCATGACGACTGAGTGTTGTTCTCAGCAGAGCAACACGAATATCCAAGCATTAATAATAAAACATGTACGAAATTCCCATACAGACTACAACTCTCGGTGTGTTATACTAGCCCGATTGAGCATGTTTGAACCTGAACTGACCATATCAGTCTCAGAAACGATCATGACCATCCAACTTCACCGGCATGATTGGATGGCCCATATCGAATCCATAACCCTTAAGCAGGTATTGGAGTATTCACCACCGACTCAATGCCCGCATGGTCGGCCTCTCCAAGAGGGAAGCAACGCTTACCAGTTTGTCCAGCCAAAAAAACATGGACGTGAAACCCTAAACTAGGGTTACGACACATTACATGTGTTGCAAATCAGTCTCAACCATCCATCTTCGCAGGCATAGATGGAGGGTGTAGATGTAGATTCAAAGGGCCCGGAACATGTTAACACAAACACCGTGGGCCCGCCTACATACATGAACAATCGGTCAGGACCAACCATGTTTGGTTGTCCCAATTCGTGCGTGCAAAACAATGCATGAAGCACGGCCGGCCAAAACCCTAATTAGGGTTTGTATCGATCATGAGCGTTCGTTTTCTCCTGATCGAATGAGGGGATTAGGAGACAATTGAGCAGGTCCAGTGAGCATCAGCATAATCACCGTGGAACTATCTATCTCCTCACCCGACCGACCAAGGCATACCATGCCTGGTTTCTCCAAAACGCACACCCAAACTAGTGTGTTCGCGCTTCCCAAATCACAAACTGATCTCGACCACTCAACTTCTCCAGACAAATTGAGCGGCTTAGATCACGTTTCTATGAGGCAATGAAATACAGACGTGAACACCAGCCTACCACCCACACGCTGAATCAATCGGCCGGAACCGACCAGGCTTGGTCGTCTTGAAGCGCGCGCCCGAAGTGGGCATGATGCGCGGCTTTTGCGGCACCGAATTTCTGTTGCAAATCGATCCCAACCTCTCCTTTTTGCCGGTCAAATTGAGTGGCCTAGATCGCACCTTCATGGGACCGGTGAGGTACGGACGTGTACACCGGCATGCCGTCTACACGCATGCCCGGTCGGTCCTTTCCAAAACACCTCCCATGCTTGGTTTCGACCAAGTCAAGAGTGATGCCTGCACACCTTTTCAAAAGCCCTAAAACTTCATCAACGGTCATGAGATGAGTGTCACAGATCATCTCGTCCGTCCAACTCTACCAGCTTGGTCAAGCAGCCCTGATTAGGAATTAAGAGACCAGCAAGGCATCACCACAATCACCGTCCACCACTCTTCCACATGAGATGATCCGCCAAGTCAAGGCTTACCTGTATAGCCTCCAAACGATCACTTGAAGATGGCTGGACATGATGCTATTTTAAGACGCTTAAATTCGTGACTTACTCCTAAGCCTTAAAAACAATGATGCTTCATACATGCCGAGTATACTCGATGCGAAGACTACGTAGAATACACACGATACTTCACAAGTATCGACTTCCTAAATAATTTAGTTATTTAGTCTAGCATTACATGCTACTTTCCGTAGGTCCCACGATCCACACACTCGAGACATCAATCATGTCACAAACTGGGGGATACATACTGGGGTATTGGTCTGGCGGTTTACAGCGTGCAGTGTGCAACGCGCCTGTTGATGGTGGATTTTCGTTTAAGGTTAAATTTGTAAGTAACCAAAAAATCATACGCTGACATCTTGTAAAAGATAAAGCCGTTTATAAGTGACGGATACTCCTCACTTAATTCACCAAGAATGGAGCATGTGGCAACAATCCCATTCTGTGAATACATGAAATTCCTCCAGGTTGGAGCATGCAGCAACAATCCCTTCCTGTGAATTTCATATCAGCCTTGTATTTCGTACCCATTATCGGTGTGGCATGACGACCGAGTGTTACTCTTCTGAGTAACACGAACCTCCAAGCACTATAATGAATCCATGTACGAAATACCCGTACGGCTGATTCTCGGTGTGTTATACTAGCCCGAGCCCTCTCGGTGTGTTATACTAGCCCGATTGATCCCCTCTCGGTGTGTTATACTAGCCCGATTGAGCATCCGGACTTGACTGTATCAGTCTCGGGATATGATCTGATCGCAGTCATCCAACTCCACAAGCATGATTGGATGACCACAGATCAATTCCATCACCCCAAGCAGTGTATGGAATACACACGGCCTTAGCTTGCCAAATATGATTCGATCGCAGTCATCCAACTCCACAAGCATGATTGGATGACCACGGATCAATTCCATCACCCCAAGCGGTATGGAATACACACGGCCCGACCCGCATGGTCGACCATTGGCCTTTGCTTGCCAAGAAACCGTCCATACCAAGCATTATGGGCGGAAAACCCTAAATTAGGGTTTGCGGCATATTACATGTGTCGCAAAAGCGGTCTCAACCGTCCATCTTCGCGAGCATAGATGGAGGGTGTAGATGTAGACTCAAAGGGCCGGAGCATGTCGACACAATCACCGTGTGACCGCCTACACACTTGACCAATCGGTCAAAGCCAACCATGGTTGGTTACAACAAATTAAATCCGCCCAAAAGAGCATGGTCGCGCGGCTTTGAAAGCCAAAATTAGGGCTTCAAGTCATCACGCGCGTCCATCTTCTCCTAATACGAATGGAGGGTCACGATTGGATTAACCAAGGCCGGTCATACCAAAGATGACCACCGTGGGCCCATCTACCTCCTCTTGCGGTCGGCCAAGGCATGCCATGCCGGCTAATCCAAAACGCCCGACCAAACTCACACGGTTACATCTCCCAAATCCTAAACCGATCTCGACCGCTCAACTTCACCTGGATGATTTGAGTGGCTTAGATCACGTTTTCATGGGATAATCGGTATAGGTGTGAACACTAGCATACCACCTACACGCTGGTATGATCGACCAAGACCGACCAAGATGGGTCGTCTTGGAACGCACGCCCAAACTTGGGATGTCATACGGTTTCCAACTCCTTTGCGGCAAGGGATTTCTGCCGCAAACCGATCTCAACCACTCCTCTTTGACGGTCAAATTGAGTGGCCTAGATTGCATCTTCATGAGACGGTGAGACATGGACGTGTACACCATCATGCCGTCAACACGCATGTATGGTCGGTCCTCTCCAAAATCCTTCCCACGCTTGGTTTCGACCAAGCTGAAGAGTGATGCTTGCGCACCTCTTTAAAAACCCTAATTTCATCAACGGTCGCAGATGAGTGTCTCAAACATCATCTCGTCCGTCCGGCCTCACCCGACTTGGTTATACAACCCAGTCGGGAGTTATTTGGTTAGTGAGGAGTCATTACCCATCAGTACCACCACCGTAATGCGCACTGCATAAAATACACACGGTACTTCACAAGTATCGACTTTCTGAATAACGCAGTTATTCAATTCAGCATTACATGCTATCTTTCGTGGATCCACGATCCACATTCCAGACATCAATCATGTCACAAACTGGGGGATGCATACTGGGGTATTGGTCGGCGGTTTATAAACAGCGTAACGCGCCATCACAAGAACGTGTTAGGAAGTCATGGACGGTTAGAGATGAACAGGGAAAAGTGGGCAAGACTGGTCGTGTGTTACCGACACACAACTCCACTACTCCATCATTCCACTACCTCCACTTCCCACGAGAAACGTGAATGAGGCTCAATGACTTGTATAAATAGGGTCTCCGCCCTATTTCCAACAACAACAAAAAGGGAATAACTGAGAACAACACAAGTTGGGACGAGACAGAAAATCAACATCCGTGAGCCTCCTTACATTAACCGTAAGCCTGCTCACTTTTTGTCACAAGTCATAAGCAAGCCAACACTTTCACAATCTCAACACCTTCTTCGCTTCCCTCCCTAAGATCAACCCCATCTCCTTCACTTTGTGACCGAAACAAGTCTGGAACGGCCATTTCTTGGTTTAGGCCGGACTTGCTGCAGATTGATCTCTCGAATCTACAAGCACTCACCGCGCAGATGCATTTGTTGAAGGTTTAGATTCATTCCTCATCCACACCCCAAATTACCAAATTCTGCAGGAGTAGTTTTCACCCATCAACAATTGGCGACCACAAAGTGGGAGATTAATCTCTCGGTCGTAAAATCAATTTATTTGAAATCCGATTTAATTTCATCAATTTCAAAAAGGGTAGATCTTAGAACCAATTCAATCAGCAATTCATTTCGAGATGGTGGAACTCAGGTCTGGATCAGCAATCAATTCGGACGGAGCTAGCATGGATAACACTCCCGGTGTTGACGTGTGCTGTCAGTGGAGCTACCGTAGCCGACACATCTCGAGGAGCCGTTACCTCTGTCACCAACACTAGCGGGAAGGAGACATCCCGGCGGGTGTAACACCTCCCATCACGTGAGCCGAGCAAGTGGCGCAAATCCCGGCATCTCTTCGAGCGTAACGCCTCCCGGTGGTTACAGAGCAACAACTTTCACTCCTCCATCGGGACGAGGGAGCCAGGAGACACAAGAGGAAGACCGCCGTCTAGTACCATCGCAGACTTGATGGAGAAACAGAAATTCTTGCTAAAACTCAAACAGATATGGCCGCAACTCGAAAAGAGGTACTCACTTTCCTTAAAACTTTGATGAACGATTGCCGCAAGATTCACGCAACCCTTGGAGTCGGCGAGAGATGCATTCAATACACCCGGAGCGAGGTGTTTCCACTCGGACTCACATGAATGAAGAAACTCGTGTTGCTCCTGAGCGCCAAGGGGATAGAGGCCAGTCTTCCAACTTCATTACGCGTGAAGATCTAGAGCGACTTCTCCAAAATCGAGGAATAGGGGACCGAACGGACATACACCAACATCAGCCGCCGTACCCTCAAGATGTGCAACGGATTCCTCTACCAAGAGGTTACACCTCTCCCCAGTTCTCCCTCTACGACGGTACTGGTAGTGCTCGTGAACACATTTCTCGATTCTTGGAAGCCTTGGGGAACATGAATACAATCATGTTTTACGCCTAAAAGAATTCTCAAAATCACTCACGGGAGGGCATACACTGGTACAACAACATTGCGCCTAACAAAGATATCCAATTGGAGCGAGATGGTCAGTGCTTTCTACAGGAAGTATTTCTTCGTGTATGAACAAATCACGTTTTCAGACCTGGGAAGAATTCTCCAGCGGAACAATGAACATCCCAACGACTTCGTTAAAAGGTTCAGAACCCAGGCGCTGGATTGTCACGATCCGAATGTCACCGAACGACAATTGGTGGAATCATGCATCAATGGGATGATACCCATATACCGCGCTCTGTTGGAGAATCTGGGCTTTCAAACGTTCTCTGAACTCCACGAAGCTGCAAAACGTTCGAAGAATAATCGCACCAAAGCACTACTAGAAAGAACCAGAGTTGTTCGAAGTGAAGATTTGCGTGAAAGTCGAGGAAGCAGGCGTCTCACGAACAAACAATACAACACTGGTCCTTCTGTGAGTGTGGTAAGCGGAGGAGAAAAGAGGAAAGCTTCGGAACAACAAACCAAGCGAGCATCCCCGGCACACTAGACTTCGTCTCGAAAAGGAACAGACAAAACTCCTGCGCAAAACTCTAAAGACACAGGTTTTCCTTTTCCTATGAATGAAGTGATAGAGCTCTTGGAAGCGTGGATCCAAGATGACGCCGTAAAGCTACCCCCTATCAGGCGTCCTCCGACCGAGGAAGAAATAGCAGATCCCAGATATTGTTGCTACCACAGGTTCGTCCATCATCCAACCAAAGATTGCAACAGGTTGAAACAAATATTCGGGAAAAGGTAGAGACCGGGGAACTCCGGCTTGGAAACGAAGGTGTTCATAGAGATCCTCTACCTATCGGGAACCGCATGATTTCGGGGACTACATTCGCAAGACCGTGCAATCTATGATGGAGCACATGTGTGAAATCTTATATTTCTCCAAGGGGCAGCGTCAAGACATATTTGCGGCCCTCAACCACGTTGTGTCGTGCGTGGCGTCTGTATCCTGAACCGGTCCAAGAACCTCAGTCTTTCCTGAAAGATGCGAGCAAAGGGAACTGGGGACTCCTAACCGTCACTCGTTTGAGAGGCGTTGAGTTTGATAACGCGTTGATCGATACGGCTTCCGAATATAACATCATTACTGTCAAGACCTTGAGAGCGGCAAAGATTTCGAGAGGAGGCTACTCGTCACCCAACTGTGGTCAAAGATTCAGGAGGAGAGCTTAGAGATGCGTATGGATACATCGACCTTGAAGTCAAATTGGGAGATGCCTCAACACGAGCAAAGTTCTATGTAGTCAAAGATCATCCCAACTACGACATGATCCTAGGGCGCTCTTGGACGCATGACAACAAAGCCATCTTGGAAGTCTATCCTCTACCGGTTTCGATACCCGAAAGAGTCTCCAACACGCCCGCCTGGACTACCCGATGACTGTGTCATTGCGCCGCACCAACAACTTGCCAATATGACACAACTTCCGGAGAGAGCACTGCCGGTATACACTGAAAGGTTCCGATCTCAAGTAAGTCTCATCACACAACCCTCCTTGCAAACTACCGCCCCTCATTCTGACAAGTCCTGGGGACTGGCTCCAACCGACAAACCAACCCCGGCTAGGAGATGTGAATGGGAAGCCGCCCCTTTCAAACGTTTTATAAGAAGCATAGAAGCTGTCTTGGTCAAAGACAACAAGGCCAAGGTCCAAGTGTCTGCACGCTCAAACCCATTCGGAATTGGAGACCTAGTGACGAAGGCGACTACATTCAATGTTGGAAACATGACGGTGAAGATGACCACTCTACCTGACTCACCCACCAAAAGAGAAGATGAACCGTACCTGGTAGCAGATGTTATCCTAGGTGGCTACTGCTAGCTCATCAACGCTGATAACCTGGAGGGCATAATAGTTCACTCACGATGGCTCAAACCTTACCGAACTTAAGATCTTGTGCTACCGCTTTCCAAACATCCTACACACCTTAAAACGTTGTGCTATATTTTTCCAGCGTGTTTCCTTTTATAATTTCATGTCATATTTGTAATCCCTCCAGAAAATGATTGCAATACTTGCATTCATAGCTAGGGTTTCAATTTTCAATTTTCAATTGAAGCATTATTTTCATCCGAGAACCTCTTTACCTAAAAACACCAACCCCGAGTCAGCTTAAATCGGTCCTTTGGAGCAAGAAAAGAAACCCTAAGCAAACATCTCACGGGATGAAGGGAATAGAACGTGTGCGGAAAATGATTTGAGCCATCCGCAAAGCCGGGAAGATATTGCATCGCAGGTTCGTGGATATTCCATTACAAGTATAACTTCTTTTATCACTAAGAATTATGTATGAAGGCGCACCCTGCGCCTGAGAAGGTTCGATTCTGATCTTGGCAAAGGATTGTAAAGGAAAGCTTTATTCAAATAATCAAAAGAAAAAACTTGAAAACTTGAAGACCACTCTTGGAAAAACATTTCCCACCTTAATTAATCCATTGAAAGATGTAAGAGTACAAGGAAGATGTTCGAGCATGCGATTTAATATACTTGGAAAGAAAAACTAAACAAAAGAAATTTCAATCATCAAGAGGGTCGGTCTCGCCCACATCACCCCGTTCACCCGTCACTGTCTATGCACCTCCCTCCAAAGATGAGAAATGGTGGGTTCGGATCTTCCTCAACATATGTTGAGTTTGTATAATTCATCTCTTGGGGATCTTGAACTCCTTCCTTGAGAATGCCCTGAGAGAGCAAGTTCGTTCTCTTCATCCCGAAAAATGAATAATAAGATCGAAGAATCGGATAAAGGAAGAATCGCAAGAGATAACTCTTTTTTATTTTCTTTTGCGTATCTTTATTATAATGTATCTTGTAATTCTTCCTTAACATAATTGGCTAACATTATTGATGTATAGCTCTTTCAATCGAGAAAGGGCAACATAATTCTAACATTATTGATGTATAGCTCTTTCATCGAGAAGATGAAACGATATTCCATCTTTTCCATTCCCATACATTATTTATCATCATGTATTTGGTTGAATAATAATTTTATTGTTGGAAATGTATTGTTCTTTTGAATGTGTGTCTTTAGATCAAAGTTCTATTTGCCTTATCTTCATAAATGTATTTTATCTCTTCTCATTTCGACAAGGTATGAGACCATACACTACGTTTTTCAGCAAGGGCCAGTGACCTTGCCTTATCAACCTGCCGGAGGATGTTTTGAAGCGAGGCCTAGATATCGAACATCAAATAATCGTTAAAGACCCGTGATCTCGCCTTACCCTCGCGTTAGTATTACGGGATCATTGCTGTAAATAGCTGGTGAGCTTTAAATTCTCTTGCGAAAACATAGCCTTATGACATTTGCGTCTGTTTTACCAGTTGTTTTTGAGCCTCTTAGCATCATATACCTATAGGGTTTATGGTTACAAGCCTGCACCACAGGTGGTTTTTCTTGGAATATGCCAAGACTTGCAGAAAAGGTTCATCCAAGGCACTCCCCAGAGGTATTACCTCGGCGCCTTGAGCATACAACGACTCTAAGAAAGAGACCTCGGTCGCTGCCGAGGGTATAACCTACATATATAGTTAGAATCCAAGTGCCTCTTAGGATAGGCTTTCATGGGCCCCAAATTTTTCATGACTCGGGCTTCGGGAGAGCCATGTCGAAGATGCCTTATAGCGCACTTTAGGTCTTACATTTGTAAAAGGGCATTTGTTTAAATCATTTAATCATTCAATTATTTTGTACCGAAGTATTAGCACAATTCTATATTTTAGTTTTCTTTCTCCCATATAGAGATTCTATGGCATCATTACTTCAATTGCTTTACTTTTCTCTGTTTTGTTGATTATTTTCACTTCTTATGCCTTTTGTTCCTCATATCCTTTGCTTCTTTTTTTACCATAATATTCTTTGTCTCTAGGCACTCACCTCGCGAGGTATGTTCGATCCTTACTTCTATAACATCTACCATTAGTTTTTCCTTTTCTCTGCTCATCTACTCACATTTGCTTCAACCCTTTCTTTTGGCCACTTTCATCGACCTCATGACATTGCTGACTCTTGTATAATACCAATGCCATTTGGATGTGGAAATTTTATACATTGATGATATGTTGATCACGACTCCCAAGATTTCATGAAGCCATGGCTTCCCGATGGTTATATATTTTCTTGTTTGCCACTTTTTCTAAACTGCGTCGTTCTCGCCCGGACTCATTATTTCTTTATCCCATTAGCATCTCTACTTAAAACATTGTCATGAAAATCTTCGATTGTGCGATAAGAGTGGAGCGATAGAGTTACCGATTCAAATTTTAGCTTTTGTTGCCTCTTATGCATTGCAATTGGTGGTGGTAATGTCGCCTTTTTCTTTCTCTTTGAAAGTGATTGACTTCCTTGATCAATCATCGAGAATGATTCTCTTCGTTTGCGATCGTTTGTTTGATGTCATGGAGGCGGTGGTAAGAACAAAACTCATGACCCATGCTTTGGTGGTGGTTCCATCCGCGTTCCAAGGTCTTTGTACATCTTCCCATCACAAGTATAGCCTCCCGAGATCTTTTCCACTAGCATTCGGTGGAGGCATCTTGGTGGTTTCATACTATTCTCGAGATGGATTTATATTGCCTTTCATAGTAAGTTTCTTGTACATGATCTAGCCTCGATCTTATTGTTAACATTGGTTTGTAATAGTTCCTTTCTTGTTCAAATTCCTCCATTCAGTGGCTTCCCATGGGCTAATCGTCCTTGCGGTGCTCGCCACTGTTTATGAATTGAGTAACAACATTCGAAAAGGATAGAATTCATTTCATTGTCTTTTCCTAAGGCGATATAAACACCAACCCAAATTTGAATGTATAACAAGTTAGTCGCGAAGAGAGCATTCACAAATGAGAGAATGAGATATCTTTTAAATCGCCATTTAAACACACATGGTTCTCCATCTTATTGTGAGCAAGAAAAGAAACCTAAGCAAACATCTCAGGCTTGATGCGAAATATTTGATGAAGCATCATGGGAATAGAACGTTTGTTAACGGGGAAGATTGAAAATGATTTGAGCCATCGATAGCCCCCGTCTAATTGTCTCCTTCCTCCTTCCTTTATTGTTGACAAAAGCTTAGATTTGTTCATTTGCCTCGGGATTTGAAGATATTGCGTTATCACGCCATTGTAGTTGTTCTCTCCTCTTGTTGTCTCCTGGATATTCCATGGTTTACAGTTGCTTCTTCCATTATAGCGGCGCTTGTTCAATGTAGTGTCTCTTTTATCACTAAGAATTATGTCATTCGGTTCTTGAGTTGCACGTTTTCCTTGATTCCGCTCATTTTGAAGATTTTCGAGTTGAGGAATATAACGATCTTCTATTTCCCTCTTCTCTACGCCATGCTCTATACCTCGGATTTTGTGTTTCTTCCCGGTACTTTACATTTGGTAAAACTCTCCTTCTTTCTTCCTGTTCGAGAACTTGAACTTAGATCTCACATTTTGCAACCTCATATTTTTCCATCCTCAATTCATGATTGTCTTGTCAAGTTTTGGCAAAGGATTTCTTGTAAAGGAAAGCGGATCTTATTCAAATAATCAAAGAAAAACCTTGAACTCGTTGGTTTCCCTTGTACATTTCTTCCTAGCCATTTTCTTTTCAGTGAGATTCTTGATTACCTTCTCCAAATCTTTTCTCTGTTAAGGAAGATGTTCGAGCATATGTAGTATGGCGAGGATTTCCACTTTTCAATAATTACTTGGAAAGAAAAACAAAACAAAAGAAATTTCAATCATCAAGAGGGTCAACCCTTTATATAGGGTGATACCCGCGGGAATATCCCATGAACAGATGCACACCGCGCACTTCTAACCTCCGGCATCCCCGATCTTCCTCAAATTCGATCCGCAGCGATCCCCTCAGGATCTTCCTCAACCACGCATCGGGCAGCGCCAGCGCACTCCATCCCAACATCTTCGCCAGGAGCATCAAAGGGCATAGCAACACCGGGGCCACGCAAATTGCCTTCGAATGCTCGAAGGCTCGTCAGATCGGAATCAAGAATTATCACGCCGTCCCGAACAGGGTAATCACACTTGCCTTCATTCAAAGGTCGTTCATGCTCAACTCTCCGCCTCTTCAACCGCGCCGCAAATCTCTCTGCCCTTGCGCTTACTAGTGTCTGCAGCGTTTCCTCACGCCTCCGCCGCTCCTCCATGTCAATTGCAGCCGAAAGTGCACGAGATACGTCCTCGACAATACGAAGGTGGGAGATAGACATCCCCTGTATAGCACGGCCGACTTCGCGAAGTGGAAGATCAATCCTAGCCATTACTTCTCCATGCGCATGGTTTTCAGGCTTTTCAACTTCAAAACTTCTTTCTGGGAAAGCAACAGAATGAGCGTCTACCGCTTCCATGATAATCGCAGAGAAGAAGAGGTTATGAGCACACACAAAAAAAAAAAAAAAAGAGAGGATCATCAAAACTATCGATCAGCTAATCAGAAAATCAGAGCAGTACCTGAGATACCCGGGATATAGAATAAACGACCACGTTGAGATGATTCTTTATAATCTCACAAGTCCATTGTAATCCCTGAAGGAAGAGAAGTCTCTACTTACCACCTATGAAGGCTACTAATTCGGGATAACAATCAACAAGGCTTATCAAATATACCTGAGGAAGGCCGTGTATAACTAAGGAAGTACACCTGAAGGAGCGGCCGAGCTCATACATGTACAAGAGGAACCAAAGCGACTCACCGGATCAAGTCCTCGCTTCCTTCGCATCCTTAATCAAGACCGACCAGTTCCGTGGAAACGCCTGACAATGTGAAACTATCCGGTAAATATGTATTCACTCTAGCTTGGTCATTTCTGTATGTCACCATTTTATGCGTACCACACAATAGTGTAACCATTATATGCTAGGCAGGGGACTTAATGTTGATGGTGGATTTTCGTTTAAGGTTAAATTTGTAAGTAACCAAAAAATCATGCGCTGACATCTTGTAAAAGATAAAGCCGTTTATAAGTGACGGATACTCCTCACTTAATTCACCAAGAATGGAGCATGTGGCAACAATCCCATTCTCGTGAATACATGAAATTTCTCCAGGTTGGAGCATGCGAAACAATCCCTTCCGTGAATTTCATATCAGCCTTGTATTTCTGTACCCATTATCGGTGTGGCATGACGATCGAGTGTTACTCTTACAGAGTAACACGAACCTCCAAGCACCATAATGAATCCATGTACGAAATACCCGCATGTGCTGATTCTCGGTGTGTTATACTAGCCCGAGCCCTCTCGGTGTGTTATACTAGCCCGATTGAGCCCCTCTCGGTGTGTTATACTAGCCCGATTGAGCATCCAGGACTTGACAGTATCGGTCTCCGGATATGATTCGATCGCAGTCATCCAACTTCACAAGCATGATTGGATGACCACAGATCAATTCCATCACCCCAAGCGGTATGGAATACACACGGCCTTAGCTTGCCAAATATGATTCGATCGCAGTCATCCAACTCCACAAGCATGATTGGATGACCACAGATCAATTCCATCACCCCAAGCGGTATGGAATACACACGGCCGACCCGCATGGTCGACCATTGGCCTTTGCTTGCCAAGAAACCGTCCATACCAAGCATTATGGGCGAAAACCCTAAATTAGGGTTTGCGGCATATTACATGTGTCGCAAAACGGTCTCAACCGTCCATCTTCGCGGGCATAGATGGAGGGTGTAGATGTAGACTCAAAGGGCCCGGAGCATGTCGACACAATCACCGTGTGACCGCCTACACACTTGACCAATCGGTCAAAGCCAACCATGGTTGGTTACAACAAATTCGTCCGCCCAAAAGAGCATGGTCGCGCGGCTTTGAAAGCCAAAATTAGGGCTTCAAGTCATCACGCGCGTCCATCTTCTCCTCTCTCCGCACGAATGGAGGGTCACAGATTGGATTAACCAAGGCCGGTCATACCAGCATGACCACCGTGGGCCCATCTACCTCCTCTTGCGGTCGGCCAAGGCATGCCATGCCCGGCTAATCCAAAACGCCCGACCAAACTCACACGGTTACATCTCCCAAATCCTAAACTGATCTCGACCGCTCAACTTCACCGGATGATTTGAGTGGCTTAGATCACGTTTTCATGGGATAATCAGGTATAGGTGTGAACACTAGCCTACCACCTACACGCTGGTATGATCGACCAAGACCGACCAAGATGGGTCGTCTTGGAACGCACGCCCAAACTTGGGATGTCATACGGTTTCCAACTCCTTTGCGGCAAGGGATTTCTGCCGCAAACCGATCTCAACCACTCCTCTTTGACGGTCAAATTGAGTGGCCTAGATTGCATCTTCATGAGACGGTGAGACATGGACGTGTACACCATCATGCCGTCAACACGCATGTATGGTCGGTCCTCTCCAAAATCCTTCCCACGCTTGGTTTCGACCAAGCTGAAGAGTGATGCTTGCGCACCTCTTTAAAAACCCTAATTTCATCAACGGTCGCAGAGATGAGTGTCTCAAACATCATCTCGTCCGTCCGACCTCACCAGACTTGGTTATACAACCCCGGTCAGGAGTTATTTGGTTAGTGAGGAGTCATTACCCATCACTTGTACCACACCGTAATGCGCACTGCATAAAATACACGGTACTTCACAAGTATCGACTTTCGAATAACGCAAGTTATTCAATTCAGCATTACATGCTATCTTTCGTGGATCCACGATCCACATTCCAGACATCAATCATGTCACAAACTGGGGATGCATATGGGGTATTGGTCTGGCGGTTTACGGCGTGCGGCGTGCAACGCGCCATCACAAGAACGTGTTAGGAAGTCATGGACGGTTAGAGATGAACAGAAAAGTGGGCAAGACTGGTCGTGTGTTACCGACACACAACTCCACTACTCCATCATTCCACTACCTCCACTTCCCACGAGAAACGTGAATGAGGCTCAATGACTTGTATAAATAGGGTCTCCGCCCTATTTCCAACAACAACAAAAAAGGGAATAACGGAGAACAACACAAGTTCAGACGATTTAAAATCAACATCCGAGCCTCCTTACATTAACCGTAAGCCTGCTCACTTTTCTGTCACAAGTCATAAGCAAGCCAACACTTTCACAATCTCAACACCTTCTTCGCTTCCCTCCCTAAGATCAACCCCATCTCCTTCACTTTGTGACCGAAACAAGTCTGGAACGGCCATTTCTTGGTTTAGGCCGGACTTGCACTGATTGATCTCTCGAATCTACAAGCACTCACCGCGCAGTGCATTTGTTGAAGGTTTAGATTCATTCCTCATCCACACCCCAAATTACCAAATTCTGCAGGAGTAGTTTTCACCCATCAACAGCGCCATAACAAGAACGTGTCAGGAAGTCATGGACGGTTAGAGATACAGGAGAAGTGGGCAAGACTGGTCGTGTAACACCAACACACAACTCCACTACTCCATCACTCCACTTCCTCCACTTCCCACGAGAGACGTGAATAAGGCTCAAATGACTTGTATAAATAGGTTCTCCTCCCTATTTCCAAAAACAACATAACAAGTCAAGACAAGACAGAAACCAAGTGTTAATACAAAAAAGTATTCAAACACTCAAAGCCTGTTTGCATCAATCGTAAGCCTGCTCACCTATCTGTTACAAGTCATAAACAAGCCTACACCTTCACAATCTCAACACCTTCTTCGCTTCCCTCCATAAGATCAACCCCATCTCCTTCACTTTGTGACCGAAGCAAGTCTGGAACGGCCATTTCTTGGTTTAGCCGAGTTGTGCATGATTGATTTCTCGAATCACAAGCACTCACCGCGCAAAGTGCATTTGTTTAGGGTTTAGATCATTCCTCATCCACACACCCCAAATTACCGAATCCGGTGAGAATAGTTTTCACCCATAAACAATTGGCGACCACAGTGGGAGGTTGATCTCTCGGTTACAAAAATTGAATTCTCAAATTTTCGTTTTCATCTCGCGATGTACCCTCACCCTGGGATACCACGTGTGGTTCGAGATATCATGGGAAGTGTAGCTAGAATCTTTGGAGGATGTCTTGGCAAATCAAGCCAGGTATCGCTAGAAGACAGAGAGAAACATTCCGACTTTTGAATAAAATAACAAAGACACAATTACAAGAAGGGTCGACAGGCATCTACTCGGACAAAGGTAAAAACGCCGGATCCTTAGTCGAGTCACACCTTTACCGGTGGAGATGCGAAAAGAGCGCGTAATCACGGGGGACTCAAGAGAGATGAACAACATGGTTCACCCGACAACGAAGACTCTGGGGCAACTTCACGAGAAGAAAAAGACTTGTCCGGGGTACCACAACGTCTGCCGGCTAAAGAAAGGGAGCCTGCAGCTTATGGATCCCTGCTAGAAGATTTATATCTCAAGACCCTTGTCAAAGCCCGAAAGACTGTTCAATCCGCATCGACCTTTCAACCAAGTGAATAAATGCTTGAGGAAGGAGAGATCAATCAAGGAACACGTGAGTATAGAGGATGGGAGCGTTCAATTCGATCACTCAGCAGTGATATTACGACACCTTCCACACCCCGTCACTAGGGAAAACGATCCGTGGATATGATGGCACTCACAAGTCTTCCAACTTCATCTCCGAAACGTGCTCCACATCGAAACCATATAGAGACACCACAACGCCCACGAACGCAGGAAGAGCTAGACTCGAAGTACCTACACTTTCCGTTCCCAATGGAAAAGATTTTGGAGTTGCTGTAGGCGTGGGTACGAAACAGAGAGGTGGAGCTACCTCCTGTATGGCGTCCACCAACTGATCAAGAAGTAATGGACCCGAGGTATTGTCATTTCCACCGGTTCCTTCACCACCCTACCAGTGAATGCAACGCTTTGAAACGCATTGTTCGGAAGAAGCTTAATTCTGAGGAATAGCTTTCCCTATCTGGGAGATTAATGCGGACGATTTCCTTAGAGAGGCTACTTCGGTTTGGTACAAGTAAGGCTTCAAAAGCAAGTAAGTTCTACTCAACAATTTTACAAGAAAGATAGTTTTAGAATTCACTGGGGACTTGGCATCCCGCACATAGAGAAAGAGGCTCAATGATCAAATGCCATGTTTGTTTCCATTCATACTTCCCTTTTATGCGACATTTGCAATTTCATATGACATGTGCAATCATTCATGACCAAGATGCAAATTCCATTTAAAATAACCTCTTTCAGAAAAGTTATTCACAAAACTATCTCAAAATAAACCAATTCAATTACCTATTAATTCAAAACCGGAAGTCAAATTATAAAAGGAAATCCTCACTATCACTCAAAAAGAAAAACATCTAAAAGAGGAGACAAGTATATGACACGAATCCTTCAAGGAAACTCCTTCAGCAGCAACTCGTCCTTCTGGGCAAGAGCGACTTTCATCCTTTGAAGTACAGCCTGCTTCAACTTCAACTCCTTAGACAACTTTTCAACCTCTTCTTCCTGGCGAGTAACACAATCTGCAGAAGGGACTTCATCTTGTAATTTCTTGAGCTCCTGAATCTCGGAGAACCCTTTGAAGAACCAAGGAGCATTGAAGTCTATCGCACAAACACATCTCGATGGCACTTCCAGTCTTCAATCATCTCTTGTAAACTGTTCGACCAGTCGTGACGCTCATCCCTTGGATAGAAAATAAAGCTTCCTGAACGCGGTTGACCAATGCAAGACGACTTTTGAGCTTCGCAGTAGTAGCATTGTGGCCGTGCTTCTCCCATATCGCCGTGTACAACCTTTCGAACTGAGCTGGCAAAATGAATCCTCCAACCAACACATGACCTGGATAAGGGACAATCAAAGGAGGATCGAACAAAGCTCCAGGATGCGCTACCAATACTTCACCAGTCACAGGAGCCTTGTCAGTTGCAGGAGGTCTTTCAAGAAGTCACCACGACAGCTTTATTGATTGGAACCTCGCTCGTAACGTTCTTCAAGGGGAGCCACCTCAACAATAGCGGATGTTGCCTCTCTTACATTCCCGCCGACATCTACTTCGCTCCGGGTGCTGATTTCCATCATGGCCCCATCAACAAAATCACTTAGGGAGGCACCTTGTCCAACCGAGCTTGCATCATCTCTCGTCATGGTATGGAAAAGGAGCGGTTTCTCCGGACTTCTCAAAGATAAAGATCGGTGTTACCGGACTTCGAGGATCAGTACCGCCAGACTTCTCAACATGAAGGCCAACGTTACCAGACTTCTCGCTCTGAATGCGCGCCAACCTTGTGAAGACATTCTCTTTAGGAATTCCCTGATTTCAAGCAAGGATCACTCTTAGAAGAATTTACTCTGGAGAAATGAAGGAATCAACGAAAGAGATTTAAATACCTACATATTTGAGGAATTGAGGATCACCGAACCACATGCCCGCCTCTTAGATCTCTCTCCGCTTGGGGACTGCAATCCTCGCTCCGATCCGTTTGGATGGAAGTGGCTTCAACCGGAAATGCTTCTTCAGGACGTCAGAAGATGGCTCACCACGGGAATCTATCACAACATCCTCCGAGAATTTTTGGAAAGCCAACAGTTGCTTCCCCCAAAATTCTTTATGCTTGTCAGTTACCACTAAGTTTCTCTCAATAGGCCAGAAAGGAAGACTCTGCGATGCCAAGAACACGTCAGCATCAAAGATACCCGGGAGGAGTTCTTTCGGAGCCTCCGACGGACGGATAAATGGAACACCCTAGTCAAATCTCATTTGGCGAGCATCCCTGTCAATGTTGTACGGAGTCACAGTAAGAGCTTCGTTGAATAAAGACGGGATATATCCCGGAATGCAGTTTGTGCGAGATAAATAAGTTCTCCAAATTTCATAGTGTTGGCATCGATGACGCAACGCAACATCAGGACCGTCAGAAGCAATAGCAAAAGTCTTCGGCTGAGTAATGGAAGAGTGGATCGGCTGACCGGTTGTCAGCCGACACAAATATAATTACACTTTCTTACTACTCAAAATATAAATATAGCAAGGGCAAGAAAGGATCGATCCCACAGAGAGGTCTAGGTTGTCAAATTGTTTCGGTTCCCTATTAATAACACCGGTAGTTTTGTGATTTTTATATAATAAAATAAATAAAAGCAAATAAGAAATAAGCAAACAAATCAAATCGAGGATAAGAAGATATTGGTCATGGGTTTCGTCTTCATTCACAAACATGGTTTCACCACAATAACTAGAATTGATATTTTAATCTCAACTTTTATCAAAGACCCTAGAATACCTTGATCGCAAGAATATCCCGCAAACCTCCTCATGTCATCAACAAACACATTAAAAGATGCGAATATGAATTCTACCTAAAGGAACAACCTAACGTGTAAAAGCACTAATCAAGTTTAATTCCCTAGATGCGTTAAGTTCTATGAAATCAGGCCAATCAAAGCAATCGAACGTGGAAAACGCACTAATCCGATTTAACAAAGGTTATCGTTCACATATGATCATAAGAATATATCACTACAAACTATAATCATATTTATGCTACTTGCAATCCGGAATTATCACTTTTGCGTATAATAACCCTAATCTAGCAATAAAGATGAAAGCAAACTCAATCGATTCGCGACTCGACTAACAAGCATTCAAATCATGTAACAATATTGATGGTGAATCATAAACGATAATATGAGAGAAAACTAATTTATTGAATTAAAACCCATATTTGGAAATCCAACTTATTCCATAACCAATAATAAAACTAGGTACTCATATTCATGGAGTTCATAACAAGAAGAAAGAGAAAAGACTTTATGGTTCTAAACCCTAGAAACAAAGTAGTGAGCAAAAAGAATAATAAAAGATATCCTCAATTAGGTAAAAGTCCTCTCTTTTATATGTTTCTCTATTTCCATAAAGGATACTCCTTCCAATATTAGGTCTTCTCAAAACCCATCTCCAAGTGGTCCACCAAGCCCATGTGTGAGAAAAACCCATATAGAAAATATGTCCAAAAATACGTCGCCGGAAAACTGGGATTGTGGCCGGAATCCTGCCGGAATAGTCGCCGGAAAGTGTCTCAGGTGACCGGCAAAGTCTGCCCGGTCACCGGTCAACGAGTCAACTCAGTCGGGTCAACGGGTCAGCTCGGTTCAACTCGGTCAGGAAGAATCAGTGAGTCTTGAGTCAGAACTACTATTCAGACGAGTCGGCCAGCTCGGTCTGAATCACTCGCTAGGCCATTGACTGGCTTCGATCGTGTCTTCTCTGCAGCATGATTGTGCATCAAAGCTTCTTCCAGCCAAGATGGCTGTGCTTCTCTTGCAGTTCCATACCAGCTCATTCATCCTGCAGCACCTTCATTCAAACACCAGCCTTTCCCCTGCACTAACCTCAAAAGCTCAAAACCAGCACCAGCTTGCATTCCACCATCAATTCAGAGCCTCAACTCTTCTTCCCTGTGACAAAAATACAAATCACCACCAACAGCTCTTGCCTGCAATGCAGCATCCATCCCATGACTCAAAACTCGACCACCTGCAGCTTCATAATCCTCATCAAACCATGCTGCACTTCATATGAGCTGCACAACCATCTCAGTTACGATCTCCAACTCTCCCCTGCAACAGCAACTTCACTTCATGCCTGCATAAGCAATACTTTGTCTTCCCTGGCTCAACCTTTTCACCTGCTATTATGGCAACAACTAAGAGCTCCATAGAGACCATTAGGTCCCCGGCAATATCAACTCCCCGCTCAGTTCAAACAACACACCAAGAATCGCCATTCTCCAACCGCATTCCCGGACTCAACCCCTTAGCTCACCTGCACAAACAACACCGGAATCCCATGTATGGCGCAATTGCAACCCAGATTAAGCTTCAACTCCACCTGTATTTTCCTAACATACATCTATATTCTTCACTCCCGTTCATTACCAGGCGTAGGCTTCACTTCATGCGTACGAACCATGGCAGCACCACCACTCTGCTCATCTCTGCAGCTCGGCTCATACAAATTGCATCCAATGGCAGCTCTCAAACTCAGCTCACAACAAGCACCAGTTCATTCCCTGCATTTATCCATGGAAGTACACAAACCTAACATATATCTATTGTAGCTTCCACAGTACCGCCATCTCCCTGTAAAACCACCTTCTCCTTATTCGACAGTTAGCCATGACTCACAGATCACATTTGATCCCTTCGTTCACAACCGAAATCGCCGACATGAAAGACTGGTGCATCTCTTCAATTATATTCACATCACCATCAAGCCCTGGCAATAGCTCCATCGCCTGTAATTGCATCAGTGCACAAAGACTCCTGCAACACATAGCTTCCTAGGCCTCAACTCATTAGCAGCAACAAACCCAATCACAGCTACCATTTACAATCCACCACAACCTTCATTCTCTCAGCACATACAAACCAAAATCTCAAGCTCAGACCATCTTCAACTCCATTCTCTCCCTGTATCTCATACATAGCCCCTGTTGTTGTCTTGCAACAGCACATGTTCTTGAGCAATACTCATTTCTCAAGAACTCTCCCTTACTTGCACAACACCA
The DNA here is from genome assembly GCA_023531295.1 of Papaver armeniacum. NCBI lineage: Eukaryota > Viridiplantae > Streptophyta > Magnoliopsida > Ranunculales > Papaveraceae > Papaver > Papaver armeniacum. The sequence goes on from JAJJWW010013336.1 coordinate 369,899, forward strand.
AAAGTTCAAGACCCATCCAACCTCAGACTCACTGCACCACTGGAGAAACAACCCAGGACAACCACAGTCACCTGCACTGCATCTTATCAGGTCACATCTTCCCTTGTAGTTTGAACTCACAGCACAGACTCAATTCCATGGCAACACAGTTGGACATCTCATTAAGCTCATTCCTTGGCTATTAACTCGTATCACCAGCTCCATCTTCTTCAATTCGAACAAGCCATCAAAACCCATTCTTAACCTCCATCCCCAATTCAGAGAGTCCCACTGATTGCATTTTACAACCCTTCTCGATTTCAGATCAAACCCAATCTATCTTCAGTCAATTCCAACTCGAATCTTCCTCACAATCTCAGTAAATTTGAACTAAACCCAACTTCAAACATCACCAATTTTGATTTCTCCAGAAACCCTAACCCGAGCCCCTTTCATTTCAGCTACCTCAAATTGATAACAAGTGGCCTTACCTCTTTCCCTTGAGCTTCACGGAACCTACCTCGCCTCCTTCATCGATCTGCAACTCTCCCGCCCGACGATTTACTCCACCGAACTGAACTTTCCGGCGTGAACCATTCTTGGCAAGGAACTGAGAGCGGGCGACGAGACTTGGATGAGAGAAGAACTGGTCGTAATGACCACTCGACCTAGTTTCTAGTTATAAAGGAGGAGGTGCCCCTTAACGAAGAATAATCTGTCTTTAGCGAATCTCTCATATGGTTACCCCTTAACATGTGGCTGGGCTCCCAATAGCATTATCCGATGAAATGACCGGTTTACCATTCCGAGTTCTTCTTTTGGCCATAACTTCTTCATACGAGCTCTGAATGACTCCGTTCTTTCGCCATTGTCTTCATCTTCTCGTCCTCTACACAATGAAAAGTAGAAATCTTGTATTTGAACGAGTTACACTGGGTCTTTGGCCCTTCTCCACTTGTGACTTCACTTTTGTAGCTATTTCCACTTCCTTTTGCTCCAAATGACTCCATTGCACCTAATAAACTCAAAAGTAAACATAAGATACATAATTTACAAGAGAACTCGCAAAGAAAGCATAAATACTAGATATTAAATACGGTGTATTCTACACCTATCATCGGCCCCCATGGACGGAAATTTACAGAAGACACATTATCAAAGATATCCACGAGTTTCGCACCGGTTCTGGGACACCTCCTCTGCCAACGAAGTATTCTCGAGCCACCATAAAAATTTCCGTGCGAAGTTGCAGGAACAGGAGCATAACTTTTGAAATGTTCCCACAAGAATGCCTGAAGAAAAACGAAATGGACATACGCCTCCACCTTCTTGTACCCATTGGAAACATGCATATCCATTGTTAAGGCGTCCAGATGAGAATACAATGATCCAAGGAACAAGGCACCTAAGGGAAGAACTTCGCCTTTTGCTAGCTTTATAGCAATCTTAACCAGAACACCCCTTATGGTTTTCTTTTCCAGAACTGTCGTCATATATATCTCTCGGATAGCCACAAAGACAGGGAATGCAATCACGCCCCGAGCTCGTTTTCCAACTCCCGATCCGCCTCGGGTCCACAGGGAGACCACTCCGATACCCACCATGTGTAAAAGCATCTTGTATTTTTTTTCTCCTCCTTGTCCAGATCGTCGAATTCTGCCACCTTTTGGAGTATAGTGTCATAATCACGTTGTTCCGTGTCAGAAAGATCATAATAAAGATTCCCAGCGACAGGCAGGTTCATCAATGCAGCTACACTTTCCAGAGTAATAGTCATCTCTCCCCATCTAGATATAGCTGTATGAGTAGAATTGCCCCCGAGAAATGAAAGTAATCAAGCCTGCAACATCTTTCTTAATTTCAAGAGTAGCACATGCCATGACTGCATTGAGTATTTGCGCTTTGGTCAAATTGGCTTTAACGTCCTTATTATTCAACATGCGTCTCATCCATCCTTCATAAGAAGCCAGCGGAGTATGACAAGTCTTGAAGTCGATAGGAGAAGGCGGATATTCATTTCTTCGAAGACAGAACCTCATCACAAGTGCCGAAGAAGAAGATGGATCAGCTTCCATATTTTCTGAATCGGAAAGCAAGACTATCCTGTGAGAGGGATGTTTCCTAATATTTAGAAAAGACAAGGTGAACAACTCTCAGCAATGTTCGGCATATCTTTGAAGCTGTCAACACTTCCCGACTTGGCACCAAAGATTATCTCCGAAGACATATCAACATGAGTTCTTTTCTTCATTCTACAATAAAGACAGGAGTCAGTACCTGTATATAAAACACACGATGCGTGTGTGAACCGCATTCACGTTGGAATGCACAAGGCTGGGATTGGGTCCAAACACCGGCTCAAGTTTCAAGTCCGGTATTGGTTTTGAGTCCGGTATCGGTTTCAAGTACCGGTATTGGTACCGGTATTGGTTTCAAGTCCGGTATTGCTCAAGTTTCAAGTCCGGTGTTGATCAAGTCACAAGTCCGGTATTGCTCAAGTCTCAAGTCCGGTGTTGATCAAGTCACAAGTCCGGTATTGCTCAAGTCTCAAGTCCGGTGTTGATCAAGTCACAAGTCCTAAGATTGCCAAAGTTTCAAGTCGATGTTGATCAAGTCACAAGTCCGTGTATTGCTCAAGTATCAAGTCCGGTGTTGATCAAGTCACAAGTCCCAGATTGCTCAAGTTTCAAGTCCGGTGTTGATCAAGTCACAAATCCGGATTGATCAAGTCACAAGTCCTATTTCTCAAGTTTCAAGTATGGTATTGATCAAAGTCACAAGGCTGGTATTCGAATAAAACAGCGCACGCAGCAGGGCCGGTTTTGGTCGAAACACGGGGTCGACGTTCAGTCAGGCACGCGGTGGGTCCCACTTGATCCCAGCCCCAGATTGGTCGAAGCAGACACAACCGTCCCCAATAAAAGCTCTCTCTCCAGAAGAAGGCGTTTCAGCTCCAACACTTCAACGCTCTCCCGAGCCTGCTCTAGAAGCTGCTTCAACGCTTTCTACAGGACCCACATTTACATTTGAGCACACAAGGTTCATTTAAAAAAAAAAAAAAAAAAGCTTGCTCACATCGGGTCCCACGTTCGAGCAAAGCAAACAACAAGGCCGGTGTTTGGTCAAAGCATCAAGTCCGGTGTTTAGTCAAGCTAGCTGGGTCGGTGCTTGGTCAAAGTAGCAAGATGACACTCGAGCAAGTACATCAACCGTACGGTCAAAGTAGGCACAGGACATGGCCGACGTTTGAAACATGTACACGGTGGTCCCGCGTTTGATCGAAGCATGCACATATGCCCATGTTCGAATCAAGCATGCTTACATCGGGTCCCACGTTCGATCAAGCGACGCAGGCGGACCCACGATTAACCAAAACAGCACATCAAGCCCACGTTCGATCAAGCAGTGCAGAGCCCCACGAACAAAACAGCGTAATAGTCCATCGAAGCGTGCAATACCGACATCATGCCGGGGGAACACTCGCTCGGACGCCTCTTGAACGTGACATGCTCCAAGGACGGATGACCCGTCTCTCCTCGTAACATCTAACTTTGTCTCATAAGCTTTGTCTTTAATCTGTCACCATCTCATGCCTACCCCACAATAGTGTAACCATTACGTGCTAGCAGGGGACTTAATGTTGATGGTGGATTTTCATTTAGGGCTGAAATTGTAAAAGACAAAATTATGCGCTAACATCTTGCAAAAGATAAAGCCATTAATAAGTGATGAATACTTCTTCACTTTACTAATTCACCTAGAATAGAGCATGTGGCAACAATCCCAGAAGATTCTCGTGAATTAAATACACAAAATTCATACGAGTTGGAGCATGTAGCAACAATCCCATATACCCCTCGTGAATTTACAAAGATTATTAATTAATGCATGACCAGCCTAGTATTTTCGTACTCATTACGGTGCGGCATGACGATCGAGTGTTGTTCTCAGCAGAGAAACACGAATCTCCAAGCATTAATAATAAAACATGTACGAAATACCCATACGACTACAACTCTCGGTGTGTTATACTATCCCGATTGAGCATGTTTGAACTCGAAACCGACCATATCGGTCTCTGAAACGATCATGACCATCCAACTTCACCTAAGCACGATTGGATGGCCCATATCGAATCCATAACCCTTAAGCAAGTATTGGAGTATTCACCACTGACTCAATACGGGCCCCGCATGGTCGGCCTCCCCAAGAGGGAAGCAACGCTTACCAGTTTGTCCAGCCAAAACAACATGGACATGAAACCCTAAACTAGGGTTACGGCACATTACATGTGTCGCAAATCAGTCTCAACCATCCATCTTCGCAGGCATAGATGGAGGGTGTAGATGTATATTTAAAGGGCCCGGAACATGTTATCACAAACATCGTGGGCCCGCCTACATACATGAACAATCGGTCAGGACCAACCATGTTTGGTTGTCCCAATTGTGCGTGCAAAACAATGCATGAAGCACGGGCGGCCAAAACCCTAATTAGGGTTTGTATCGATCACGAGCGTTCGTTTTCTCCCGATCGAATGAGGGGCTTAGGAGAAAATTGAGCAGTCCAAGTGAGCATCGCATGATCATCGTGGAACTATCTATCTCCTCACCCGACCGACCAAGGCATACCATGCCCTGGGTTTCTCCAAAACGCACGCCCAAACTAGTGTGGTCGCGCTTCCCAAATCACAACCGATCTCGACCACACAACTTCTCCGGACAAATTGAGCGGCTTAGATCACGTTTCTATGAGGCAATGAAATACAGGCGTGAACACCAGCCTACCACCCACACGCCGAATCAATCGGCCGGAACCGACCAGGCTTGGTCGTCTTGAAGCGCGCGCCAAAGTAGGCATGATGCGCGGCTTTTGCGGCACCAAATTTCTGTTGCAAATCGATCCCAACCGCTCCTCTTTGCCGGTCAAATTGAGTGGCCTAGATCGCACCTTCATGGGACAGTGAGGTACGGACGTGTACACCGGCATGCCGTCTACACGCATGCCCGGTCGGTCCTTTCCAAAACACCTCCCATGCTTGGTTTCGACCAAGTTGAAGAGTGATGCCTGCGCACCTCTTCAAAAGCCCTAAAACTCCATCAACGGTCGCAGATGAGTGTCACAGATCATCTTGTCCGTCCAACTCTACCAGCTTGGTCAAGCAGCCCTGGTTAGGAATTATGAGACCAGCAAGGCATCACCACAATCAGGGTCCACCACTCTTCCACATGAGATGATCGTCCAAGTCAGGGCTTACCTGTATAGCCTCCAAACGATCACTCGAAGATGGCTGGACATGATGCTATTTTAAGACGCTTAAATTCGTGACTTACTCCGGTAAGCCTTAAGAACAACGATGCTTCATACATGCTGAGTATACTCGATGCAAGCACTGCGTAGAATACACACGATACTTCACAAGTATCGACTTCCTAAATAATTTAGTTATTTAGTCTAGCATTACATGCTACTTTCCGTGGGTCCCACGATCCACATACTCGAGACATCAATCATGTCACAAACTGGGGGATACATACTGGGGTATTGGTCTGGCGGTTTACAGCGTGCAGTGTGCAACACGCCATCACAAGAACGTGTCAGGAAGTCATGGACGGTTAGAGATACAGGAGAAGTGGGCAAGACTGGTCGTGTAACACCAACACACAACTCCAATACTCCATCACTCCACTTCCTCCACTTCCCACGAGAGACGTGAATAAGTCTCAAATGACTTGTATAAATAGGTTCTACTCCCTATTTCCAAAAACAACAGAACAAGTCAAGACAAGACAGAAACCAAGTGTTAATACAAAAACGTATTCAAACACTCAAAGCCTCGCTTGCATCAATCGTAAGCCTCGCTCACCTTTCTGTTACAAGTCATAAACAAGCCTACACCTTCACAATCTCAACACCTTCTTCGCTTCCCTCCCTAAGATCAACCCCATCTCCTTCACTTTGTGACCGAAGCAAGTCTGGAACAGCCATTTCTTGGTTTAGGCCGAGTTGTATGCATTGATTTCTCGAATCACAAGCACTCACCGCGCAGTGCATTTGTTTAGGGTTTAGATTCATTCCTCATCCACACACCCCAAATTACCAAATCCGGCAGGATAGTTTTCACCCATAAACAACAATGAATTTAATCGACGACGATTTTTTTTTTTTGAATTGACGATTAATCGAAACGAAGAAAAGAAGATGAAAAGAAATAGAGGAGAAGAGGAGCAGAAGAAGAAGAAGGGGAGACTGATTATGAATAAGTTTTTTTTTTAATTAGTTAATGGAAGGGAAATAGGGGAATTAGTAAAATTTATCGAGGGAATTTTTGAACTTTTACACCTTTGAGGTCTACCCATATCCACATTTTGGTCATAATTATCAATTGCAGCCCCCAAACCCAAATTGGGTGCAACCCCAATAATAGGATTCTAAAAATTCAACAGTTTCTCTAGGAGCAATCCCCAAAGCATCAGCCATATCAGCTTGCGTGGTATGTGCAACACTCATATTCCTGCGAGACCTAAAATATGGGTCTTACTAGGAGTTGTATGACATGTGTATGATGAGGAATAAAATCGACGATACGGTACTTATTGCTAGTAGTACAACTAATTTTCATCCTTGTTAAACAATCGAATCTTGTCTCTACCCGATGGACCTTGACATTAACAACGCGTTTGTCTATGTCATGCTTACCTTGAGCTGAACAAACGTATATCTTATCTTTTAATTTTCTATCACTGAAAGAATGAAATTTGCTTTTCCTGACATTAAAACCAAAATTGTGCGCATATGTGTTATAGAAATTATATACATCATTTTTTGTTTCAAACTCCATTCCAATTACATGAATATGTAATTTTTGTAATCTAGAGTGAATCAAATCGACACGCTTACTAACATTCGATGTATCAACAGACCGCTCATTCCATTCGTCATTATTAAAATTCAATTCATCATCAAAATTTTGCGACTAACTTGAACTCCTTCTTCTACACAATCATCTTCGAAATGTGAATTCTACAAGACAATAAAATTTTCATTAGACTATCTCTGTTTGACAAAAATAATCATAGTTTCATCAAGGATTTTCCTGCAAATGTTATTCAATTTTTTGATGCTTGGGGTATAAATATGTTGCAAGGAAAAGGGAAAGAAGTCCGGAAAATTCTGCATTTCATTATCATTTGGAGGATATGGACTGGGAGAAACAATCACGTCTTCGAATGAAGGAAAAAAAACTACCTCAAAAATCATTGAACTTATGAAGCATGAAGTAGTGTTATGGAGCTGTAACTTAAATATACTTTTTGATGATAACTTGTGGACAGGACAAACCAAAGTCGTATTGCTATGAACTCATCTATCACTCAAAAGTCTATCTACTCTATCTCCTATTTGAGACAAAAGTCGTATTGCTATATAGACTTCAATTATACACATTTGATATTTTGAGTCGAGTTTATTTCGCTTATCTATTTATCGAAATATGTGTTGGTAAGCTTTCGCTTTAACCAAGTTCATCTTTTATTCTTGACGCAAGTCAAAAGATGATCATGTGAAAATCTCCTTATAATATCTTACATGATTTGTGTGATACAATCATTTGGTGTAGACTCGGAATATTTCGTATTGATCATTCGATCACTTGAAAATTGCTTTGGAGCTAATAGTTGTTTGAGACATCTATTGCCGTCTTCCAAGAATGTTTCAATGATTGAAATGAGAGTTTAGAACATGTAACCATGATTTGATATGAACATAGTGTGTGTATTCACATTTGTGTAAAGTCCAAGTCTGGGAACCATGGTATGCGTTTCGTACGCGTACTGGTTGGTTGATGGAAGTCTGGAACTAAGTATGCGTACACGTACGCGTACTGGCGTAAGTTCAGGTTCCGTGAATTTCTGCTGGAGTTTGGAAGTGTACTATAATATGTGTACCCGTTCGCGTACTGACGAAACCAAACTCAGTCCGGCTACTTAAGTATGCGTACACGTTTGCGTACTTGAGTAGGTTATGTTCTAAAATTGGTTTGTTCATGAATTAATACATTTATATATTAAGGAATGCAATCTTTTGCAAACCGTGGCTATAATGTTCATGAAACGATTCAAGTGAATCAATATCTTACGGTGTATACCCGCGAGTTCATTTTTCTTATCTTTTGTATAGTATGCAAAATTCTCAGATCGTTGCCATCTAGATACGAATCTAAGAAGCATGCAATCATAAAAGCAAATGATCTTTCAACTCTCTCACGAAGCACTCTCGTTGGAAAATTGAAGATCTTCGATCATGAATCACAGTCTATTCACGCTAAAGGAATCGCTTTTAAAGATGCAAAATTTCCAAAAGCACCATTTGAAAAGGATAAATCAATGGATGATTCTGAGGAAAGGATTGCAGAAAATTCTGATGATGAAGTTGAACAATCATTATCATTGATCACCAGACAATTCCGAGATCTCTTGAACAAAACAAACAAGTGATTCATAAAAGATACTCATCGATCTTATCGACCCCGTGATCGAGTTCCTGTCAAGAACAAGAAATATCAAGTAGAAGATGATGAATATCAACCCCAGTGCTTTAAGTGTAAAGGTTTTGGTCATATGGCTAAAGACTATCCTAATCTTAGGAAATACACTGGAAGTAAGGCATTGGCTGTAACTTTAGACGAGACCTCTGATTCATATGATTCTGAAGAAGAGGAAACAACTAACATCGCATTAGTTGTCAATATTCCTTCCTCCTCCATTAATGATTTAAAGAATGGACATGTCTTCCGATATTAATAAATCATCTAATGGAAAAGGAAGTATAAGACTAATTGCAGGACTGTCTCAAATAGCAAAATAGCTAAGAGTTGCGTATGCAACATCAGTTAGTCTCAAGATACTTCGTTATTTCGAGGTAATAAGAAAAAGATTTTGTCATACAAAACTAGATCAAGAACTCACTATCTGTTATAATTCCCTTAATGAGAGAAAAACTCACATTAATACCACCTAATCGGTATTAAATTTACATCCTCACCTTTTGTGCCGAATCTGTGTGTGAGGAAGTAAAAATTCAAGGCACTTATGTGTAGAATATGGGAATAAAAATCTAAATATATGAAAATATATTTAAGATATTCGTATTTATAGGAATATTATATTTTTGGAAGTATGAAAAATATAAAAAGATCATTCTCATTCTTTGGTCTTTACTTGCCCGAACTATGAGTCAAGATCTGATGTCTTCTCTTGATAGAGTACTGGATCAGAAAGATCACTTTAAGAATAAGTTTGTACCTTCTCTTGATGTTGAGAATTCAAAGAGAAAAATCAAAAAGAGAGATTGGCTTAGAAAGAAGGAAAGAGAGAATATGCTGAAGAAAGATCAGTGTATTGAAGCATTGACACACTTCTGTGTTCAATCAAAGACAGAATTACATGTTCTTGCAGAATCCTTCACAAAAAATTCTCAACTGCAAGAAATTCTGGTCAAGCAACAATGTTATCTACTTGAAGAAATTCACAAGTTGAAGACTGAAAGTAATAATCTGCCTTCCTCTACCTCTGATACGAAGGACTAAGTTGCAACAAAATAGACACCAGTTTTTTATTTCTTTCAATTATTGTGTAAAGTCTATTTCTGAATAAAACTATCTATTATTTATGAATAAAATTATTATTTTATAATTTTTCTTGTGACAGGAACAACAAATCTGGTTGGTATCAACTCTCTTCAACCAAGTGATATGAGTCGGACAAAGGCTCTTCTGTTTATCTTAACATAAACCCATTCGTCAGGTCCTTAGATCTATCTTATGTTCAATTACCGAAGTAATTGTTTAAGATTACGCCAACAACACTCTTAATCCAAAGAATTGTGTTGATGCTGATCTACTCAATTAATCAATCCAATCTATCACAAGGATAAACCAATTATTAATTGGATCCTCTTTTACCGAAACAAGTATTGTTCACACCAAAGATTATGAACCCACAAATCAGAAATCTTCAATATCTTCTTTGTCTTCAAATCTTCTCAGATCTTCAATAAAAACCTGCACACAATCACTTGAATCTCTTGTGATCAATCACGCACAGAACGGAGTCTGTTAACAATGGATTATCACAAGACCGTCTTTAGAACAAACAACAGTCTAAAGATCCCTGTCGAAACTCTGAACTAGTTTGAGTGAATCTTATATCAGAAGAGAAGATTCTCAAGCATAAACAAACTAGGTACAATCAAAGTTCAACCACCGTTAGTCAATCAAATCAATGAAAACAAAAGATAAACCGCAATTATCTAGTTTCCCACCAACGATACTAATAGAGCTTCTCAATCCCAAAGAAGACTTTAAACTGAGCGGCCGTAAGAGATTTCGCCTAATTAGGTTACTCTCCTCTCCGAATAGGAGGCTTCACCAGTAACAACACAACAAGAGGTAGTTTGCTGTTACGAAGGATTAGTTTGCTAGAAGGGCAAACTTCAAGTATTTATATACAAGGAAGTTTGGACACCAAGGAATTTCCAAAACCGAAAATATTCTCAAGATATTCATTAAAGCACAAATTCGGTTTCCATAATTCCCGGAAATGCTCGTCTCAAAAATAATGATCGAAATCTCTCAGAAAATCTCTAATTAGTAAATGCACATTACTAATTCTTATTTTCCTAAAAATGAAGTTAATAACCTTAATTAAAAGATTCCTAACTTATTTATGTTTCGATCCTGGGATTCTCTTCCCTTATCTATTAAGGAATAACTTTGAACAATTAAATAATAAACATTCATAGCACGTGTTCAAAGTATGTCGACATCTAAACTTTGTAAGTTCTATTTCACACTTACAACCTTGAAACCGATTTGCCACACTTCCAAACAAGTTTAGAATTGGTTTATCTGACTTTCAAGAACTATGCGATTGATCAAATAACATTCAATCACAAATCATGGGTTTAACGGTTCTACCAAAACAAGTTTCGGTTCTACCTTCCATGTGAGTACTGTGCATTGTCACACTAGCTTTCCAAAATTCGGTTGACTAGGTACTAGGATAGGTTCCCCACGTATATATGGTATCTAACTTATATGTATTGCACATGTCCATAGGATCGGTTCCCCTTTGCCTAAAAACATGTTGCACATGTCCATAGGATCGGCTCCCCTTTCTGCTATAAACCTTGTTGCACCTCATACAAGGATCGGTTCCCCTTTGTGATGTACTGCACCTATTACTAGGATCGGTTCCCCTTTCCCATATTTGTTCAGACATAAAATCACAAACCCGATCATACCATCTCAGGTGATTACTTAAGATCGGTTTCACTAATAAAAGTTATACCAATACATAAGTCAGGCCTTCGTGAATAGTTTTACCAAGAACACAACGAGTCATGAACGGTTATACTAAATCACACATATTGGATGTTCACAAGATATGCAATGAATAACAATCCCAATAACGCATGGCGATTTCCTTTTCGATTCACAAACAAGTTTATGAACTTACTTCCTTAGAACACATGTAAAACATTGTTCCCTAGGATGAAATCCTCACCTCATACCCATACATAATCACAATAGCATTCAAATGATTATGGCGATGTCTTATCTACAAAGTTTAATGGTTAAGCAATAAACCTCGTATTGTATTCCTTAATACTATGTCTATCTAGAGTTCAAATATGCTTCGCAGTTTTGTTTTCAATATGCACGACTTGAAAGATATGTTAGGGAATGAAATAGTTCAAGTTAAATATCACTAACCTCAAGTGGAAGGATGATTGTTGTCGTTGTAGCTCCTTGCTTCTTCACATATTCAAGTCTTCGCAATACTTGTAAAGTCTCATTATCCTAATACTTTCAAGCTAACCTATACGAAGTTGACTCTAGTACATAATCAAGCGACTCTTAACATGAGTTTTTATTCACTAAAATATGACAACCAAACTTGACATACCAACGCTTGGTGGGTTCAACCGAGCTATGCTCTAACAGACGATATCAAAAACCAATATACAAGTGTCAATCAATTTAATCAACAACCAAAGGTTGGATTCACAATTGATTGAACTTACGTACAACCTGTGATATTTCAATTATATAAACAAATATAATGCGGAAAAGAAATAACACAGACACCAGAAATTTTGTTAACGAGGAAACCGTAAATGCAAAAAAACCCCGGGACCTAGTCCAGATTTGAACACCACACTGTATTAAGCCGCTACAGACACTATCCTACTCCAAGTTAACTTCGGACTGGAATGTAGTTGAGCCTTAACCAATCTCACACTGATCAAGGTACAGTTGCTTTCTTTACGGCTGTTGAACCACGCCGGATTCTGTGCACTTGATTCCCTTAGCTGATCTCACCCACAACTAAGAGTTGCTACGACCCAAAGTCGAAGACTTGATTAACAAATCTGTATCACACAAAAAAGTCTATTGAATAGATAAATCTGTCTCCCACAGATATACCTACGAGTTTTGTTTCGTCTTTTGATGTATCAAGGTGAAGAGGAACCAATTGATAAACCGGACTTATATTTCCGAAGAACATCCTAGTATTATCAATCAACTCATAATAATATTAACCGATTAACGAAATAAAATATTGTGGAATCACAAACGATGAGACGAAGATGTTTGTGACTACTTTTGAATCTTGCCAATCGGAGACAAATCTCGAGCAAATCTTAAAGAAGATAGTAATCAATCATAATAGAAAACAACAAGATCAGAACACACAACTACAAATCGAGAAAATAGTTGGGTCTGTCTTCACAATCCCAATGAAGTCTTTAATTCGTTAACCTATTGGGTTTTAGAAAAACCTAAGGTTAAAGGAGAATCGACTCTAGTTGCAACTAGTATCACACAGGTGGTGTGAGGATAAGGTTTCCCAGTTGCTAGAGTTCTCCTTTATATAGTCTCCAAATCAGGGTTTGCAATCAATGATACCTTGGTAACAAAGTATTCAATATTCACTGTTAAATGAAAACCTGATTAGATCCAAGGTAATATCTTTCAACCGTTAGATCGAACTTAGCTTGTTATACACAAATGAAATGTACCTACATTTAGATAAAAGTAACCGTACCTAAATGTGTACACTTAGTTGGTGTAACAATAGTTAACCGAGGTTAGCCATATGAACACTTTCATATTAACCTTATTCATCTTTATCACAACTAGTTCAAATGACTCAAATGAAACTAGTTAGAGAGTTGTTTAATTGTTTATATTCTCATAGAAGTATACAGGACACAATTGACGCAAAATCGATTTTGATTCACTCTAATCATTTCATGAACATTATAGCCACGATTTGTAAAAGATTGCATTCCTTAATTTAAAAATGTATGAGTTCATGAACAAACCGATTTTAGAACATAACCTACTCAAGTACGCAAACGGGTACGCATACTTAAGTAGCCGGACTGAGTTTGGTTTCACCAGTACGCGAACGTGTACGCATACTAGTACACTTCCAAACTCTAGCAGAAATTCACGGAACCTGAATTTCCGCCAGTACGCGTACGGGTAAGCATTCTTAGTTCCCGGACTTCCATTAACCAACCAGTACACGTACGGGTATGCATACCATGGTTCACGGACTTGGACTTTACACAAATGTGAATACACACACTATGTTTATATCCAATCATGGTTACATGATCTAAACCCTCATTTCAATCATTGAAACATTCTTAGAAGACGGGAATAGCTATCTCACACAAAATATTAGCTTCGAAGCAATTTTCAAGCGATCGAATGATCAATACGAAACCTTCCGAGTCTACACCAAATGATTGTCTCACACAAATCATGTTTGATGTTACAAGGCGATTTTCACATGATTATCTTTTGACTTGCCTCAAGAATAAAAGATAAACTTGGTTAAAGAGAAAGCTTACCAGCACATATTTCGAGAAATAGATCAGCGAGATAAACTCGGCTCGAAATATCAAATGTGTATAATTGAAGTTTATATAGCAATACGACTTTTGTCTCAAATAGTTGATATAGTAGATAGACTTTTGAGTGATAGATGAGTTCAAGTCTCCACATACCTTTTATTGATGAAGTCCCACAAGTTCCCTTGACTAGTTCTTCGTATTCATTCGATGAACGTCGTGAAGTCTAAAGCTCAACTACACTTACTATCCTAATCCGAGACTTACCTATAAGTAGACTAAAAATCAAGACTTACAGTTTTGGCAACTAAACTTGACAAACAAGCTTAAGATAACAATGGTTGCGAGTTCGACCGAGCAGTGCTCTAACAGACTTATTCTCATAAACACTGGGAAGTGTACATTTTTGGCAAAAGTATTTTCACCATTATGAAGAAGACGGTTCCTGTGGATATTTCTAGCTGAGTGACCTTGAAAACCCTCTTTATGAAAGTTCTGGTTTTCTGTAGGAATGAAATCCATTGTAGATGTCGTAAGACTATTGAAAATGCGAGGGTACCCAAATACACCACAATCTTTAATTTATCCACCTATAAGTCCTCTTACCGAAAGTGATTATCTATGGACAAAGTCTAGACAATACGATAAATGGGTATTCACACTTTGTGTGATCGTCTATAGATACGAGATCGAGACAATACAACAATCAAAGTGTGATTACTTGATAATAGGTTCGGACTTAACCAAACTCTATAGGATCACTATCAAGTAAAGCGCAGTTAACGTTTGTGTAATTTACTTTAAATATAATAACAACAATTATAATTGAAGAAAGGAAAAGTAAATTACACATCAAGATTTTTTTAACGAGGAAACCGCAAATTGATGAGTGCCAAATAGTGCATATTTATACACCTTTTTATTGGCATTTTACTCATCTTTTGTTCTCATAAATCAGATATTATCCCAGATTCTGTGTTTTCTTTGTTTTCGAGAATAAATATTTGTATTAATTAATTTTGTGTTTTTAGGTAATGAATAAAGCTCGGAGAATCTGAGGAGCCAAAAGAGCGAAGAATTGGAGTCGAGCATCTATGGAGTAGATAGCCAAAGCCCGCGCGCGAATTAGTTACAAACCAACAAGGAAGACATGGGCTAGAGCTACCCACGACCCGGATCCGAGCCCGTCGCTTCTGAGACGTTGAGATTTCTTTCTCCCTCATCCAACGGTCTCTGCTTCCACGTGCATCGAAGATCGCTGCTCCCGTGCTACACCAGATCACACCAAAACCGCCAACCAACCTGAGCCGTGCGATCTTTCATCCTCTTCATCCGACGCTCGCCGATGCCTTCTCATCATCTCTCGCTATACCCGCCTCACACTGAAGAGCCCTATATATTCCCATTAACCAAACCCTAACTCATTTCTCTTCTTTCTTCTCTCCTTCTCACCGACAGAGCTCGCTCCGCAACTCGCTCCTCCCCGACCGAGCCCCTGCACCACCACCTCCATACCCCGCCGTGAGCCTCACCGCCACCATCACCTTCCCCGACACCAGCCAACAACTCCTCTAACTCCCTCACCGCCACCCTAGCTTCATTTGTGTCCATCCATAGCTTCTCACTTACCCTAGAAGCTAGGATTGAGACAATTGAAACTAGGGTTTTCCTGTGATCGATGCGGAGCAAAGTGACAAGAGGAAAGCTCGATTCAGAGCCGAATAGAGCATGGGTTTGCCTTCACTTTTTGATTTAATTTTTATTTTAATTGAATTAGGGTTAGGTATTTTGGGGGAAACCTTGCATGTATAAATAGGAGGAGTAGAGAGTGAAATTGGGCATGCTGGACTAGCCAAATTGCTTCACTTAGGTTTTATTTTGTGCTTTAATTGTTTTGTATCATGTTTTAGTTCAAATTGCTAGGGTTCAGATGAAACCCATAATCTATTGCTAATGTTGGTTTATATTTTGTTAATTGTTCTTGATTGTGCTTTAATGCTTAGGATACATTTAATCTTAACACCTCAGTATGTTACTTTCACAGTGTATGTCAAGCATCCACTGTAGTCAGACTATTTCCATGTTGTGTGTGTTGCAATTCATACCTCATTGCTTGTGATTGATCCTCAGACTAGTTGTGCCCTGAGAAGACAACTAGTACTTGGGAGAGATACCCTAATTGCGATTAGATATCCATCTTAGGATAAGTTTGATCACCTGAGTAATGAAACTGATTTGTGATTAGCTGTACTTTGACAAGACAGCTAATACTAGGAATTAGTTGATTGCCTTAGCTGATAGTAAGCTATCCATTGAGACCCTGGATGAATGGCAGACTTGCCATTATAAGGGACGAGAACATGATCAAAGTTGAACTGACTTAGCTGAGATTGGGTGGTGGATTCGACACCCTAGTATCTCTATCTGTTTACTTCTTTGCCTTAGCTTAGAGTCACCACACTACTACTCAGCCGTTTCGGCACAAACACTTTTGTTACCTTGTCACTACACCATATCAGTTGAAACTCGTTTAGAAAGCCCTTAGATCACACATAGAGCACCACAAGTCTCTGTGGTTCGACCCGCACTTGCTCAGTCCTACAACCAAGACACCGTGCACTTGCGGTTATCACCGTAGGCCAATTTATTTACCCATCTTTCAGGCCTATCAAGTTTTTGGCGCCGTTGCCGGGGACTTGGCGCGTGCCCTGTGTTCATTGGCTCGCTTCACTGTTTTTCAATTATCCCTGTATATACATGTTTTGTTTTGTTTCTTTTAACTCTTTGATTATTATAACTTAGCATATTAGTGTAACTTAGATTATCATATTAGTGCACTTAGCTGTAGTTTCCATTTCTACATTTTTACCTTGCATTCTCTTAGTGCATTGTTGCATATTGAATCAGTTTTTCCCTTGTGACAGTCCAATTCTCAGGCTTATGCCAGAGTTTACTCTCTTTGCTTTAACTGTGGAAACTAAATTCTATGTTGAGCTACAGGTACCTACCGGTGCTGCTGAGCAAGCTGTTAAAGCTGAGCCAACCCAGGGAAAGACAAGGAGCGGCACAATATATCTGTTATGTCCTGTGCCGGTTGGTTGTTCTAAAACTTCAATGTACCTCATTTTTTATAAATGATAATTCATGTTTCCTGATAATCTAGCTGCTTAGCAAGGTACTTCCAAACCCCTTGCAATATAGAGTACCATCTTGAGCGTAACCTGCAATATCTGAAATGTGTGCATAATTCAGTGACACTTGAGAAAAATGTATGTTTGCTGAAACCTGATTGCCCTGTGTGCTCTGTGCTTTGTGCTCTGTTTGCTGATACCTGATTACCCACGCCCTGTGTTCCCTGGTAGGCTTGTGTGCTCTGTGCATGGGAATTTAGATTTGTGAATTGTGAGAGCATTAATCTTGTTGCCTTAACAAGCACCAACTCCAGCCCTCGTATTTGTGAGGTTGGGGTGGGGATAACCCAGTTGGCTGCAAGACAAGTGAGGTCAACTGAGATAGTTGATGCCTCAAGCTTTAACCTTCATGTATGCTCAACCTTGTACTAGCTCCTGATAGCTGCTGAGCTTTGTTGACCTGAGCATAACCTGTGCAACCCCCCCAACCCCCTGAAGCTGTGGGGCTTTGTTGCAACTGGGCCATCAATCTAAACTGAGCCCACATAACCCACAGCAATCCTGGGATGCATAGGTTGAAGCCCAAATACTGGGCTTGCACTCTGCATAACCAGAGCCCACCATCAATCTGGGTTGACTGCCCACACCAGCTGGGCTGTCTGCATACACTGCAACCCAATCACCTGGGCTGCTCACAATCAAATTGTGCACTGGGCCTTGCACAACAACTCAACCCACATCTGTTGGGCTGTGCATATAACTAACATAACCTGGGCTCTGCTCCTGAGTAAACCAGCCCACATACTGGGCCATTCAATCTGAGCCCAACTCAACCTAAACTGGGCTGTGCAGTTTTCACAAATCCTGGGCTTCAAACAACAAAATCCCAAACAAACCAAAACCAAATTGAGCCCACAACAACCTGGGCTTCCCACATAAACCAAAGCTCCCAACAAAACCAAATGAATCCCATTGAAACCAAATCCCAATAAACCAAAGCCCACATAAACCAAACTAAACTTTGAGTTCAATTTGAGTACTAAATCATGTCAGGATTCTGGTCTGCATCTGGGGATGGAAACAAATCCATTAGAGAGCTTGCTTGCGGGCACGCTTCACCATATGAAACCCCCATAGACCATAATGATTTTAGGGCATATTATGAGCCTTCTCAGGGCCCTGACCTTGAGTACTCATACCCTAACCATCATGAGCACATGTATCAGTCACCACAGTGGGGAGTTGAACAATTTTATACTCCCCCGACTCCTTGTTTACAATCACTAATGGAAACGCTCATGGAACAAAATGCTAGGCTTGAACTGAATGCAATACATGACCATCCATATAGCAACATGCATGATCATCCCTTCTCTAGTGAACAATGTGCACAACCATTTAATGATTATTCATATGAAACATGCATACCCACTATTGAAGACTCTCCCTCCATTGAACAATGTCACATGTTCTTAAAGATGAACCTGATTCATTTGGAAGAAGAAGAATGGAAGGCAGTTCATGATAGAATGATTATTGTCCCTAATAAAGAAAATCTTGAAAATAGTGTTTCTCTTCCTACTCATGCAACTAACACTGAATATGAACTTAATCTAGAGGAAAATGAGTACACTAGAAATGCTAATAGGGAAATACATTTTTGTTATGATGATGATGATGATGAATATGATATGTTAGAAGAGCATGTGTATGCAGATAATATGATAGAATCTTTGAGTTCAGAGACGTTAGGCGTCTCTTCTGTGAACCCTATGAATGACACTTCTTCTAACATTCATATATGTGATATTGATTCTGAGCTTAGTTTTGTGAAATTCTTCAGTGAATGTGAGCATGCTTCACAACTTGTTTGTGACTTAGGATAGGATGAATCTTCTGTTGACACTAATGTTCTTTTGGATCATGATATTATTGTTGTGTCTGATTCCCTGCCCATATCACAATATGTTGCCTGCTCTGATGACTTGGTGATTGATGAATTGCTCTATGCTGGTGAACATGATTTACCCTCTTCTGACCTTAGGAAAGTGTGTGATGGTACAAATGATTTTATACATGAAAATAACTTGGATGTACCTAACCACTCTCTTAAGTCACAAATTGAAACTCCTCCACCCAACCTAGGTGTAGTTTGTCACAAAATTGCAAAACCAACTTTTCTAAAAATGCCTAATCTAGGCCTAGAGCTGTGTGCTTCCCAAGTCCTCTTGGACTATTTTGCATCAAAGTATAACACTCTTAAGGATCCACAGTTGGAATGTGTATGTCTGCCTGTTATTAGCAAAACTCATTTTGAGTTAGACCTTTTGCATGATGTACCTTTAAAGTTGCAAGATTTTGTGCCCCCAAACACACCCGTTCACAAGTTTAGGTTTGGGGGAAACTCTTTCACATTTGCAGTCTTACTTGCACTCTCATGTTATATTTGTGTAAGATTGTTGATGGTTGTACATATTGTCTTTTGGGTTGATCCTCAACTCTTTAGACTGTTGGTTTATGGTGAATTTTCATTGTATATATCCAGTAGGACTTGTTAAATTTTATTTTCTTGATTCGGTTGAGTCTTCTTGCACATATATTATGCTAATCCGATATGATCTCCGTTGAGAATATTGGATTCTAGCCTTGACGAATGAAGCTCAACCTTGCTTCCGCCGACATTTCCGGTAATCTCTTCCCTTTTCTCTTTTCAGCATAGTTCTCATGGTATGTGACTGTTTAAATTTTTCCTATCTGTTGACACATTGAGGACAATGTTTGATTTAGGTTTGGGGGTGCATTTGCATTTAGAGTTTTTAGTCTTTTTAATCTTTTATTTTCATTTAAAAAAAAAAAAAAAAAAAAAAAAATTTCAAAAATTCAAAAATTCAAAAACTTTTTGCAAATAAAAACCTCCAACTTTTAGAGATTTTAGAGTCACTAGCATGCTTCTAGCTATGTTTACATAGAGATTCTGACCGAAATAATGTAACTTGGAAGTCTAGGAGAACGCAATCGGGTTCCTTAGTTGATTAGAGCGTTAAAGTTGGATTTAACCATACCGGAGGGCTAATTAGGTCTTTGTTTAGATATTCGGTAGTAGAATTGTGATCACCCATAGTGGAGACTACCCAATTTACATCAAGTGAGGCACCAACCTTCAAATTTTTGCAACTTTCTAGAAAAAGTGTTAGAGTGTGTGTCACCGCACGTAAATTCCGGGTAGGAATGGTGAGCTACCCAACTTCGCACCATTTTCAAAGACTACTTTTGATCTCTTGAGTGCTAGTTTTTGTCAATCATGAGGGTGACGTCTAAAGATGAAAACTCCTTCTAAATACCGATTTGTAGTTAGCATCATTCTCTCTCTCAATCAAGCCAAGACCCATAGAAACACATCATCGTCAAAGAAACGGAGCATCATCAGAATATGGAAAGAAAAATTGATATAGTCCAAGGTTTATGTGCAACAAAGAAAAAGAAAAGAAAATAGGATGAGAATTAATAAAATTTATAAAATCAAGACAATACAAGTTGTGGAAAAATTGAGTGATAAAGTCCTTTGTCCATGGAGTTAGTTGTGTCATTATTTGTATTTTTATTTTCACTTTTTGTAATTAAAAAAAAAAAAAAAAAAAAAAAAAAAAAATTATTGTAGTTTATTTTTGCTACCACCATGGTAAAGAAGAGTTCAAAAAGAAAAATCCAAACAACAAGGAATTTGAGTAGAAAAGTTAAAAATTGTCAAGTTTTGTGAAGTTTAGAAGTTCGTCATCAACATTTGAAGACCGAAGACCGAAGATTGAAGACGTTTCTATGGTTTCTTATGAGAGAGTGATATTAATTGCCGATCGGGTGAGAAGTGAGTGAGTACTCCCACCCCTTACTAATGGTTGATTTTCCTTTCTTAGAGATCATTAGAAAAAGAGTCTTTAGTCCACACCTTTGTGGAGTCTCCAGATTTTACTTGGAAGGTTATCCTTCTTACCTACAACGTGTGCAAGATTTCTCTCTTTATTCCCGCCCGCACACATGAGAGACTAAAAAAGCAATCTTTTTGAGTGCAATTATCATAAAACCCTAATGGTGAGGCAGAAGTCGAGGCTTATGATCACAATCGAATCCGAATTCTTTCATATGGTATGGTTACTTCTCGCTCGGGACTTAAGGATGAGAAGGCGTTCTTCGATAGTTCTAACTTGTTACTAGCATGCAGAAACTCTATGTCCTCATAGCTTCTTGGAGGCTTGAGACTCTTTTACACTCGAAGTTGGAGAAGGTTTTGTGGGTACACCTCTGGTAAACCCTCACGAGACTACAACTCGTCCACTAGGGACACCTAGGGGTTTAAAGGCTTAGTGCATACGCTAAATGCATTCGAGAGACTGCGACGGGGGTATAGTTAGGATTTCTTAATTTTTGTTTCACTTGAGGACAAGTAAAATTCAGGTTTGGGGGTATTTGATGAGTGCCAAATAGTGCATATTTATACACCTTTTATTGGCATTTTACTCATCTTTTGTGCTCATAAATCGATATTATCCCATTCTCGTGTTTTCTTTGTTTTCGAGAATAAATATTTGTATTAATTAATTTTGTGTTTTTAGGTAATGAATAAAGCTCGGAGAATCCGAGGAGCCAAAAGAGCGAAGAATTGGAGTCGAGCATCTATGGAGTAGATAGCCAAAGCTCCGCGCGCGAATTAGTTACAAACCAACAAGGAAGACATGGGCTAGAGCTACCCACGACCGGATCCGAGCCCGTCGCTTCGAGACGTTGAGATTTCTTTCTCCCTCATCCAACGGTCGGTTTGCTTCCACGTGCATCGAAGATCGCTGCTCCCGTGCTACACCAGATCACACCAAAACCGCCAACCAACCCGAGCCGTGCGATCTTTCATCCTCTTCATCCGACGCTCGCCGATGCCTTCTCATCATCTCTCGCTATACCCGCCTCACATCGAAGAGCCCTATATATTCCCATTAACCAAACCCTAACTCATTTCTCTTCTTTCTTCTCTCCTTCTCACCGACAGAGCTCTCGCTCCGCAACTCGCTCCTCCCGACCGAGCCCCGCACCACCACCTCCATACCCTGCCAGAGCCTCACCGCCACCATCACCTTCCTGACACCAGCCAACAACTCCTCTAACTCCCTCACCGCCACCCTAGCTTCATTTGTGTCCATCCATAGCTTCTCACTTACCCTAGAAGCTAGGATTGAGACAATTGAAACTAGGGTTTTCACCCACAGTCGATGCAGAGCGAAGTGACAAGAGGAAAGCTCGATTCAGAGCCGAATAGAGCATGGGTTTGCCTTCACTTTTTGATTTAATTTTTATTTTAATTGAATTAGGGTTAGGTATTTTGGGGGAAACCTTGCATGTATAAATAGGAGGAGTAGAGAGTGAAATTGGGCATGCCTGGACTAGCCAGTGCTTCACTTAGGTTTTATTTTGTGCTTTAATTGTTTTGTATCATGTTTTAGTTCAAATTGCTAGGGTTCAGATGAAACCCATAATCTATTGCTAATGTTGGTTTATATTTTGTTAATTGTTCTTGATTGTGCTTTAATGCTTAGGATACATTTAATCTTAACACCTCAAGATATGTTACTTTCACAAGTGTATGTCAAGCATCCACCGTAGTCGACTATTTCCATGTTGTGTGTGTTGCAATTCATACCTCATTGCTTGTGATTGATCCTCGACTAGTTGTGCCCCGAGAAGACAACTAGTACTTGGGAGAGATACCCTAATTGCGATTAGATATCCATCTTAGGATAAGTTTGATCACCCGAGTAATGAAATCGATTTGTGATTAGTCGTACTTTGACAAGACGGCTAATACTAGGAATTAGTTGATTGCCTTAGCCGATAGTAAGCTATCCATTGAGACTGGATGAATGGCAGACTTGCCATTATAAGGGACGAGAACATGATCAAAGTTGAACCGACTTAGCCGAGATTGGGTGGTGGATTCGACACCCTAGTATCTCTATCTCTGCATTTACTTCTTTGCCTTAGCTTAGAGTCACCACACTACTACTCAGCCTGTTTTGGCACAAACACTTTTGTTACCTTGTCACTACACCATATCGGTTGAAACTCGCTTAGAAAGCCCTTAGATCACACATCGAGCACCACAAGTCTCGTGGTTCGACCCGCACTTTCTCAGTCCTACAACCAAGACACCGTGCACTTGCGGTTATCACCGTAGGCCAATTTATTTACCCATCTTTCAGGCCTACCACAAATGCAGAAAAACCCCGGGTCCTAGCCCAGAATTGAATACTCTCAGAATTAAGTAGCTATACAAAATCTAAACCAACTTCGTATAGTTGATACCAATCAACTAACCCTAGTTCACTTAGTTTCTTCAGTATCCCTGCGCTTCCGACTTCGATGAGTGCATGCACTGGAACAATTCCTTTGGATCGTATTCCAAACAGTAAAGGAACAACAAATCTGTTTGGTAACAACTCTATTGATTCTTTAAGATAAGATATCTCAAGTCATATGCAAAGGCTCTTCCGTTTAAACTAATAAACTCCTTTGCATGGTTAGATCAATCCAACCGCTATTACCTAAGTAATAAGATTCGGATTTGTAACAATCAAAATAGATATCAAGAGAACTATTAGGTGTTACCGATCTCACACAACTAATCAATCGAATAAATGCGATTCTAGTTGGATCCCAACCGATCAAGGTTCGTGCTACACAAAGATATGAGAAACCAATAAGAAATCTTCTTCATCTTCTTTAATCTTCAATTAAACCTGCACAACACCACTTGAATCTCTTGTGATCAATCACGCACAGAACGAAGCCTGTTAACAATGGATTATCACAAGATGTCTTTAGATCGACAAATAGTTCTAAAGATCCCGTCGATACTTCGATCTAGTTTCAGTGAATCTTATATCAGAAGAGAAGATTCTCAAGAATAAACAAACTAGGTGCAATCAAAGTTCAACAACCGTTAGTCAATCAAATCAATCGAAAACTAATAAACTACAATTATCAAGTTTCCCACCAATGGTACTCGTAGAGCTTCTTGATCCCACAGAAGTCTTTAAACGAGCAGTCTTAAGAGATTTCGCCTAATTAGGGTACTTTCCTCTCCGGATAGACGGCTCCACCAGAAACAACAAAAAGATGAATTTTTCCTGGCTCTTAGGATAGTTTGCTAGAAATGCAAACTTAGGTATTTATACACCAAGGATGTTTGGATACCAAGGAATTTCCAAAACCGAAAGTATTCTCAAGATATGCAATAAATTCCCATTCGGTTTTCATAATTCCAGGAAATGTTTTGTCCAATATTTTCCGAAATCTCTCAATAGAAAATATCCAATTAGTAAATACACATTAATAATTTTTATTCTCTAGAGATATGCATTTAATTGCTGGTAATTAACAACCTTAATTAAAAGATTCTTAATTTTTTTGGTACGGGATCTCCTTGAGTAATTAAGGAATATATTTGAACAATAAAAGATAAGAGTTACTGCTTGTGTTCAAAGTATGTTGACATCTTTTCTTCGTAAATCCTCTTTCATATTTACAATCTTGGAATCGATTAAACCACACTTCCAAACAAGTTTTGAATTGGTTCATCTATATTCCAAGACAACTATGTGATTGATCAAATATCAAATCACATTCATGGGTTCAATCGGTTCTACCAATCACTGGGATCGGTTATAAATTAATATGGAACACTTGTGATCGGGCACACAAGTTACCAGGACCGGTTACATCAGTTACCAGGATCGGTTATGTCAATTACCATGACCGGTTTCCATATACACATGGTATTGCTTGTGATCGGTCACATCAGTCACTAGGATCAGTTACACCAATTACTAGGACCGGTTACACCAATTACAAGGATCGATTACACAACTCTTTGTGATCGGTCACACCAATTACTAAGATCGGTCACACCAATTACAAATATCGATCATACCATCTCATGTGATCACTTAGGATCGGTTACACTAATTAATGAAAACTAGTCATACCAAATCATAAGTCAGGCATTGTGATTAGTAATACCAAGATACATAACAAGTTATGATTGCTTCTACCATCTCACACATATTGGTAATCTAAAGATTTGCAATGAATAACAATACCAATAAGCCTAGTGATTTCCCTTTCGATTCATAAAACAAGTTCATGAATGTACTTCCTTTATACAAATGTAAAAAATTGTTTCCTAGGATGAAATCTTCACCTTTACCCATTCACATAATCATCACAGCATTCATAAGATTACGTCGATGCCATATTTACGAAGTTCAAAAGATAACCATTATACTTCGTAGTCTAATTCCTTAACACTATGATCATATGATTATGTCTCACTACTAGAGTAACATATTCATTCACAGCTTCGCAGTTATGTTTTCAATATAGCATGACTTGAAAGATACGTTAGGAATGAAACAGTTCAAGTCAATATTACTAACCTCAAGATGAAGGATGATGTCGTCGTTGTAGCTCGTTACTTCTTCACGTTCTCCAGGTCTTCGAGTAATACTTGTATGTCTAAATATTCCCAGACTTTCTAGTCTAACCTATACTAAGTTGTCTCTAGTACATAATCAAGCGACTCTTAGATGAGTTTTGATTCACTAAAATATGACAACCAAACTTGACATACTAACGCTTGGTGGGTTCAACCGATCTATACTCTAACAACTATTTACTCTGTCGACTGTAAAAAGAAGTAGATTTTGAAAATCAGAAATCTCTTTCTTTCTAGCAAAAAAATGTAGAATATTATGATTCATTTTCCCACGGAATGAACAGGATCGTGGATAAGAAACTTTTGATGAATCCCCTTGACTCAGAGCCTTTTCAGTTATCCACAAGTTACGCAAACGTTTCTTAGCGGATAATTTCTTAGGAGAATTTTTCTCCATGCTAGGTAATACTTCATGGGTATTAGAAAAAGGCACTGAAGAAGACTTACTCACTAAAATAGAGTTTTTGTTTTTCAAGGAGTTACACTGTTCTTGAGCTAGGAACAGGGATGCAACAAGTTTTTCTTTTTCAACACTGCAGCTGTTCAATTCTGATGAATGAGACTTGATTAAACGTTCTTCTCTGGTTGAGTCTTCTTTAACCGTATCTTCAAGCATACTAATATTTTCGCGCTGTAGAGTAGTTTCTTGAACAAGTTTTTCGATATTGTTAGAAAAAAACTTAGTGATACTATAGAGTTCTCGTTCTCTATCCAAGGATTTCTCAAGTTCATCAGTAAGCTGACCATTTTTTTCTTCAAGAGATCTACTTTTAGAAGCTTGAACATCAATAATCTCAGCATCCTTTTTTAAAATTCTGGTGAGTTCCATCTCAGATTCTGATATAGTGTCAACTGTCACTTTAGAGGGAATGATATCAGAATCTGATAGCATAATTCTACCTTGGGATTCGGAAGAATCTGCTAGGAATTATCCTTTGAGGTAAGCCCAAGACATTTGGAATAATCAAAAACTTTGGAAGACATTTATATGTGCGTTAGAAAGAGATAAACTTCTGTCCACAGAAATCAGATTGCTACAAACACAGACTTATGAGGTCTTAGCGTGTTTGCCTGCTCTGATACCAATTGAAAAAGCGGGGGTACAACAACCACACCCAATATTTCGTTCGGAAATCTGTATGGACTAAACTCCAATATAATTCCGAGAGCACCAACTTAAAAGCGAGCTCTATCAAGAAAGATATCAAAGAGCTTTATCTCTATTTCTCACTACAATCAGCAAATCAAACATATAGAACTCTATGAGCCTGGTTGATATGAGAAACAACTTGGACGGTACCAAAGACCAATGTGTCAATCAATTTATATCCAACAAATAAGATCGGATTTATCAACTGATTAAACTACGCACAGCCTGTGATATTTCAATTATATATACAAATATAACGCGGAAAAGAAATAACACAGACACCAAATATTTTGTTAACGAGGAAACATCAAATGCAGAAAAAACCCGGGACCTAGTCCAGCTTTGAACACCACACTTTATTAAGCCGCTACAGACACTAGCCTACTACAAGTTTAACTTCGGACTGGAATGTAGTTGAGCTCTAACCAAGTCTCACACCGATTAAGGTACAATCGCGTTCCTTATGCCTCTAGAACTATGCCAGAATCTTCGCACTTGATTCCCTTAACTGATCTCACCCACAACTAAGAGTTGCTACAATCCAAAGTCGAAGACTTATAAACAAATCTGTCTCCCACAAATATGTTTATTCTTTATTCTATTTTTGTTCTGTCTTTTGATAAAATCAAGGTGAACAGGAACCAATTAATAATCAGGTCTTATACTCCAAAGAGTAGCCTAGAAATATCAATCACCTCACAATAACTAAACTATATGGTGGTAGAAAAAGTTACTGCGGAATCACAAAGTCTGAGACGAAGAACTGTTGTGATTACTTTTTATATCTTACCTATCGGAGATAAATCTCGAGCAAATCTTAGAGAAGATAGTACTCAATACGACAGAACAAGAAAGATCAGAATACGCAACTACAGAGAAAATAGTTGGATCTGGCTTCACAAATCCCAAGAAAGTCTTCAAGTCGTTAACCTATAATGGTTTTGGAAAAACCTAGGTTAAAGGAGAATCGACTCTAGTACGCAACTAGGAACACACAAAAGTGTGGGGATTAGGTTTTCCAGTTGCTAAAGCTTTCCCTTATTTAGTCTTTCAAATCAGGTTTGCTTTCAATCAAAGCTAAGATAGCTTAGTAACAAAGAATTCAATATTCACTGTTAGATGAAATCCTGATATAAGATTCAAGCTAAATCTGCTTAGAAATAAAGCAACTAATCTCCACCATTAGATGGTCTTAGCTTGTTACACACAAATGAAATATATATTCATTTAGATATGGCTAATGGTACCTAAACGTGTATATTGAGTTGGCTCAATAATAGTTAACCGAAGTTAGCCATATGAACACTTTTGTCTTAACCATATTCATCTAACACATCTAGATCAAATATGATGATCAATAAATCATGAAAGATAATCAAATGAATGTAATTGTGTTTCACATATATTTGTTCAATTGTTCACTATCTCATAGAAATATATATGAACCAACTGAAACAAAATCAGATTGATTCGTAATCGTACAAAGTACTTATACAAGAATCAATTCATGAACATTAAGCCACGGTTTGCAAAGATTGCATTCCTTAATTCATAAAT
The DNA here is from genome assembly GCA_023531295.1 of Papaver armeniacum. NCBI lineage: Eukaryota > Viridiplantae > Streptophyta > Magnoliopsida > Ranunculales > Papaveraceae > Papaver > Papaver armeniacum. Next base: position 398,178 of record JAJJWW010013336.1, read on the forward strand.
GTTTTAGTTCGTGAGTATGAGAATCATACTTAACCGATTTTAGAACTTAACCACTATGTTTGCAAACCAGGTATGCAAACAACAACTCCGGACCTTGGCATGTCCACTGTTTCGCATACAGTGTACGCGAACAGTACCGTCCTGCACTCCAACTCGGTGAAACCGTTCGCATACTAGGTACGCAAACAAGGTTCGCGAACCTTTACAGGTAAAACCGTTCGCATACTAGGTACGCAAACAAAGTTCCCGGACCTGAATTATGCCAATACAATTCGCATACTATGTACGCATACCATGTTGTATCCAGATATGGTTAGTTGTTCTAAACTCCCATTTCAATCATTGAAACATCCTTGGAAGACAAAAATGGCTATCTCACACAAACCATTAGCTTCAAGTGATCGAATGATTAATACGAAACTTTCCAAGTCGACATCAAATGATTGTCTCATACAAATCATGTAAGATGTTTCAAGGCAATTTCCATATGATCATCTTTTGACTTAATATTTAGTTTCCAACAAATAAATTGTCTCCGACTAAACTCGTCAAGAATATGATGAACATAGCTAAAGCAAAAAACTTCCAACACATATTTCGAGGAATAGATAAGCGAGATAAACTCGGCTCGAAATATCAAATGTGTATAATACAAAAATATATATAGCTATACGACTTAGTCTCATTAGAAGATAGAAAAGAATAGACTTATGAGTGATAGATCAGTTTTAGTCTCCACATACCTTTTATTGATGAAGTTTCTCCAAGCTATCCTTAATAGATCTTCTTCTTCAATTGGCGAATGCCATGAAGTCTAAAGCTCAACTACGCTTTGTATCTTAATCCAAGACATAGCTATAAGTAGACTAGAAATCAAGTATATAGTTTTGATCAACTAAACTTGACAAGCAAGCTTGAGATAACAACGCTTGCGAGTTCGACCGAGCAGTGCTCTAACAATAACGATATAAACTTTGCTAATAATTGACAAATTTAATCCCATTGAATTTATGTTTTTCTTTTTTTTTTATATAGGGATGTCTTGGTAAAAAAAAAAAACTAAAGTCCGTTAAGTCACCTGGATCTTCCTCTGCCTTGTAATCTAAATATACACATGATCCAAAATAAGTTAAGTTGTGACCCATACCTATGATGGACCGTATAGTTACGCCTCTGGGGCTATGTCCATCAGGCCGAAAATTCCCCGATGCGTCACTCGTATTGAAGTGATCGGGTCGTAAACCTTCAAGCTCACCGGGCAAATGCACGTTAATTTACCATTGCAAACATGTCTAGGAAGCGTGATGCCTTAAACGTAGCTTCCATACCTTTCCAACTTAACCTTGTTATGCGATAGGTGCAAGGACATAAACGCTGATGTCAATGGATTTTACAAGCATCAATGAATTCCGAGTACAGTCCAAGCATAAGGCATGGCTTGGACTTGCAAATAGGCAATTGCATTCATATTCCCATCTTCCTTACTTTGCTTCGTCATTGAGATCTAGTCGTGCCAAGAGTGCATCAGTCAGGATCATGACATTCTTTCCTTGCATCATCCTTGTGATGCAAATGACTTATGTAAGCTTCCCTAACTTGCATACCAGGTTAATTAGCTTCCTTTCCTGATCATGCCCAATCCACATGCATACATAGCGTAGCTTGATAAGCAATATGATCATCCATGGAACAAAATGCGACTACCTCATCAAGTGTGGCAACAATCATCTCTTCTATCAAATTGATGATCCATACGATATGAGTTACCATATTGTCGAGCCAGATTATATGAGTTATCAGAATGTCACAATCATCTCGTAATTAGATGATATGAGCGACAAAGTGCTGGAGTACTAGCGATGCAACTCATTGCGGATGCTTACGTACCCTCTTTCATGGGTCGAAAAAATCAAGCATATATCGTAGTTCATCCTCAAAGGGACTAATAACTAAATCCAACTCGTTTTGTAAGACCAAAGCAAAGCAAAACCTAGTCCATATAAACCAAAGGGTCTATCACAAGATATATACCAAATTGTACCTCACCGGCCAAGCTTTATAAGTTTAAGGATGCATTTCCGATAATGCATCTTCTACCTGCACCCCTTTCCAATATTTATCCAAGTAGAAAAAGGAGAAAGGATGGGCATGTACCAAGTTCACCTACTTTCACGACAACGAGTTTCGGAAATTGCAAAATAGTGGTGCATAACCGGTTTTGACCAAATATCCAACTTAAGTATTGCACCATAATGGTGCAATATCGCTCTTGGCCAGTCTCTTACTGGCGTCGCAATATCACTTGGCCAGCCTTCTACTGGCTTGATGCACCATTACAGTGCAACTTCTATTCTGGGCCAACATACCTTGCACCCACGACACAAGCTTGAGATGAAGCTTCATAACCTATCACGTAACCCATATTTATATTTATTTAATAACATAAAGCTAGCATCTTAACAAAATCCGATAATTATGTTACCAAAACCTGCCATTACAAGTTAAAAATTGTTCTGCAATCCAAATTTTCTTAAAGACTAAAATCTTCCGGCATGAAAGACCCAAAATTTGTCTTGTATCCCCATCTATCGTATGACATGTATAATTATCATATTTGTGACCCTAAAAGTTCTCAAGGACACGAAAACTTCTCCGGCAAGATGTGTACTATATACACAAAATTGGTTAAAAAGATCAAAAACAACAAATTTTGGGTGAAAAAGACATGTAAAATTTGATATTGTTCAAATGGACGAGAATGTAAAAATTGCCAGGACGTAAACAGTTTCATCCTACCCATTTTCAAATATTTTTTCTTATTTTTAATTTACATCAGAATGCATCCAATTTCATCCTCACTCTTTTTTAAGTTTAAGCTTGGATGAATCTAGTTTCATTCTTGCTATTTTTTTGGTGTCCATTTCACCCATACTAATTTTTACTCGTCCATTAGGACCATCTTTTAAAAATATTTGGACAGATGACCCATTTTCCGTACTATGTAACTCAAGATATGCGCCTCTTCTCGCGAACCATCTTGTTGCTCAGAATATACATTGTAATATGAAATTTGTCATTATAATTAACCTAGAATCGGTTCCATGATGCTCGTGACCCAATAACATCATGATGACCTAAATTAACGTTTAGGAACAAAAATATATTATGTGATCCAAAATATAACGAGTAATTTAAACCTAGCTCCCTTGTTTGCAAAAATATTATTTTAAAACCGAAATATGCTTCGTGGCCTAAAAAAGTAAAAATTGCCTCTTGACTCAAAGATTTGTACGTTAAACTAAACTTTTTCCCTTGTAACCTAATATCATTTGGTGACTCAAAATCTACTCCATAAAGGAAAGTACTCGTGATTCAAATTTGCACCATGATCCTAAATATATCAGTATGATCCAAAATTTCGTAAGCGACCAAAATATTTGCCCATGACCTGAAATTTTCACTCTATCCAAAATGCAACAGTACAATACATTTGCGCGTGACTGAAAATGGACATCAAAATTTGAATTGTGATCTAAAATGTGATATTGTGGCCCAATTTTTCACGCCATAATTTCTTTAGGGAGTCAAAAACTTATTTGTGCCGCTAAAATTTACAAATTATCATTTGAAATTTTGAACCAAAAATTGCTTATTCACTGCCCCAAATTGCCTAGTGAACCAAAATCTCCTACTGTGATCCTAAATTTGCTTCGTGAACCAATGCAACTGTGTGCCAAAATATGGCATTGTCACTAGAACTTTGCAAGCCACACAGAGGATATACCTCATGGTCCCATATGTGTGGCGGGTTCCATAATCTTCTTTTTACCCATTGTTAAGATGTGAATCGTGATCCAAATCTGCATCATAGCCGATATTTATTTATACCTTTATCCATATCTGCATTATAATGTTCGAAAATAATATGCATTGTTACTAAAATCTTCCAGGAAACTCAACTCAAATTGTCTGGATAATTAGTCCTATGTTGCATATTTATCCGTAAGTTGTATGCATGTGCGTGCCCTTCCAGGCCTGCCTGCAACAACAAAAGAATCTTGCCAAACTCGAATCCCTACTTCTATGCTTTGAATAACAGGGGCAGTTTTTACTTCAAGTTCAATATATTAGGCCATCTATGTTGCAGAACTGGTCCTTTTTAGTAGGCAGATTTACTTTCCTAATTAACACGCATATTTGGACATAGCCAAAGAAATATGTTGGATCTTAACTAATTGCCATTGTAACCAAATTTTATCGAACAATCAACTTTATTTATATACCGTACATTGTATGTTGAACAAATCCTTAAATTAATAATAAAAAGAAAAACAGTAGCCTGGTGTGTATTTAGGTATAACTGCAGATAAAGAAATGTTTAGAGAATATGAATGAATGATGTAATATGTTGATATTTACAAATAAAGAAGATCAGGGATACCATGTTACATAAATAGTGGTTCATTCATCAAACAGTTAGTATGGTGAATACCAGTATATATGCTATGGCGATTATACAAAATAAATGCCAAGGGAATGTTTCTTCAACATCTCCCCCACTATACATCTATACCTCTGTGGGAAATAAAGGAAAACATCGGGAAGAAGAAAACAAATAATGAAAAAAGAAAAGAAAATCGCATTCATCCAAAAGAAGCAAAAAATTAAAATAATAATCTAACCCCATTATTCTCTTTCGCCGTTTTCTTCCTTCTCAAAACTATTTGGTTCCTCCTTTGCGTAACCATGGCCTAACTTTCTATCAACGTGTAATCATCCTAATTATTCTTTTCTTCTGTCCGGGCTTGTATCTGTTTTCCTTGTTCTTCCAGGACCAAGGATTTTTCTTGCTGCAGTAGCTTAACATGTCAGTGGTACTATGGGGTCACCTGATTTGAGTTCTGCCAAGAGAAGATGCTCCTATTTCGCTATCAGAGTTCTGAATTAAGAGCCAAACACAGAAATGAGATCCATATTTATAGGATTAGCTGACATGAAAATGTGGGCATATATTTTTCTTTGGTCGCATGAAATGTTTTATGGAACAGGTCTCAATTTGTTGCTCTAGTGGTTGATTTATAGAATAGTGCCATGCAGAACAGGGAGTTACATCTACAAATTATTGAATAAAGAGGCAAGAACATACTTGAGATTTTGGAGAAGGAAATACATTCCAGAACCTAAGTGTTTCATCGCCTGCTCCTGTAACAATTGTCTGAAAGCAAAGCAATTTTAATTTTAAGATGAGAAAATCTACAGATAAACATAGGATAAGGAAATTTGCCGAGTTTAGTAAGTAGTGTGAGCTTAAAAACTACCTGTCCATCAGGGGAAATGGCAAGATATAGAACCCTGTATGTATGACCAGTAAGGGTAGCCAGCTGCATTACCAACAAAAGAGTAGATGATTAATTTATTTATCATGTGGTTCTGGTTTTTCAGTGAGATTATAAGATTACTAATTCACATACCTTTGACATGGTAGGATATCTCCAAACAATAATCTGGTTTTGAGAGTAACCATGCGTGCTGACTAGTTCGTTAACATTTTTAGACCACACAAGATTGCAAACCTGCATTGCAGTTGTACAACTTCATTAGCATTATAGTGGTAGTACTTTCATTGTTTTGTGTTGACGCTAAGAGGTTGACTACAAAATGTACATGCAGTGATACCTTCCCAAAGTAGTACTGCATCGTAATCAACAATACCACAGGGAGTGAATCCTAACATCACATGCATATATAGGTGAAATGCTCGGCCGAGTTCCATATATCGAGGAATGTCAAATGAGTCATAATATGACTTGCCTAACATGCTGTCCTAATGAAAATCTCGCAGCTAACTGATTTTTCATTTTCAAAGAGGATGAATTCTGTCCCTCGTGCACCATTATTAATTCATCTCAATACAACATGAAGAACACACCCCAAGTTAATAGGTTGTCTCTGACTATCCAGTACTAATATTATAATAATATATCATTTCTTAAGCAGAAGCAAAATGCGTAAAAATGAAAACATGAAATTGTTCAGGTCACCTGACTCCCAGTGTCCATGCAACTAAGGTGTGAATTTGTAGTTGTATTCCAAAAACGAATGCATCTGTCTGCCGTACTCACCACCGGATGCAAGAAGTCCATGTAAATGTGGGGACCATGCAATTGCTTTTACAGCAGCAGTGTGCTCACAATATTTCAACACTGGTTGTGTTGAATGTTGATTCCAAACAAACAGCTGCATGACAAATAGATGAATAAGTAAATACACCATTATGGTCCTCCCATTAAACAAGGAAATGATGAAGACCAACTCACCCTGTTATCATTTCCACCAGATGCTAATTCGCGGTTATCATAAGACCACTTCAATCCACAAACCTACAACAATTGTTGAAATATGATAAGTGGAAGTGATTTTATTTATTAATAAAAGAATAAAATGGATCTTGAAGTTTTAAAAGTTAAAATCAGCAAAAAAAAAACAAAAAAAACAGGCACTCCAAGATGTATCTAAGGTCCCACCTCTGACTTGTGACCACTGAGCTTACTAACAAAATCCTCTTGAGCACGAATATCACGTTGGAGAATACTCTTGTCACGGCTACCTGAAGATAATACAGATGAACTCCATGCAAGCGCACCAACACGTAATCGATGGCCTTCCATAGTCCTTACCCTCCTACAGCGTGATGCATCCCAAATCTACACAAATTGTAAGTACCACAAGGTGTCAATTCAACAGCCCTAGCATTAGATATTAGATAATGTGACCAGGTACTACGCCAGTCAAACAATTCTAAAACACCAGAAACAACAATAAAATAAAGAACAATGTGATATGATAGCAGTTCTGTAAAAAACAATGTGAGAGGATAATGAAAACCCGAACTTCTTCAACAAACACCACACATAGTTGAGAACTAAATCTAGTCTGACTGATCAGAACCAATCTTTAAGGACAGATATTAACAACAGTCAAACAGGAGATCAAATGAGTAAATTAGGATGGTTTGTGTTGTGAAAACCACAAAGTTGACAAATGCCACCCCCTTACAATTGAATATTCATGCTCCAGTTGTTTCTCATTCAATTATATGGTATACCAAACTTTTGTTCATATTTTCATACCCTCTACATTTTAATATATCCATTTCTCATTACGAAACAGAAGATGCTCTACCATGGAAAGGAAATGGGGTAATCTTTGATATCAAAATTTGTATCCAAATAAGGAGTTCTGGACATTAATGCAGTGAACATGACCCCATCATCAGAAAACACACATCCTAAATCAACGCAAACAAGGGATCCTTTATTTTTCCTCACTCACATGGCATTCTAAATGGACAACCAGAAGGTCCGTACTCTAATCTTTAGGTGAGACATCCTATCCATGTTCTCCTTCCTGTAAACAGTTGATTCTGCGTTGGAATTTCACTCACGTAAAACTCCAAATGGACAACCTGAAGGTAAACATTCTAATCTTAAGGGGCAATATTCTATCCATAATCTGATCTCCGATGTAGACAGCTGATTATTTGATACAGAAACATCAACTTAAGGCAATTTTCTGATCCTCAATGGGCAATGGCAACCACTTAAAGTACCATTTTGTCTGTACTCATAAATATACAAATTGAAATCCATGCATTTCGGCATGGGAAAAATGTCCAGATCTATCAGCTAGTATTTAATCGAAAGTTATTGGAGTAAATGTCAACTGTAGATGGCAAACCGAGAAAAGCTCGATCTTATTAATTATCTAGTTTACAAATCAAAGGAATGTAGTTACCTGGACTTTCCCGTTATTAGTTCCAACAGCAAGGTGTGTCCCGCGGTTTGCCCATCCAACTGAACAAACACTATCATCGACTCCCAAGTCACATAATTTAGTTACCTACATATATCAATGCAACACATAATTCAATCATCCAGTAATCGACACCCAGTGCCAGATAGAGTAGACCGAAAAAGGGCTGCTGTTACCTTACTACTGCAAGCATTCCACAAATAAACACAATTACCCAATCCAACAGCCAATACATTACTCGGTGACCAATCAACAAGATTTAGATAAAAATCATCTTGTAAAGCAGGAGCATCCAAAACCTAGCAACCAATAACAAACCCACATTTAAAAATCAATCCTTTCATCAGAATTTCACAAAAACAAATCCTAAATTCACCAAAAGAAACAATCATTTCACCTTGTAAGGGATCTGGGTATTTTCCATGGCGCCTTAGCCGGCGATGGAATTACACCAGGCAAAGCATCATCAAACCCAAATGGAGACAATGAATACATAGACTGTCTAGTTTCAGTCTTATACCTAAAAATATTTCTACTTGGTGGACTTAATTGAATACTTCTCCCATCTAAAGTTGAAGTCTTTTCAGGTGTTAATGGTGAAACAACACCAGAATCAGGACCAAATAAAACACTTTTTAATAAATTAGCATAAGTACCAGCCCCATCTCCACCACTACCACCACCACCACCTTCCGCCCCTGCCCCAGAACTGGAAGACGCTGCTGACGACGGAGATAAATCAAAAAGTGCAAAATTTGATCCAGATCTACTTGGTATAAATCTGTCACTATAAATTGTTCTTGACGGGGATGGATGATAACCTACTCCTACCATACGATCAATGTGTGAAGAATTGGACGAAGAAAACGAAGGGTTTTCTAAAGAAAGTGAACTTCTTGACATATTTGGTGGAAGATTTAATTCTGATGATGTTGATGATGAAAATGGTGGTCTTCTGCTAATTGATGACCTATTCTCAGATGAAGAAGATGGGGTTTGTGGGGGGATTTGATTATCACCCATGATTGATTTTGATTTGGGTATTTTGAGATCTCTAGAGATTTTGGGAATTAGGGGAATTGAGAAACCCTAGAGTGAGAGAGAAAGAAGAAGGTATTATTATCTTGTTGTCGAGTTTTGTTTTTCATCTTTCTTCTTTCTCTAGAAAGGGGTTACTACTGTTAATTATTTTAGGGGGTATTTATAAGAAGCGATTTTATTTTTCCCGGGAGATATTGGTAAAACAAATGCAAATAACTGTAATTTATTTCGACATGCGATGCAATTACTTCCCATCTTAACTTAAAGGCCCTTCTTGATGGAAATATTCTTATGCATGTTGGTCAAATTCGCAGCTACTTCGTTAGTCCATCGTTGCTGTAAATTTTCTCGAAGACCCTTGTTGATATATGGAAATATTTTCATGCATGTTCATCAAATTCGCAGCTACTTGGTTAGTCTATCGTTGACTGTAAATTTTCTTAAAGACCCTTATTGATAAATGAAAATATTTTCATGCAGGTTCGTCAAATTCGCAGCTACTTGGCTAGTCCATAGTTGACTGTGAACTTTTTTAGGTAACCGTCAAAGTTTATAAATACAGATTAAATTTACCGTGAAAATTCTCGACATAACAAATAACAACTTGAATTTTTCTTATTTTACTATATATGTAAACTTTTGTCCTTTTTTATATGTTTGCGCTAATTTTTTCACATTTCCACTGTCATGTCATCTTGGAAGCTTTCCTCAATAATGATAATTGTGTTATCGCAATGTTGTTTCTGTCGACTCGGTGTGTCCGATTCGGTCTAAATAAGTTTTAAATCGTCCCTTTTCTTCTTAATGTTCGGCTGGAGGTCTGACTCGACTCGGATATAAAATTGTACTTTCATCGGATACATATAGGTGACTAGTTTTAACGGCTTTCAATGATCTTAGAAATCTGGTGATATTTTTTGAATTAGATATAATAGTGTTTTGGGGTAAAAACTGATTCTGCTGTTTTTGGTAAATTTGGGTGTGTTGATGAGAAACGAATTCAAACCCTAAACAAATGTACTGCACGGGAGTAGTTTAGATTCGAGAGATCAATCTGTAAGACTCTGGCCTAAACCAAGAAATGGTCGTTCCAGATTCAATTCGGTCATAAGGTGAAGGAAAAGGGTTGATCTTAGGGAGGGAAGCGAAGAAGGTGTTTGAGATCAGAGTGTTGAATTATGAAGGTGTGGATGTTTATGACTTGTGTATCAGAAAATGGTTTCTGGCTACTTGTGTTGATAACACTTGTGTTCTCTCTGTTTTTGTTGAAATAGGTCGAAAACCTATTATACAAGTCATTTGAGCGCAACCCTGATCTCATAGGAAATAGACAAGATTAAGTAGTGGAGTTGTGTAAGAGGTGATGATCATTATGTGGTCACATCTTCACCCACTACTTTCACCGTTGTTAATCGTTCGTCTTTTCCTGACACGTTCTCATAATGGACGCGTTGCACGCCGCACGCTGTAAGCCGCCAGACCAATACCCCAGTAAGTATCCCCCAATTTGTGACATGTTTGATGTCTCGAATAAGTGGTTCAAGTCGTGGGACTTGCCGCGGAGAATAGCGTATGGTGCTATTAGGTGAAACAACTAAGTTGTTTATGAAGCCGACATAAAATATCGTATGTATTTGATGCACGTGAAGCATCGCATTTAAGCAGCTCAAATTAATTGATGCGTATGAAGCATCATTGTTTTAGAGCTTGATTGAATAAGTCGCGGATAAGCGTCTTAAAGGAGATAGCATGATTGACCACCTTTGGGTGATCGTTTGATGGCTCTAGGGACACGCCATCACTTGGTCGATCACTGCTCGTGGAGGAGAGGTGGCCGGTGATCATGGCGTCACCCTCCAGACTATCGATAATCTGATTTAAACCGTCCGACCAAGCTAGCAAAGTTGGTCGGACAAGATGATTTGCGGCAGTTGAATGCTGCCACTGATTATATTTTAGGGTTTGAAGCTGCACGGCCAACCCCTCTTTGGGCGAGCGTTCCGGGACATCGAGCCCTAGTTCTAACAGGCCGGTCGGCCATGTGTAGAGGTGGTTCAACGTTGATCACACTGACATCTTCGGGGTCGCCTAAGATTGAATCTAAGCCGCTCAACTAGGCCGGCGAAGATGGATGGTCGCGATTGATTTGCAACAGTAGGGCGTTGCCGCAAACGTAATTTTAGGGTTTTCAAAGCAGCGCGTTCACCCTACTTTGGGCGAACGATTTGATGCGCTCTGGTTTTGTAGTGGTCAGGTCGATCGACCAAGGAAGGAGTTGGGCCAACGGTGAACACGTCGGCATCTCTTTGATCGTTTGAAATGTGATCCAAGCCATCCAACTAGGCAGGCTAAGTTGGACGAACGTGACGCGTTTCGAGATTTGTCGGTCTCAATTCGTTTAAGCTATTTTATGCAGCGTGAACGCCCATGTTTGGGTCGGCGTTCGAAGCACTTGCGAATGAGGGGAATAAGACTCGATCGACTAGGGAACTAGTGGGCCCGCCGGTGGTCACTAAGGTGATTGCCTAGTTTCGCTAGGAAGAGTCTAAACTTGTTAAATCGCGTGGCCAAATCGTGTGGCCGTGATTATTTTTGAGACTGATATTAACAGTCTAGATTTTCTTTAAGAACAAATATGTTTTCGATCACGCTAACTTTAATTAAAAAAGTGTGTGAACGCGTTGATCTCCCAGAGAGCGATGTAGCATGTATGAGTATTTTTGTGCAGATCCCAACACTGGCACTTCGGGAGATTCATGCTACTCAGCTGAGAGTGAGCATTAATCGTCATGTCATGTCAATATTGAGAGTTCGACTGGGAACATAGCACATGTAAATACTAGGCAAGTCATGCATTAGTCAATAATCTTTGTGAAAATAGAATTCACAGAATATTTGGGATTGCTACTACGCGCACCATTCTGAGTGAATTTCATATTTATACTGAGTTGCTCAATACATATATATAAGTAAAGAGGTTTGAACACTCATTACTTTCGAATGGCCTTTATTCCTTTGCTGGATTACATCGCTAAATATAGGGTTTTACGACTTTGACCCTGAACTAAAAACCACCATCAACAAATAGCATCAGTTTTTTATTTATTTTTGGATATGACTCGTCTGAATCTGATTCATCTAGGTCTGACTGAAATCATTTAACTCATCTGGATTTGACTTATATGTTTGTTTTCTGAGTTAGATCTGACTCAACTGACTCAAAATTATGAATTTTAGTGGTTTGATCCATGCGTCAAGGGCATTTTATTTCCCGACTTAAATGGATCCGAATCATGAATTAGGTCTGGCTCACATCGCGAATCAGATCTGACTCAAACTAAAAAAACATACAGTTTGGCATCCGACTCGTGCTGAATCAGGACCCAAATCAGATTCAGACACTGAATCAGCAAAAAATAAACACCTTGTAAATGAGGTATCGGGGTGATAAGTCAGACTTAAGCGAGCCAGATTTAAACATGTATACTTATGATGCAACAACCTTAATTTTTACCAAGCTTCCTAGGGACTCCACCTTCACATGTTGCTTCTAATACACACTACCAGCCACGGCCCACAATAATGGACCTCAGTGGATGGAATTTTATTAAACATACAAGATCTTATCTAATTCATTTGTTTTTGTTTATAGTTATGGCTGTCTTTGACAATATACGTGACATGTGCATGTAAATCATAAGTTTCTGATCTCAATCAATGTAATGTTATCTTATTATTTTTCTCAGGGAATATAGCCAGAAAAATTATACTTCATGCTTCATAATCTGTCTATCTTAGTGTGACATTCAGATCTTTGTTCCAATTAAAAACAGTAAAAACCAGTCCTATTGGATCGGGAGAAAGTTTAACAAAAACATTAATCTATACTCAGAGATCTCACTATCCATTGTTTTTTTATTAACCAAAGTACATATTAACTACTTGAGAGAGTTTCATTACAAAGCAATCGCCCTGTTCATGCACGCTGCAAGCCTGTTGACTTATATACACACTAACAACAGTTTTAGTAGCCGGATAACAATTTAACTTCACTTATAAACAATGGTGTCGAAAATTTGACAAGCTTGTTACAAGTTACAACCACTTGACAAGAGAGAAGTCGTGACTCGGGAGTTTTTGTAACAACATTTCTACCTTTGTGTATAGGAACCGAACTTACACAAGCCCAGGTCAACAACTATGTAAAGCGGATTATCCAACTACTTAGACCAAAAGTCCAGTGGCCCATATTTCTCACATTCCAGGGTTGAACCACAACTCCTTCTATTTTTTTTTTAAAGAATTAAAATGTTTCATCCCCATGATTCAGATATCCATGCAGGGAAGGCCAAGGATCAGGGGTGTACATGGTCGGTTTCGGTTCGATTTTTGCTCAAACCAAAACCGAAACCGTTACTCCGGTTTTTGATTTTCCAAACCAAAATCGTTATATTAACCGACGGTTTCGGTTTTTAGTTTTAACGCTGGATTCCGGTTTTACCATTATTTTGTCAGTTTCATGTAATTGACAGTTAAAAAAAGAAAATACACAAACAAAAAATAAATAAATTAGGGATTTCATGTAATAACAATTCCACTGATTAGGGATTGTTATTGAGAAAGGAGTTGGAGCCCAGCTTGTCGCTAGGATTCCTTCTAGTTTGGGTACATTATTTATATGTCCTTATTTTTGACAGCCAATAAATATATCCTTATACAACAATAAATATGTCCCTACTTTTTAATAACCTTATCCATTTAAAATTAGATTACCTTAATACCCTCACCTATACAATATTTTTCTTTATTTCAAAATAGAACAAATTTCTTCCTCTACCACTTCACCACCACCACCACCACCACCAACATTCAACTACCATTCCACCACCACCGTTCAACAACCACCACCTACCAACCGCCACCACCACTCCTTCACCATCACCATTACACTACCAACAGTCCTCCACCACCACTAGTCCATCGTCCTCCACCACCACTAGTCCGCCGCCACCGTCGCCGCCGCCACCGCTGCTGGTTCAGATATTTTTGTATCAACAGCAGTAGTTGATCCAAATAAAAATAGAACCAACAGTAGAAGTTGATCCAATTTAGGGATCAACAACGGTAGTTGATCCAAAAAAAAAAAGGATCAACAATGGTAGTTGATCCACTAAATTGGATCAACAATGAAAGTTGATCCATGTAAATGGAGTGAACTTGGCGTGAGTCGAACACGCATCATCTGACATGGAGTCAGTCATGCTACCATTACACCACAAGTTCAGCATTGGAAGAAAATTACATGATTTAAACTACAAGCATGATTATACTTATCCAAAGGAAAATATTGTTAACAATAGGAGTTGAAAGGATCAACAAAAGTAGTTGATCCCATAAAAAATTGGATCAACAACAGGAGTTGATTCAATAAATGGGATAAACAACATTAGTTGATCCCATACAAAATTGGGTCAACAAGAGGAGTTGATCCCATAAATTGATCAACAACCGTAGTTGATCCCATAAAAAATTGGGTCAACAATAGGAGTTGATCCTCATAAATGGGATCAACAACAGGAGTTGATCCATAAATGGGATCAACAACTGAAGTTGATCCCATAAAAACTAAAGTCCAAAGATCTTTTTCACAATGAAGATGGCCGCTTAATAAGTCTTTTGTGAACTAAACAACATAAACATGCCTTTCTATCATCCTATGACTACGTTAATAACATTATATACTATGAATATCTCAAAATATAATGAATTCAAGTTCCTAGTTCTACAAAGAATGTACATAAATGATATTCTTCTAACCTGCATCCTTTTTCTCGCCAACTCATCTTCATAGCGCAAATATTTGTGCTTTTGTTTGCGCATCTTGCTGTAATAGGTTAAATTGTTCTCGAGCATTTTCCTTTGACGCTCCTACAGATGCAAGTTCACATTTTTAAAAAAAATATGACTTCAGAAATCACTGCATCCTAGGTTTATCAACATATTTCTGCATAAAACACAAAATTAATGAAAAATTCTACCTTTTCAATAACAACAATGTTGATTACTAGTGAAAATTAATCCAGACAAATACCCAAACAGATAGTGACAAAGAAAATAGCATTATATAATCATACTTATACCACATGAACATTAGTATATCATCACCAGATAAATAATCAAAATTTGATCTACTATAAAGCAAAAGAATATAACAAACATCTTTTCATTCGTTGAAGAATCTTTTCAGCCCATTTTCCATTCATACACATCATTCATCAACATATAGCAAACAAAAGATGATGAAAAAATTACTGCATAAAAGCATTGCCTTGTGTTCATCCAAAATTTTGAAAATGTACATACCTTGAATTTTGTTCATCCAAAATTTTGAAAAATGTACATACCTTGAATTTTGAAAAATGTACATAGCAGCTGGTTCTCCACTGTTTTCCATTCTCGATCTTTATATATACTTTTAAATGACAATACCATCCAACATGTTGTTCCGCAACAACACTAACACCTCCATCCTTCACCGATCCACGACCAAACCACCAAATCCACAATTGTTATTATGAATTCAATTCAAGCATAAAGTTTTTAAAATTATTTTTGATAAATTTCAGAACATAAACTTTACCAGTTTCGAATCAAAAATCGCGAGCTCAAATTATTGAATACGAATCTTTAACCCAAAATCCACTCGAAATCTGAATCTCAACTTGAAATTACCGAATAAAGAACCAAAAATCAAATCGATCTCTGAACTTAGTTTAAAATCAGTAGAAATCGAACTCGTGATAGATCTGTTAATATTAGTGGCGGACGTAACAGAGGTGATTGTGCTTGTTGCGGTGTCGGTGATGGAGATCGTGGTGGTGGTGGGGGGCTATGGAGATGATGGCGGTGGGAACGACGATTTTTTTTTTTTTTCTGTGATAAGAATTAAGAAGTGAAAAGAACGAAGTAAGAGAGAGAGGCTAAATAAGGAATTTTGATAATTATGTTTTTAGAGGAATTTTCAATTTTGCCATCAGGGATATTTGTAAAGAGGCTTAGGGATATTTGTGAAGGCCCATCAGAAGGAGGGACAATAATTCAATTTCCACTTCTAGTTTTCTGAAATAATTTATTATTGTCAGGCCCACAATTAATTTTTAGTTCCATTTTTCTTAAATAACTTTTTTAGGATTTAAAAAAAAAAAGATTAAAATATAATTGCATAAAAAATTACACATAAAATTACAAAAAATTACACATAAAATTACATATTAAAACTAAATAAAAATTAAATATAAACATTTATAGTTTAAATCTACGGATAAAATTAAATATAGTTAATTTAAGGTATATCTAATGGTTAATATTAATTGCATCAAAGCTAATCGGTTTTTAAATCAAACCAAAACCGAAACCGTTACTATCGGTTTTTACCTCTTTAAACCAAAACCAACCAATAGTAAATGGTTATGTTCGGTTTTCTTCTAATCGGTTTGGTTCGGTTAGATTTTAGCGGATAACCGTTACCATGTACAGCCTATCAAGGACCATTTCAAGGTTTGAAAAGTTGAAATACCATGTTTAGTCATGTGTTACATGGTTTACATTTCTCTGCATATAGGTGTATTTCCAATTACTAAATGAAATTAAAATGTTAAGATTGTCCATATTCAAGTTTCTGGTAGTCCATCTTATTGCTTCTAAGTTTCCATTCATGGGATTGATTACATTCTGGCAATCCCCTGCTAAGTGAACTGCTTGCACTCCTTTTCCTTTGACCCATAATACCGCCTCCAAGAGTGCTTTAGCTTGACCCATAAGACTTCTTCCAAGAGTGCTTTAGCTTTAACTTGTTCTGGATCTATTGCTCTTCAAATTTTTGTATTACCTGCAAATTTCTTAGCATTAGTCCAATACCCATTTCATTGGTTTCTTCCTTAAATGTTGCATTAAATATATTTTTAATGAATGGATCAGATGGTTTTTCCCAAATATTTTTATTTTTTATATTATTTAAAACCATAGGACTACTGGGACTATTCGACTTTGTATTTCAATCTGCAGAGCCTAACTTGATCATGTGCACCATCTTATGCATGTTTGGTTTTCATCTTCAAGGACTTTCTTGCACCTGCACTTCCATATATGCCATTAAATAAAACCAAACCATTCAAATATATCCCCTCTTTGTCTGACTTGGATATTCCAATGACGAAACCTGATTGTTCAATAAGTTAACAAAGTTGTTCGTAATAACAGCATCCCAAATATTCTTAGCAAAAGAACAGTCTATTAAAAGATGTTGCATAGTTTCAATGTGACAGTTACAAAAGGGGCAAGTAGAGTCAACAAAATTCCCAAACCTAGCTAGATTTCCCCTAATTTGAAAATAATTATGAACATACTTCCGCAAAAAAAAAAAAAAAAAAAAAAATGAAGGATGTTTGTTGGGGATCTTAGTTTTCCAAAAAAGATTCTGGGAGATGGGAATATTTTGAGTAAAACCATATTCTTGGTTTCTAGAATTCAAGATTGGTTTATAAGCTTTCTTAACAGAAAAGAACCATTAGTACTAGGTTTCCATCTAAATTGATCATGCCCATTGGTAGGCCTCTAAAGGTGTTTATATTTTTGACCTACGTGTAATACCGCAAGTGCACGGAGTCTATCGGAGACGCGGCAAGTACGGGTCGATCCCACAAGGACTAGTGTGTGCTTAGAATGATCTATGGCTTGCTACAACTGAATTCAAGAGTGATAGAACAATATTCGGTTTGTCGAAGCGACTGAGTTGAGTGAAGTGAACTGAGCTAAGGTATTTTGACTCTAAACTAAGGTAACACAGTGACAATGGGTAAGTGCCAGGGTTGTGAATCCACCTCTAGTCCTATGCTAAGGTTAACCATATTTCATTCATGTCTTATACCTCCCTTTGAAGGCCTCATGTGGAGGTATTCTTTAGCAAATCGACCTAATTCACTCTAGTATAACTTTGTCTTTTCACAAGTACAAATTATCACAAGCTCATTTGGTTGTTGGCTAACTAATTCTTCCTAAAGCAATTGAACCGATGTCACTAATTCATTCCTAGTATAGCTTGTCTTTTTATAGTACAAACTATCACAAATTCATTTGCTCCATAAGATACAATCACTCATCTCCATTAAGCACAATAAGACAGAGAATTTGATATGATTTACTCAACATGGAAACAGGGGTTTCATCAACACCCTGGTAAATGAGATTAAAACATTAAGAAGATATAAAAACACAAATTAAATCCTAAAGTGACTGCACTGGCTAATCCAGCCGTATCTAAAATCATCTTCTCCCCCTTCTATTTATACATGCAAACATATCCCTAAAAACCAAACCCTAAATTTCTCAAAAGTAGAAATTAAATGAAAAATAATCGAACCCATACTCTGAATCTCGGTTGTTGGCTCTACTCATGCTTCTCGACCTCCGAATCGGTTGCTTACACATAACCCTAACCTAGTTCCATTTATCTCTTTCATAGCCTCTAGAGTTGTTGAGAGAGGCTAGGAAAGGGATAAATACAACTAGAGGTGACGAAGATGGAATGGTGTTTGCGGCTCTGTCAGAGGAAGGAGATGGTGGTGTCGGAGGTGGTGTTGCAGAGGGTTTGGTCGGGGAATGGGGGTGGAGTTGCTCTGCAACTGATGGAGACGAGAGAAGAGAAGAAAGAGAAAGAAAGAGAAGAGAATGGGGTAGTCGACTAGGGTATAGGGTATGGGTCGTTTCTTTGGGGGGCGGAGACATCAAGAATTGATGGGACTGGCCTAGCGAGCGTAGGATGAAGCTGGTGCAATCTGAACGGTCGAGGATGGTAAGCGGTTTTGGAGCGATCTGGTGTTGCACGGAGTATCGAACATCGATGCTGATGAGTGCCAAATAATGCTTATTTATACACCTTTTTATTGGCATTTTACTCATCTTTTGCGCTTAGAAATCAGATATTATCCCATATTCTCGTGTTTTCTTTGTTTTCAAGAATAAATATTTGTATTAATTAATTTTGTGTTTTTAGGTAATAAATAAAGCTCGGAGAATTTGAGGAGCCCAAGAGCGAAGAACGGAGTCGAGCATCTATGGAGCAAAGCCAAAGCCGCGCGCGCAACAGTTGCAACCCAAAAAGTAGCAACTCATCTACAAGACATGGGCTTGAGCTAGTCCCGACCCGTGACCCTGATCCGGCCCGTCCACCACGAGCCGTCCAGGATCTCTCCCAGCCTGCATCTACGGTCGCTCCATCACTATACATCATCTCTGATGCTCCGTGCAACACCAGATCGCTCCAAAACCGCTTACCTCCCCGAGCCGTTCGAGATCTCCATCAGCCTCCATCCGACGCTCGCTCTCCACCATTTCCATCAACAATGATGCACCCGCTTCACAACAAAAGTACCTAACCCTATACCCTGTTCGATCAACCCATTTCTCTTCTTCCTCTTCTCTTTCTTCTCTGCAAAACCCATTCCCCTCTCCCGTCTCCATCAGAGCAGAGCTCTGCTCTTTTCTTCCGCCACCTCTTTCACCCATACCACCACCAGAGCCACCACTACCTCCTTCTACCTACTCTGCCATCATCAAACGCGCCAGTAGTACCTGCTACCTTCTCTACTTCGAGTTATCTCTCTCTTAGCCTCTACCAACTATAGAAGCTAATTTAAAGATAACTAGAAGCTAGGGTTTCGATCAATCAATCAAAGTATGGAATTCTCAGAGCCGCACGACAAGAGGGAGAGCGAATTCAGAGTATGGGTTGATTTAATTTCTGTTTTATAATAAATTAGGGTTTGGGTAATTGTGGTTGCATGTATAAATAGATGATGTAGAAGTTGATTTTACTCACTTTGGGTTAGCCAGTGTCAATTAGGTTTAATTTTTGTTCTTTGTTATTTTAATTTGATGTTTTAATTTAGTGTGAGGGTTTCAATGAAACCCCCGATTCCAATTTGTGCTTAAACATTGTTGGATTGATCTTGTATGCTTAATATTATCAATTGTCTTCAATTACAAATACCCAATGCTTTTCTTTCACAAAAGTGTATACCAACGCCATGGATACACTCGTAGTCGAATCATAAATGTGTTGAGTGTATTGCGGCTCAACCTTAGATATAAATGCTAATTCCTTTGATTAGTTATACTTGATTAGATAACTAATGCTCCGGGTTAGTACCCTTAGCTGGTAATTGAAGTTTACATGGAGAAACTCCTTAGTTAAGTGGCGTAATTGACACACCTCTTTTAGCTACTATAGGAACAAGACATTTAACTTAGTTGAAAGCACAATAGAAGTTAGTGGTGGAATTGCAGACCTTAGCACCCTTTTCTCTGTCTTTTACTTTAGTTTAAGTTTATTACATTTCACTACTCACCCGTATCGGCAAACCCCCTGTTGTCACTGGTTACTCCACTTAGAATTCAGTTAGCAAGCCTTGATCAATATCAGAGCACCACAAGTCCTTGTGGGATCGACCCGTACTTGCCGCGTCTCCGATAGACGCCGTGCACTTGCGGTATAACCCGTAGGCCGTATATATTTCATACCTTTCGAGGCCTACCAAGTTTTTGGCGCCGCTGCCGGGGACTTGGCGTGTGCCCTGTCGATTAACGGCTTGTTTCACTGTTTTCCAGTCCTCCCTTGTACATAATCACTTTAAATTTTTGCTTGTAACCCTTTCACTGTCTTTTCTTTACTACCCCTGTATATACGCCTTGCATTGTTATTTTTAACTCTATTATTACTTGCATCTATTTTTGTTACTTGCATCTCTTTGTTGTTAATTTTTCAACCTTTCATTCCATCTGTTAGAGCATCATTCATCTGTAACTTTCCTTTTCTTGTGTAACTTAGTGTAATTTTCATTCTAATTTGCATTATAGCTGTAGCTCAGTTCACCTTGTAGCTCAGTTCACCTTGTAGCTCAGTTCACCTTGTAGCTCGATTCACCCCGCATTGTAGGCTGCAGCTCGATTCACCATGTACATATTCATTTTACACCTTGCATTGTTAACTCTAGCCTTGTGTTAGTATAGCTTAGCCTATCAAATCCGTCGGTTCAAATACTCGATCTCTTTGCTTTAAATTGCACCTTAAGGGAACCGAAAATTGCTTGCCGAGTGAACAGTACCTATCTTTCTTGTGGCTGCCGAGCTCATCGAGCCAACCAAAGGAAGGCAAGGAAAAGCTCAATCTTGAGCTTAGCCTGTGATTGAACTATAATTGACCCTTGCATTGCTTTGAGAGTGAGGTAAGCCTAAAACTTCCCCTGAATGCCTTGTGCCTAGTGCATTGTTCTAGGGAGCCATCTGCCCTGTCCTTAGCTGCAGTGCCCTGTAGCTGCGATTTGAGCTTGAACTTAGATAACCAACCTGAGCATAACCCCTTGCATGAGCTATTGCTAGACTTTGAACCCTGTTGACATCTGCAACTTGTGTACCCAAGACCTGAGCATAAGCTTGTGTGAACTAGCCTGTAAGTTTGAGCTATAACCATCCCATGAATGCCTGATAGACCAATTGCATCGCTAAATCGTGTGCATCTGTGCTTAGCTGCAAGCCCCTGAAGCTGCATGCTGTAAGCCATGACTTGGATAGCCTAGTTGGCTGAAAGCTTACATGAGATTTTGTGTTAGTTATCAACCTTGAACTGACCTGCAAACCATCAGACCTAGCCAACTGAACACTTAGCATACTCTTCCCAGTCAACCATTACTCTGTTGAGCTAACTTGCTCAGTGAAACTTCCTTGCTAGCCCCCTGAAACTAGATTGTGAAAAATCTGAGTTGAAGTCAACTGAGATAGTTGACATCAACTCAGACTGTTGACAGTCTTGACTGAGCATCCTTGTTTGTGAATGTGTGTACCCCTGTGTAGACTGTGCTGTGTAGGCCTGTAAACTTATGCAAATCTGTTGACAGAACTGAGTGGCTATTTATGGTGCATAAATGAAAATTTATTGATCTTGTTGAGCTATCTGTATGTGTGTGTTCTGTGCATTGAAAATTGGCTGAACTAGCCGTCTCTTCACTGTGAAGTTGTGCTCTAAAAGCTGTTGAGGGTGAGTTGTAACTTAGACAGCCAAGTTGGCTGCAAACCTCACCTGAGCCACCAATTCTGTGCCCTGTGCCTCAGTGCTCTGTGCTGATCCACATAACATTGTGAATCTGTGTTTGCTATCTACCCTGCTGCCTTAATCTTTGCATGAGCTGATAACCTCCAAGCCTCTGTGTTGAATTACATGAGCAATTTTTTGATCTTCCCTGAATTGATTGCCTTGTATAGTTGCCAACTGAATTGCTGCCAGTGCTTGAGTTGGCCAAACTTTGCACCAACAGAACCCTGTTTACACACAGATGGGCTGAAACAAACCCTTGACAGCAAGCCCACATAAGCCTGAACTAGTGGGCTGCGCACAAACAGAAGCCCAACTGCTGGGCTGAGCTTTCTCACTGGGTTGCTAACTGAAGCCCACATAACCTGTGCACACCACTGGGCTGTACACTGTATTTAAGCCACACTGCTGGGCTTAAACCAAACCGAGCCCAACTCACACTGCTGGGCTGTCCACACCCACTGAACCCAACCTGGGCTAGCTAAACCCACATCTGTTGGGCTGAACATCCGCTGGGCTAACTGAACCCAACATGGGCTCTACACACAAACTCAGCCCACATACTGGGCCATTCAATCAAATGCACTTGTTCAAATAATCTGGGCTCTGCACACAACCTTCAGCCCACATAACTTGGCCTGCATAGCTGGGCCATTCAGCAACTGGGCTGTATATCCCAAACAAACCAAATCCCAATAAACCAAATTCCCACATAAACCAAAGCCCATTTTCATGTTTCTGTACATTATCTTTTGGGTTGACCCTCAACTCTTTAGATTGTTAGTAAATTTTTGTATATAATTCGGTAGAACTTTTTATTTTTCTGTTCTTGAATCGGTTGAGTCTTCTTGTGCATTTTTTGTGCTAATCCGATATGATCACCACTGAGAATGTTGGATTTTGCCTTGACTAACGAAGCTCAACCTTGCTCCGCCGACATCCGGTAATTTCTTCCCTTTTCTCTTATCAGCATAGTTCTCTCGGTATGTGACTGTTTAAAATTTTTCTATATGTCGACACATTGAGGACAATGTTTGATTTAGGTTTGGGGTGCATTTGCATTTAGAGTTTTTAGTCTTTTATTTTATCTTTTAATTTTACATTTAGTCTTTTATTTTATCTTTTAATTTTTCAAAAAATAAAAAATCAAAAAATCAAAAAATCAAAAAAATCAAAACTCTTTTTGTAAAAACCTCCAACTTTTAGAGATTTTAGAGTCACTAGCATGCTTTTAGCTATGTTTACATAGAGATTCGACCAAATAATGAACTTGGAAGTAGGAGAACACAATCGGGTTTCTTAGTTGATTAGAGCGTTAAAGTTGGATTTAACCATACCGGAGGCTTAATTAGGTCTTTATTTAGATATTCGGTAGTAGAATTGTGATCACCCATAGTGGAGACTACCCATTTTACATCAAGTGAGGCACCAACCTTCATTTTTTGCAACTTTCTAGAAAAGTCGTTAGAGTGTGTGTCACCTTACGTAAAATCCGGGTAGGAATGGTGAGCTACCCAATTTCGCACCATTTTCAGCACTACTTTTGATCTCTTGAGTGCTAGTTTTTGTCAATCATGAGGGTGACGTCTAAAGATGAAAACTCCTTCTAAATACCGATTTGCCGTTAGCATCACTCTCTCTCTCAATCAGCAAGACCCATAGAAACACATCATCATCGTCGGCAGCGGAGCGAATCGAATATGGAAAGAAAAAATTGATATAGTCCAAGGTTTATGTGCAACAAAGAAAACGAAAAGAAAATAGGATGAGAATTAATAAAATTTATAAAATCAAGACAATACAAGTTGTGGAAAAATTGAGTGATAAAGTCCTTTGTCCATGGAGTTAGTTGTTTCATTATTTGTATTTTTATTTTCACTTGTTGTAAATTAAAAAAAAAAAAAAAAAAAAAAAAAAAAAAAAAAAAAGCCAAAAAAATATTGTAGTTTATTTTCTTATTTTTTTTGCTACCACCATGGTAAAGAAGAGTTTAAAAAGAAAAATCCAAACAACAAGGAATTTGAGTAGAAAAGTTAAAAATTGTCAAGTTTTGTGAAGTTTAGAAGTTCGTCATCAACATTTGAAGACCGAAGACCGAAGATTGAAGACGTTTCTATGGTTTCTTATGAGAGAGTGATATTAATTGCCGATCGGGTGAGAAGTGAGTGAGTACTCCACCCCTTACTAATGGTTGAATTTCCTTTCTTAGAGATCATCAGAAAAAGATTATTTTTGTCCACACCTCTGTGGAGTCTCCAGATTTTATTTCGGAAGGTTATCCTTCTTACCTACAACGTGTGCAGGATTTCTCTCTTTACTCCCGCATCGCACACATGAGAGACTAAAAAGCGATCTTTTTGAGTGCAATTATCATAAAACCCTAATGGTGAAAAAAGTCGAGGCTTATGATCACAATCGAATCCGAATTCTTTCATATGGTATGGTTACTTCTCGCTCAGCACTTAAGGATGAGAATGCGTTCTTTCGATAGTTCTAACTTGTTACTAGCATGCAGAAACTCTATGTCCTCATAGCTTCTTGGAGGCTTGAGACTCTTTTACACTCGGAAGTTGGAGAAGGTTTTGTGGGTACACCTGTAAACCCTCACGAGACTACAACTCGTCCACTAGGGACACCTAGGGGTTTAAAGGCTTAGTGCATACGCTAAATGCATTCGAGAGACTCGCGACGGGGTATAGTTAGGATTTCTTATTTTCTGTTTCACTTGAGGACAAGTAAAATTCAGGTTTGGGGGTATTTGATGAGTGCCAAATAGTGCTTATTTATACACCTTTTTATTGGCATTTTACTCATCTTTTGCGCTTAGAAATCAGATATTATCCCATATTCTGTGTTTTCTTTGTTTTCAAGAATAAATATTTGTATTAATTAATTTTGTGTTTTTAGGTAATAAATAAAGCTCGGAGAATTTGAGGAGCCCAAGAGCGAAGAACTGGAGTCGAGCATCTATGGAGCAGAAAGCCAAAGCCCGCGCGCGCAACAGTTGCAACCCAACAAGTAGCAACTCATCTACAAGACATGGGCTTGAGCTAGTCCCGACCCGTGACCCGGATCCGAGCCCGTCCACCACGAGCCGTCCAGATCTCTCCCAGCTGCATCCTACGGTCGCTCCATCACTATACATCATCTCTTGATGCTCCGTGCAACACCAGATCGCTCCAAAACCGCTTACCTCCCTGAGCCGTTCAGATCTCCATCAGCTCCATCCGACGCCGCTCCACCATTTCCATCAATGTCCCGATGCACCCGCTTCACAACAAAAGTACCTAACCCTATACCCTGTTCGATCAACCCATTTCTCTTCTTCCTCTTCTCTTTCTTCTCTGCAAAACCCAGTCCCCTCTCCCGTCTCCATCAGAGCAGAGCTCTGCTCTTCTCTTCCGCCACCTCTTTCACCCATACCACCACCAAAGCCACCACTACCTCCTTCTACCTACTCTGCCATCATCAAACGCGCCAGTAGTACCTGCTACCTTCTCTACTTCTAGTTATCTCTCTCTTAGCCTCTACCAACTATAGAAGCTAATTTAAAGATAACTAGAAGCTAGGTTTCGATCAATCAATCAAAGTATGGAATTCTCAGAGCCGCACGACAAGAGGGAGAGCGAATTCAGAGTATGGGTTGATTTAATTTCTGTTTTATAATAAATTAGGGTTTGGGTAATTGTGGTTGCATGTATAAATAGATGATGTAGAAGTTGATTTTACTCACGCCTGGGTTAGCCAGAGTGTCAATTAGGTTTAATTTTGTTCTTTGTTATTTTAATTTGATGTTTTAATTTAGTGTGAGGGTTTCAATGAAACCCTGATTCCAATTTGTGCTTAAACTCTGTTGGATTGATCTTGTATGCTTAATATTATCAATTGTCTTCAATTACAAATACCCAATGCTTTTCTTTCACAGTGTATACCAACGCCATGGATACATTTGTAGTCGTGTCATAAATGTTGAGTGTATTGCAGCTCAACCTTAGATATAAATGCTAATTCCTTTGATTAGTTATACTTGATTAGATAACTAATGCTCTGGGTTAGTACCCTTAGCTGGTAATTGAAGTTTACATGGAGAAACTCCTTAGTTAAGTGGCAGAATTGACACACTGCCCTTAGCTACTATAGGAACAAGACATTTAACTTAGTTGAAAGCACAATAGAAGTTAGTGGTGGAATTGCAGACCTTAGCACCCTTTTCTCACTGTCTTTTACTTTAGTTTAAGTTTATTACATTTCACTACTCAGCCGTATCGGCAAAACCCCCTGTTGTCACTGGTTACTCCACTTAGAATTCAGTTAGCAAGCCTTGATCAATATCAGAGCACCACAAGTCCTTGTGGGATCGACCCGTACTTGCCGCGTCTCCGATAGACGTCGTGCACTTGCGGTATAACCCGTAGGCCGTATATATTTCATACCTTTCGAGGCCTACCAGATGCTAGTGGGAGCAGCGACCGTAGGATGTAGAAGATCGAAATCTCGACGGCTTGGAGTGGACGGGCTCGGATCCGGGTCGTGGGTGGCTCTAGCCCATGTCTTCCTTGTTGGGTTGCAACTGATTCGCGCGCGGGCTTTCGCTATCTGCTCCATAGATGCTTGACTCCAATTCTTCGCTCTTTTGGCTCCTCAGATTCTCCAAGCTTTATTTATTACCTAAAAACACAAAATTAATTAATACAAATATTTATTCTTGAAAACAGAGAAAACACAGAATCTGGGATAATATCTGATTTCTAAGCGCAAAAGATGAGTAAAATGCCAATAAAAAGGTGTATAAATATGCACTATTTGGCACTCATCAAATACCCCCAAACTCGAATTTTACTTGTCCTCAAGTGAAACAAAATAAGAAATCCTAACTATACCGTCGCAGAGTCTCTCGAATGCATTTAGCGTATGCACTAAGCCTTTAAACCCCTAGGTGTCCCTAGTGGACGAGTTGTAGTCTCGTGAGGGTTTACAAGAGGTGTACCCACAAAACCTTCTCCAACTTCGAGTGTAAAAGAGTCTCAAGCATCCTAAGAGCTATGAGGACATAGAGTTTTCGCATGCTAGTAACGTGAAGTTAGAACTATCAAAGAATGCCTTCTCATCCTTAAGTGCTGAGCGAGAAGTAACCATACCATATGAAAGAATTCGGATTCGATTGTGATCATAAGTCTCAACTTATGCCTCACCATTAAGGTTTTATGATAATTGCACTCAAAAAGATCGCTTTTTTAGTCTCTCATGTGTGCAGGCAGGAATAAAGAGAGAAATCCTGCACACGTTGTAGGTAAGAAGGATAACCTTCCGAAATAAAATATGGAGACTCCACAAAAGTGTGGACAAAAAGAATCTTTTTCTAATGATCTCTAAGAAGGGAAAATCAACCATTAGTAAGGGGTGGGAGTACTCACTCACTTCTCACCCGATCGGCAATTAATATCACTCTCTCATAAGAACCATAGAAACGTCTTCAATCTTCGGTCTTCGGTCTTCAATTGTTGATGACGAACTTCTAAACTTCACAAAACTTGACAATTTTTTAACTTTTATACTCAATTTCCTTGTTGTTTGGATTTTTCTTCTTGAACTCTCTTTACCATGGTGGTAGCAAAAATAAACTACAATATTTTTTTTATTTTTTATTTTTTATTTTATTTTTTATTTTATTTTTTTAATTTAATTTAATTTAATTTAATTTTTTTTTTAATTACAAAAAGTGAAAATAAAAATACAAATACAAATAATGAAACAACTAACTCCATGGACAAATGACTTTATCACTCAATTTTTCCACAACTTGTATTGTCTTGATTTTATAAATTTTATTAATTCTCATCCTATTTTCTTTTCTTTGTTGCACATAAACCTTGGACTATATCAATTTTTCTTTCCATATTCTGATGATGCTCCGTTTGCTGACGATGATGTGTTTCTATGGGTCTTGCTGATTGAGAGAGAGAATGATGCTAACTACAAATCGGTATTTAGAAGGAGTTTTCATCTTTAGACGTCACCTTCATGATTGACAAAAACTAGCACTCAAGAGATCAAAAGTAGTGCTGAAAATGGTGCGAAGTTGGGTAGCTCACCATTCCTACCCGGAATTTACGTAAGGTGACACACACTCTAACAGCTTTTCTAGAAAGTTGCAAAAAATTGAAGGTTGGTGCCTCACTTGATGTAAAATGGGTAGTCTCCACTATGGGTGATCACAATTCTACTACCGAATATCTAAACAAAGACCTAATTCGCCCTCCGGTATGGTTAAATCCAACTTTAACGCTCTAATCAACTAAGGAACCCGATTGTGTTCTCCTACTTCCAAGTTCTGTTATTTCGGTCGAATCTCTATGTAAACATAGCTAAAAGCATGCTAGTGACTCTAAAATCTCTAAAAGTTGGAGGTTTTTACAAAAAGAGTTTTGAATTTTTTTTTTTTTTTTTTTTTTTTTTTTTATTAAAAGATAAAATAAAAGACTAAAAACTCTAAATGCAAATGCACCCCCAAACCTAAATCAAACATTGTCCTCAATGTGTCACGATAGGAAAATTTGAACGATCACGTACCACGAGAACTATGCCGATAAGATAAAAGGGAAGAGATTAGGATGTCGGCAAGAGCAAGGTTGAGCTTCATTCGTCAAGGCTAGAATCCAATATTCTCAACGGAGATCATATCGGATTAGCATAATATATGTGCAAGAAGACTCAACCGAATCAAGAAAAGAAAAATTTAACAAGTCCTACTGGATATATACAATGAAAATTCACCATAAACCAAAAGTCTAAAGAGTTGAGGATCAACCCAATAGAAAATATGTACACACATTAACAGCCTTACACAAATATAATATGAGAGTGCAAGTAAGACTGTAGACGTGAATGAGCTTCCCCCAAACCTAAACTTGTGAACGGGTGTGTTTGGGAGCACAAAATCTTGCAATTTTAACGGTACATCATGCAAAAGGTCTAACTCAAAATGAGTTTTACTAATAACAGGCAGACATACACATTCCAACTTTGGCTCTTTAAAAGTGTTATACTTTGATGCAAAATAGTCCAAGAGGACTTGGGAAGCACAAAGCTCTAGGCCTAAATTAGGCATTTTCAGAAAAGTTGGTTTTGCAATTTTGTTACAAACAACACCTAGGTTTGGTGGAGGAGTTTCAATTTGTGACTCAGGAGAGAGGTTAGGTACATCTAAGTTGTGTTCATGTATAAAATCATTTGCACCGTCACACTCTTTCCTAAGGTCAGGAGTGGGTAAATCATGGTCATTTTCACGGGGCAACCATCAATTTCCATGTCAAATTCATCAGAGGAGGCAACATATTGTGACATGGGTAGGGAATCAGACACAGAAATAATATTATGATCCAAAAGAACATTAGTGTCAACAGAAGATTCATCCTTTCTTAAGTCACAAACAAGTTGTGTAGCATGCTCACATTCACTGAAGAATTTCACAAAACTAAGCTCATAGTAAGATCACATTTATGAATGTTAGAAGAAGTATCATTCATAAGGTTCACAGAAGAGACGCCTAACGTCTCTGAACCAAAAGATTCCATCATATTTTCAGCATGCACATGCGCTTCTAATATATCATATTCATCATCATCATTATCATAGCAAAAATTCATCTCTCCATTCACAATTTTAGCATTTCTAGTGTACTCATTGACCTCTAGATTAGGTTCATATTCGGATATGGTTGTGCAAAAGGTTCACTAGAGAAGGGATGCTTAGACATGTTGCTATGTGGATGGTCATGCATTGCATTCATTACAAGCCTAGCATTTTGCTCCATGAGTGTTTCCATTATTGATTGCAAACTAGGAGTTGGGGAGTATCAAATTGTTCATCTCCCAACCTGTGGTGAATGATGCATGTGTGCAAGTTGATTATGGTCCCAATATTCACTTAGACATATATTGGATTATCATGGTTTTCCCTAGACTGTCTAAATTCATGCAAAATATAACAAGCAGGGTGGTCTAAGCCACTACATAAGGTGCAAGCATGCATTTCATATTGCCTAGAAAAACTAGATTCGGCAGATTGCCTTTCTAAAGCAGATTGCCTTTTAAAGCGGATAGTCGAGCTTCTAATTGATCTAAAAGTGATGACTGGGTACGTATGAGAAAATTGTTCATTTTCAACCTGTTTGGTGGATGATGTATGTGATCATAATGATTAGGGTATGTGAGATCGGGCCACTGAGAAGGCCCATATAATTCCCTAAAGTCACTATGGTATGTGGGGTGTTCATCCCGTGAAAGGTGCCCGTAAGCAAGCTCTCTAAGGGATTTGTTTGAATCCCCAGATGCGGACAAAATCCCGACATGATTTAGCTCTCAAATTGAACTCACAATCTAATTTGGTTTTGGTGGGATTGGTTTGGTTTATTGGGTTTCATTTGGTTTTGTTGGGTTTTGGTTTGTTGTGGGCTTTGGTTTATTGGGATTTGATTTTGGTTGATTGGGCTTGATTTTTGGTTTATTGGGATTACGTGGTTGCAGCCCAAAGTGTTTGCAAAACTTAATGGGTGTGGTAAACCTAGTGAATTGGGTTCTAGCCCAAATGATGTGGGCTCGTTTTTGTGCATGCACCAACAGTTTAGCTAATATGGGCTTGGTCAGCAAAGGTTTGCTTCTCACCCAATTGGTATGGGATTGATTTGGTTTAAGCCCAAACAGTGTGGGATTGTCATTAGGTTGAGTTGGGCTCGGTTTGGTTTGATTTGGTGCCGGGTTGGTTAGTGACGGAGGTTTAGCTAGCCCAGTGGAAGAGTGCAAAGCCGGGTTGTGTTGATTGTGGCTAAAGTTTGTTTGCAGCCCGAGTTAATGGAGTATTCAGGGTTAAGAGGCAGAGTGCAAGCCCGGTGGATTTGGGCTTTGCGGTTGTTAAGCTTAGTTTGGTTTGTCTGACAAAATAACTGTGTTTAGCCAGGATGTCGGCTCAAGCTCAGCAGCTACGGGGTGGAGCTAAGCCAGAGTATACTCATGGTTCACACAAAGACAGAGGCAGGCCTAGTTTTGGTCTCGACGCGGCACAAACTCACACTTTCTATCACAAGCAAGGTACATTTCAAATGAGAACTACGCGGGTTAGCAACTCTCTAAGTGCAGCTCTAAGTGGGGCCGGCCTCACAAGACAGCCGGCAGTGCAACACAGCCTCACAGCTTCAGGGGGCTGGAGGGTTGCACAGGCGGATAATTTGCAACTTCATGCAATGAAAGTGATTCATTTAACAGGGTCAAGCATTCATGGCAATTAGCTCAGGTGAAACACAATCAACTATGTCAGGCCATCATACAACCAAGCATGTTATTCAAATATGCAATTCCAGCACTTTTATCCACACTAAACATGCACAGATGCACAGATGCTGTCAACAGGCTCTCAGAGTCACCGAAATAAGCAAACTAAGCACACTACTCAGATGCAAGTGTCAACAGGGTTATGCCAAGTACCTGAGCTAACCAATTTGTAGCTCACACTCACATTCCGGCAGAGGCTGAGTTGGATACAGCAAAGTCTAGGCTAGGTTTTGAAGCACTGGCCTTGCAAAAGGGCAATGCTAGAACTCTACAGATGCTCAGGTTTCGGATGGTTCACCACTTTGAATCAATAACACACTCATTCAACCAATGGTTTTGTCATGTGGGGATGCTAATCTCAACGGGGTTGATGGAGACTCGAGCCCAAAAAGTAAAACAATACTGGCGAGCACGGTGCGAAACAAGACAAAGACAAGTTATCTTGGCTCGGGGCTAGGTGCTCGGAGTTGGTGTGCACTGGGGGCATGCAAGGAGCTCGAAGCTTGCGGCCAGTGGGGCTAGCAAGGGCTCAAGGCAATGCACAGTAAGGCTTAACAAAGACACCACATGTATGATTCAAATATCGCACAACATATTTTCTTAGCGTGCGAGATTCATTATTTCCTTAACTCGCGAGAAAGAGTTTGCGAGATTCATTATTTTCCATAACTCGCGAGAATGTAGCAAGACTCGCGAGAATGTCTCGAGAGAAGGTAGCAAGAGCCCATGAAATCATCAAAGAGCTCGCGAGAATGTCTCGCGAGAAGGTAGCGAGAGCCCGCGAAATCATTAAAAGGCTCGCGAGAATATGAGCCGTATGTGAGTCGTCATCCATTATGTAAACACCTATATAAAGAGGAGAGCAGGAGAGAGAAAGGGGAGGACACTTTAGGAGGAGAGAGATATTTTTAGAGAGAGATTTATTTTCTTTATCATCTTCTTCCCCCAAATAATTAGATAGGAGGAAAAATATCCATTAATGGAGATTCTCAACGTGAATTCAAATGTAACCTCAACAATCATAGTGAAGAATCGTGGATGTAGATCACATTGATCGAACCACGTAAAAAATCTTATGTGTCTATTTAAATTTCTAGCACTTATATTTAAAAATTTAGGTGATTAATATGATTTAGATCTACAAAATATAGTGATAGTGTGGGCGCAACTACATATGCTAGAAACAGTGGACCTAATCTTGTTGGTTCAAGAAAGTTTAGAAAAAACGGCTCTTTGTTGGTGATGAATTCAATTGGATCTATAAACTTTAAGAGAAGTTTCCATGAAAAGTAGTTATTGTTCATACTTTTTATTTAGATCTATAAAATTTGGGTTCAAAAATGGAAGTTTTATGGAAGAAATCACACTTCGGGAGAAAAAACACCATCAACAATTCAAGGACATGAAAAGAGGAAGAGAAAAAAATAGGTTGATGTGATGAAATTCAAGAAGAAAGCTAATTTTTTTAATGAAAGATTTCATATTCAGGAGAAAAAGAAAAGAGGAAGATTGTTGAAGGAAATAAAGGAAGAATGAAGAAAAGGGATAAGAACAAAACGCCGTGAATTTTATCACAAATAGAGCTCTTATGAGATGGTTTGAGTTGGAGCGAAGAGGCTTGATGTCGCAAGATCAAATCTCGCCACAGTCATATTTTTCAAATATTTTTGAACTTTCAAGAGGGGAAAAATGGAATAAAGCTATAGCATTGTGTGTTTCCTTCGCAAGAAGCAAGTAGCCCGGATGGTTAAGGGAATATTGAAAGAGATTGGAGTTGCGAGTTCGAATCTCACCTTTTACATATTTTTGAACTTCCGAGAGTGAAGAAGTGAGTAAAGTTATAGTATTGTGTTTTTTTTCACAAACAGCTAGCACAATTGGTCACTGGCGAAGAGTATAAACATAAGGTCGCGAGTTCGATTCTTACCCTTCGCAAAGAATTTTTGTCATCTTTTTTCTTGAGTATCAAAGGGTGAATATAAGTCATGTATTAGCATTCTGCGATTCTTCGCAAAGGAGGAGTAGCACAATTGGTCACGAGCGAATATGAGGAGCTTAAGGTCGCGGTTCGAATCTCCTTCCTTGAAGAATTTTTTGCTTCGCAAAAAAAAAAAAAAAAAAGGAAAAAATGGATAATTTCGCAAGGTTGTTTCATTATCTCGCAGGCAAGAGGCGGCACAGGTTGGTCACCTGCTGAAGTTAATGAGTTCATGGTCGCGAGTTCAAGTCTCAACGAACGTGTATTTTCACATGGATTTTTCGCAATGTAAGATCTCGCAAGAAAGTAAGTGATTATTTCACGTAAACATCCGCAGAGGCAGATCAAGGGTTCAAATCTCATTTCTCCTATTTCTTTTTGCGACGAGATAATTATATTTTGTGCGACATTTATACATTTCAAGGATGCTAGCTTCGGGCAAGCCAATCATATACTTTAAAGAGACAACGGAAAGAACAAACCACAAAATCTAAGTACCACTTTCATTGAATATTTTACTTTTACGTAAAAAAAAAATAAAAAGATTTTTGATTTGATTTACAAAGGGCGAGATAATCGCAGAATTATAGAAATCTCAAAATTATTTAAAATTATTTCAAAATTACAAAGATTTAAAGATTTTAAAGATCTTAAAGAT
>JAJJWW010013338.1:0-69423 GCA_023531295.1 Papaver armeniacum
GATATAGAAAGACAATGCAAACCTCTTCTAAAGTTATGAGTTTTTGGAGAGTTGTGGCAGAGAAAAAGGATCACCAAAAGAATACAAGAAATACTGGTAAGAGAAAAATAGTGTTGCAAGTGTAGATAGGTCTCTAGGGGTCATGCACATGGGTTCACATGCTCTTAATGTTTTTGCTTTACAATACCAACCAATAGACTGTTTTCTTCTACCCATGTGCAAGGGTACACTACACACATATGACACTAAAAATGTCCTCAGATAACTTCAACAAAGTACTTTTCTCTTCCTTTCTTCATCCCCATAAAAAAATAAAAATAAATAAAAAAACACTCTATTTTGCCTTTATCCCTCAACCATCCATTCCAAATTGATAATACACATATACCTTCCCTTCATACATATGCCTAAAACCCTCGTCCACTTGATTTCCACTTCTTTCCTCTCCAAACCATATCTTGAAAGGGTTTAAGTGAACCCACAAAAACCTCATCTTTCTTAAACTATATGCAAACTCTTTGAGGACTAAAAGATACATGTACCTGTAGTTTCTTGTTGGCAGTATCACTAACCCCACACCATTCAACGTCCTAAGATAAACAAAGCAAAAGCTTATTTTAGATAATTAGTCAGAATTTGAAGTCATTAGTAAAGCTTCTGATGCTTTTAGTAATTAATCATGTGAAACAACCTAGCTTTGCAGTTCTTTTACATTAATAGAACCTTGATTACCAATGGCATTCAAACTGTGGAAACTGGAAATTGATTAGGTGAACATTTATTGGAGGTGTTTGCAATCTAGTGATTAAGAGAGAATGCACATGCAAATGTATAAAACTGGCCTTGTATTTGTTGTGTTACTTCTGTATACGCAATGCTTCGCTGGTTTTGGAGCTTTGTTGATAATGTCATTCACATGCATCGCATTGCAATGTTTTTTATTCATCACTTCGCATTTACATGGACAAAATTCAAAACCCAACAAAATAAGGAAAGGGCCATACAATGCATCCAAATTTATTTCGTGTCCCAACATTCAACTGTATATACTTAGGGTGGGTGCTGTTCACAGGTTTCAAACCTCCACAATAATATCAGGACACACATCGCTTAACTTTGAACTTTATAGAAACAAAAACAGCAGTGCAGCTTTTGGTTTGGCTCCACGGGTTGATATTTTCGGACTTTAGAGGTCAAAATAATGGTATTGTTTAAATCCCGAGGTTGATCGAGTTGAAAACTTTTTTTTTTTTTTTTTTTTGATCGAGTTGAAAACTTGAAATCCTTGATGGTGATAATACAGAAATGAATTATGAATTTTAAAGATTTTTGAGTGCTGAAAGCTACTGTGAACCTAGACATCACATATAAAGTTTTAAGGAATCGAATCTAGTGAATGGAAAAGGGAAAGGAAGTTTTGGGAAT
This sequence comes from Papaver armeniacum, assembly GCA_023531295.1. Classification (NCBI taxonomy): domain Eukaryota; kingdom Viridiplantae; phylum Streptophyta; class Magnoliopsida; order Ranunculales; family Papaveraceae; genus Papaver; species Papaver armeniacum. The sequence goes on from JAJJWW010013338.1 coordinate 1,426, forward strand.
ATGAACAAACAATGGATCCTGATGGATAGGTGCATGATTAAAGGAATCAGATAGGACACCTATTTGCAGATTCACCACCAGTCCATAAAGAGGAGAAGGGAAGTTGAAGACATGAACAAACTCGTGAAACAATGTAATAGAACACAATGAAGAAACGAACACTTCGCTGCAATCCTTTGTATTCTGTAACTTAAACTGTAAGACTTGGTAAACACAAGTAGAGACTAGAGCTATAAAATCCCAAGTAGCAAAACTATTCATAACAAAAATATTAACACAATATTGAATGAAACTCTCCATTTCATCAACAAAAGGTTTGATTAAACAATTTTGCTTTATCACTCAAATACTCAATTGGGTCATCATTGAAAATGTTACGATGCCCCCTGAGACTGAGATTACAAAGTGCACAAGAAAAGTGAAGGGGAAAAAAAAACTGTGTGATGCGATGTTATTATAACTCTTCATACATAAGGAGAAGTAACACACAACTTTTCCTTGAGGGCACCTAGAAACAGCAGCGGAAAGAAGAAAAAGCAAACTGATAAATAAGTTTATAGCACCGGCAAATATCTGATTCACTATTTAGAAGGAAAAAAAAAAGAGTTCTAATAGCTGTTACACCGTCGGCATCCTCTTCTTAGTTATGGTGATGTTCTTTCAGTGAGCGCCAACAAACCACACTTTCTCAATACAATTATGTTTATCCGAGTTTATTAAACAGTGTAATGCTGTTGGATTGTGTCGATATCTAGTCCTTTTAGCTTCACAACAGATTCAACATGTCCCTTGAGTGTGTGAAGTTCCCTTAGTCTGCAAGGTAAAAACAAAGAGGGTTTAATAAATCCAATCGTACAAGACCCCATGATACAGGAGTAACTTAGCATCAGATAATGGCATCTCGATCGGGAATGCTTACCTGGCAACTTCAGCTCGCCTCTTAGCTTGCTCAGCAATTTCTGAAAGCTCTCTGTAGCTATTCTTGTCAGCAAAGAGGTTATTTGCTTCTGGTGGTTGAAGTCCATGTAGAGTTCTTTGAGCAAGAGCCCATTGAGCTTCTCTCTCCTCTTTTCCGTAATCCTTCTTGGTAGTGAAGGCAGTCTGTTTTTATACCAAATAAAACGAGAGAATTGTAAGAAGGCATCCCAGATTGCAACTTGCAGTTAAGAAGTAACTTACCACAAAACTCTGAAAAACCAAGGAAAGAGAAAATCAAGAGGGAAGTACCTTGTTTTCAAGGAGGTTGTCCCAAGCCTTTCCACTTAGAACATATCGGATGATGAATTTGAGAATGTCAAGTGGGAAATAGGTAACAAGGCTGAAAAGCCAAACAACCCCAGCCCATCCCCAACCAATACCTCTCATGTTAGCAAATTCCCAATTGGCGTATACAGCAATCAAAGTTGCCACCTGATAACATAGATCACATACGGATGTAGTTAGTACCAAACTTGGTGGAAAACTGGACAGCAAATGAGAAGAAAGAACACCAAGGGAGAGCACAATCTTACCAGCTGAGCAGCAAAGAACGCAAAAACAAGAAGAAATCCAGGTCTTTCAACGAACGACCAGCTGCGAGACCTTGTAACGAAAATGAGGGCCTGGCTCACAATACTGACTTGCAAGTACAAGGCAGCCATCATTTCACGCTTATCATCCCTAATAGGTCTAACACCGAATTTGTCCTGTATTAGGAAGATGAGGTACAACAACATCAGAATTGTAGTTAATGAGCAAAAGAGGTAGAACAGGGGTTAACGTGTTAATGTACAAACAGTACTTACAGAGAAGAAATCAGTTTTCCATGCAGCCCAGAAGAATATGACTGTCATCAATGCCAAGTAACTTCCAAGCACAACTCCAGTTGCAAAAATTTCTTTTAGTTTCCAACTGTCGGGAGTTGGAGATGGCTTGACTCGATCTTTAGAGATGGTCATGATGGTTCCTGGATATAACAATGTGAGGATCAGACACACAATCATGTCATGGAGAAGGGAAGGAAAAGGGAAGGAAATGGAAGCTTTATAGCATTCAGAAGTTCTTTAATAAACTCTTACCATCATTTAGGATGGCGATGATCAAAACCATGAAAGGAGCAAAGTCAAACTTCCAGATCAAAGCAATAAACATGAAACCGAACTGTAAATCAAAAAGTAAAGAAGAAGAAACAGATCAGTACAATAATCACAGTTGACATAGTTATATCAAGGAATTAGACCATGAATATCAAAATGACTCCACTTACCACAATACGGATAGTGATTGAAACAGCATAAATCTGCAAGAGAGGGAAAACAGTGTTGGTCAGGCTAAGTAGGTTAAGATAATGCTAGAAAATCGTGAAAACAAAAAAGAAACACTAAAACAAACTGAACTCACTGTGTAATTCTTCATCCTTTGGAAAATGGCTCTGCTAGTAAGTACTGCACTGATAATAACACTCAATCCAGGTTCTGTGAGCACAATATCGGAAGCACCTCTGGCAGCATCAGTTGCATCAGCAACAGCAATACCAATATCAGCTTTCTTGAGTGCAGGAGCATCATTCACACCATCTCCGGTCATACCACATATGTGTTTTTTCTCTTGCAGCTTCTTTACGATTTCATACTTATGCTCTGTTGTACAAAACAAAAATCTCTCTTTAGGAGGCAAATAAAAAAAAAATCTAAGATTTAGATAAGTATAGAGAATTGAGCAACAGACCTGGGAAAACTCCTGCAAACCCATCGGCCTTCTCGATCAGCTCATCTACAGGGAGAGAAGCAATTGATGCATCCTTGTTGTTGCCAAGGAGTGCAGAAGAGGGGTACATGTTAGTTCCCATTCCTAGCCTTCTTCCGGTTTCCTTAGCAATGGCAAGCTGGTCTCCTGTAATCATCTTTACGTTCACTCCAAGATTGAGAGCTCTTCTGATGGTTTCTGCACTGTCATGCCTGGGAGGATCAAAGAGAGGAAGAAGACCAACAAACTGCCATGGTGCACCTGGACTGTCTTTATTTTTCTCAGGAACTTCCTGCAAACATTAACAAAAAGAGTTATACTATGTAAATATTAAAGTAAAAGGTAAGTGAGGTATCATCGAATAGTCACGGATCATTACCTGTCTTGCGACGGCCAACGATCGCAGACCACGTTCTGCATACTTGTCAATGACGGAATGAACCTTGTTTCTTACATCCTCTTTGCAGTTGCAAAGATCAATAATCTGTTCAGGTGCCCCTTTACTGGCCCTGTGCCATTTGCCGTCATTATCAATATAGGTAAGAGCAGTCCTCTTATCCACAGGGTTGAACGGTAAAAAGTGAACCTCTCTTATACCAGCTCTAGCCTGTCAAGTATAAAAGTGGTCAACGTTCATGCCAAATATTAATAAATGAATATGTAGGACAACAGGTGAAAGATAAAATATATGAGGTAGAGAAAGATGTATACCTCTTTGGGATCCGCAAGCATACCAACCATGCAAGCATCAATTGCATCCTGATTTTCCACCCTGGATGCCCTTGCAGCAACAAGGAGAACGTGATCTTTCTCAACACCCTTAGCGAACACTTCAACCAAGTTCTTGTCAACACTAAGCTTGTTTAGGGTAAGGGTTCCAGTCTTATCGGAACAGAGAACATCCATACCAGCCATCTCTTCAATGGCAGTCATTCTCTTAGTGATAGCACCTTGTTGAGAGAGCCTGTGGGATCCAATGGCCATGGTGACAGATAACACAGTGGGCATGGCAATTGGGATACCACCAATCAAGAGAACCAATAGGTTATCAATTCCATCTCTGTACTTTCGTTTCTGAATTGGGTACATTACTATGATCTCAATTAACATACCAATTGCGATCGAACAGATACAGAAGTTACCAATAGCAGTAAGAACCTTTTGGAAATGCCCAACTTGGTTGGTGCTGTCAACTAAATGTGCAGCCTTGCCAAAGAAAGTGTGCACTCCAGTTGCAATAACAACGGCTTCAAGCTCTCCTTGTTTACAGGTTGAACCAGAGAACACCTCGTCAGATGGGTTCTTAGTAACTGGGAGAGATTCTCCAGTAAGAGCAGATTGATCGATCTTTAAAGGATCACCCTCTAGAAGACGAGCATCAGCTGGGACAATGTCACCCAATTTGATGCTGATGATATCTCCTGGAACAAGAATTGCAGCATCTTGCTCACTCCAACGACCGTCTCTAAGTACCTATATTTGAAGAACACGGACCAAGCAATATAAGTTACAGTATTTTAAGCACAAATTCATGTAAACCTATATTTCATATTAAAGTTTAGATATAATCAGTGAGGGCTGTACCTTAGTTTTGGGAGCAAGACCAGCCATGAGAGCTTGTGCGGCGTTACCGGCATTATTTTCTTCAATGAAACTGATTGTGGAATTGATAACAAGCAAAACCATGATACCAACGAAATCTTGCCAATCTGGGGGCCTACCACCACCATTAGCCAGGGCAATAGCCATTATTGCAGCAATCTCCATGACCCATGACAATGGATTCCACATGAATCCCAAAAACTTGAGAATTTTGCTCTCCTTTTTCTCTTCAAGCTTATTGGGTCCAAAGATCTCAAGCCTGTTGGCTCCTTCTTCCGTACTCAGACCCTCCTTCGAACATTTCAATTGTTCAAAAACTTCATCCATGGGGATTCGTTCCTGCAAAACATAAACGTTGAATAACGTTTGTCAAATATTTATATAAGCATTTCCAGACTACCTTCACATAACTGCAAAATCGTCTTAATGTCTCAGCTGGTAGTAAGGGAAGGTCTATGTGAAAAGGAGTCATGTCTAGCGCAGATATTATGCAACATTACGAAATCTAAGCTTTACAAACTTTCAAATATAACTGTATAAAACACATGAGTACTTTGTTACATCTCAAGTGGTCGTTATGTCATTGATATAATAAAATTAAACAATATATGAACCCGAAAAATTAACTGAACATAGCCCATAACTGTTCCTAGTTGACTTGGAAGAAAAAGAGGGGTCACAACAACAAAAACAAACTACATAACGAATAGTGGTAAAGCATAACTGTTGAAATTTGTTGAATTTTCAAAATTAAAATGAAAAAAGAAAGTAAACAGTAAAAAAAAATCAAAAACAACTAACAAAGCAAACTATCTAAGGAAGGCAAGTAAAATTTCAAAGGAGAAAAACACAATTATTTGGCAAATTTATGCGTATTTTGGGTCGGTGTATTTATCAAAGGCAACACAAATATTGTCAACATTCTGGGTCCACAGTTTAGCAAGTTTTTTGGGGGACCTATACCCATGTGTGGCCAACTCTACTAGGGTGCAGAATTAAGGTACAGGGTGCATGTTATCATTTTCATTATCTTGGGAATTAAAAAAAGAACTGATTGGCACAAATTAGGCCTTCAACTAAGGTCCTAAATTTTAATTTAATATATAAAAATATTCTAAACAAAAACACAATTATTAGTGTCAAAAATAAAATATTTCAAGAATATATTTGAGCGATTGCCACCAAACCCACTTTGGATTTAGTTTTTTTGTAGAAAAAAAAAATCTAAGGCGGATACATCGATCAATCTCACGTATCTAGATAGATTTAACCTGTTTAACAGACTTAACGTTAACGGTAACGATGGCCAATACATCGTTACATCCGTACTAAGAAAAATATGAGGTACTACGGATGTGTACTCAAATCCCATAATAGGTAAATCAAAATAAAACAAACACAGTACAAAAATAAACTGCAGTAATAGTGGAATTATTAGAATTATTATTATAGAAAAGGACGAAACATGTAACTTAATTTTTAAGGGTCTTATTTGTTAGGGAAAAAAAGCTAGTATCAACATAATAAATCGAAAAGATTTCGTTTTTTATGCGGAATAAGAAATATATAATGAAAAAATCGCAACAGATTTTCATTATATGAATTCTTGATTACTTTAATTTTGGTTAATTAAAAATTAGACTAGACAATTAACCATAATTAGCGGAAAATGGAATTCTCAGACGCAGGAGATGAGGTTATCTAGGAAATTGTGCTGAAAATTTTTGACTGATAATTTAAGGAAAAAAAAACTTTTCTTACAAAAGCTGAAGCAAAAAAGTAATGAAAAGATTAAAGAAAAAAGATCTAAAACATAAAAAGTGAAGAAATTTCAATAGGTGAAAATTACAGATCTATTATCATTTTTAGATCAGGAAAAAAAGAGGGTTCTTAATTATGAATCCTCCATTAAAGGACCTCAAAATCCCAGAATGAAATTCCTTGGAATGAACTAATATTCTCTTTTTCATGGCTGAAACAAAATCAATTGAATTTTGATTTTGATTATGATGAAAATTAGATAAAAGAAAAAAATCCCCAATCACTTTACAGTAAGAAACAAGAGATTAAGTGGTGAAATTAGTTACCAGATCAACAGCTTCATTCTTAATCTCCTCCAAACTAATAGCTTTATCGCCACCCATCTTCTCAAATCACCAAAAGAACACACACCAGAGGACTCTTTTTTTTGTTGATCAAATACTCAAAGAAGTTTTTACAATCTTCCGACCATGAAGAGTTGTTCTCTCTTGCAGAAAAAAACCCCCCAAAAAAATCACAGTAGTAGTGTTTTTGTTTTCTGGAAAGGGTTTTCCTTCTCTCTAAAATGTCTGCTTAACCTCTACCTTTATACTAGTTCCTTTCAGTGGGGCCCTGCTAACATTTACATGGGACCCAAACTCTCCTTCCAACCGGTGACGTGTCGGTTCCACTGGTTTTGGACTTTGAACTTTCAATCTCCCCAGGCCGTCCGAAATGCGGTGTTCCATTTCGTCCTGCTGAGCTTTTCGTGGGCCCCAAAACCCTAAACTCTTCATTTTAGTCAAACTGTTGGGAAATTTCCTTTGATTAATGTCTCGGTTCTCGTTTTAACTTCATTTTGTTGCTATCGTCACCTAATTTATTACAGCAAAAAAATTTCTTTTTGAAGCATAATTTGAATCAACGGCTATTCTTTGAGGCAACATGAACAGCAATGCATTATGCTATTATTGCAATCCTTCTCTTGTGCATTGGAATTAATCTATGCCTTGCCTTTTAAGGATGATCTATGTTAATTAATTTGTGCAGAATCACTAGTTGTCATCCAAAATCGACCCTCAATGGCATATAATCTATCAAATTTAATGTTAAGCGCTAAACATAAATTGAACATTAAAAGCCGATTTCCAGATGCCATTAGATGACAACCAATATTTCTTCCGATGTCGTTAGTTTCTAGTGAAACATGCTCCCGTCTTCATGAAGAATGCGTGGAGCTTGCCGCTTGGTCCAGCTTGTTCGGCCCTGCTCCCACTTCAAAGAAGGAACTCCTAGCTTAATTCGTTAATGGCATTCACGTTATTGTCTCTCTTTCTAGGCTTATTAGTGTTTTTGAGATATTGTTCTTTGCCAATTAATTAAGGAAGTTTAATAAGGCGGTCATGGTTTTACCCTGTAAAGGAAGAAGCACATAAACACAATTCAACCAACCATAAAAAAAAATCCCTAAAGTAAAAGATTTGTTTCTATGAAATCGGCGTTATTTATGGGTACGGAATACGTACTACCTAAAGTTAACTAACTCCGCCGTTGAATTTTTGTTTTTTTGTTAAGACCGGTGGGGCCCGCAAAACCCCTAATCACACAACTGATACGGTAAGAGCATCTCCAATGCTAGAGGTCAAGGTCATCCTATGTGGATGTCTTATATATACCTTTTGGGTGTGGGTCATTTACTATAGGACAAAAAATAATAAAGAAAAAGGCTTTCAGCCTAAAATCCATCTCCAATCCCCAAGGTCCTATCTTACACTTTTTGTCTAAATCTAAACACAAAAGATGATGTGGACTTATGACCCAAGGTCACGAAGGAAGTCTTATTTAGACTTTCTCCTTTACCCCAACTTTTAGTAATAAATCTTACCTATGACCCTCACATTTGCATTGGAGATGAAATTTTGGTGAAAAAAAATATTAAATCCTATGTGTCATACTAATTTAAGACCTCTACCCCTTGCATTGGAGATGCTCTAAGAAAATTGAATAGTAAGTAATGACCATTAGATTTTAACTTTTATGACTTGGAACCTAATCTCATCTAGAACAGCAAAGATTCTGGATTTTGACCTATCTCAACCCTTTATCGCAAAAAATTACCGTAGTTGCTGATATAGTGAACCAACCGTTTCGTACCGGACGGAACGATTCATGGCGATACGCAAATCTTTTGTACTTTACCTAACCTGTCTGAATCGAACGGTCTCTGGTTCAGACACTGTAACATTTCCGGCATATGTAAGATCTTTCTTAAGAATTTTTTGCAGTTTTGCACGTGTTCGACTTGTTTCTTCGACTGCGCTGGAAACTAAATGCATCGGCCATCTAACGGACAAAATCTGCATCGATATCCACATTCCCGTTCACATAGGAGTTTTACATTTTTTTTAGGTATTGACTTTAGGTTTGGACTGGTCCCACCAGTTTAGGGCTAAAGTAAGAAATTCACTATAAAACACCTCGGTGCATCATAAACTAATACTTCTTTCTTGCGGGACCCACTTCATAAGGAGGTGAAGAGGGCAAATAATAGAGCCATGGCCTGTCCTGTCCCTAATGAAACTCCAAATCACATGAGACTCCATTGGAGAAAAAACTACTCATAGATTTTCAGACCGTTAAATTATTCCAAACCCTATTTTGACAGTTATCCTGTTATGGTCTTAAGATATTTCTCCCGCCGGATACATCGCAGGGTTTCTGGGGTTAAGATAATTCGGATGAAATAATATTAAAGAAAAAAATATCGGAAATGTTATTCTATGCACCATTAACAGCACTACTAACCACTCAACTCCATGTGTCTCAAGAGTATTGGTTAAGGTTGTTCAGCCATGACCCACCCGCTCCCCAAAAGGGTTTATCACTTCACAAATCTAGGGTCTAGATGTGGGTGAGTGGTGAGTAGTGTTGTGTTAAGTGAGCAGAATAGCAACTCCCAAAAAATATTTAAGATGGTTCTCTTTTTTATTTCTTGGAAAAATTTCAAAACAGTCATACTATTAAGCCCGATTTACAAAATAGTCATACTGTTACAAACTATTAACAAAATGGTCATACTTCCGTTAAATAGAGAGTTAAGTGGTGACTCACAGTTAAATATGTTAATGAAATTACCTACATATCCTTCCTATTTATCCCTCTATATATAATTTCAAATTTTGCCATCATTATAGTTTTTTTTGACGGTGGTGCTATTTGTAGGTGGTGGTGCCGCCACTTACATATCGTTCCATCGCATTCAGGATCGTTATAACGCATTCAAGTTCGTTAGAACGCATTCAGGATTGTTACACCGCATTCAGCCTAAGGGTTCATCGCTTCCCCTGTAGGGTTTAGCAAAGATTCTTAAGCTTCCACCACCACCACCACCACATCAACCAAATAGTTTAATGAGAAGGGTATTTTGGAGGAGGGTATTATGGAAAAAGATAACACCGTTAACAGAATGGTCATACTTTTTGTAATTGGGTCACAAAATGGTCACACTTTTGTAATTCGTTCACAGAACAGTCATACTTCCATCCGATTTAACACTTTTGAATAAACGGTGTTATCTTTTCCTAAAATACCCTTCCCATTTAACAATTAGTTAAAGTGGCGGTGATGAAGCGGTGGTGTTGGTTGTGGAAGCTTAAGAATCTTCACTAAACCTCAGAGGGGAAGCGGTGAACCCATTGGGTAAATGCGGTGTAACGAACCTGAATGCGGTGTAACGAACCTGAATGTGGTGTAACAAACCTGAATATGGTGTAACGATCCTGATTGCTGTGTAACGGTGTGTAAGTGGCGGCACCACCACTTACAAATATCACCACCGTCAAAACAATTACAATGAAGGCAAAATTTAAAATTGTGTATGGAGGGATAAGTAGGGAGGACACATAGGTAATTTCGTTAACATATTTAACTGTGAGTCATCACTTAACTCTCTTTTTAACGGAACTGTGAGCATTTTGTTAATAGTTTGTAACAATAGGATGGTTTTGTGAATCGGGTCCTAATACTAGGACTGGTTTGTACATTATTTCTTTTGGTACGTTGAATCACAATTCACAAAAAAAAAAAAAAAAACACCACTAAATTGCTGACACAGTTAATGAGTGGATTAATGGTGGGTTTGGACGTAGAATTTTGAAGGTGGAATTTATTGGTCCAGGGGATTTGATAGAATTACGTTTCCTTTTGTATGTTTGGTTGTCCGAATCCTTGGAATCACGTTTCCTACGGGATTTAGTTTTCCAGCAAATCCTCCATATGAAGTCCGACCCCCCCCCCCCTAAGATTTGCTGGGAAACTTATCAAAGGATTTATGGACCCACTTTTTTTTAACTCTAAATCCCATATATATGCAATTTTAAGATTTGAGGGTAATGCCAAACGGTATAAAGACTTTAATACAAGAAAACTCTATAAATCCTATGAATTTTAATTGAGTTACCAAACACACAAGGAATTTACATAAATCCCAGAATTTATAATTCCATGGGATTATAAATTCCTGGAAACGGTGAATTCTGCAAACAAACCCACCATAAAAGAATCTTAGTAAAATATTTTTCCAATAATTGAAAATGAATGAGTTGTCAGGAATTACAATCTTTCATAAAATAATATTTACCATTTGTTAAATGCTCCTACTAATTAAAAAAGATTACACCCCTTTTGTAATTAGTGCTCGTATTACCAAAAGAATGATGAAATTGAGCTATGGCTTTTGTTCTAAATTGGGTTTCCAATTAAGTCTGATTTTAGTTGGATCAATTTTGTTAACTTAACGCGTGTTTGGACGGCGGAAAGGGAATTCTATTAAAATCTCACTTCTTAAAATGGGAATACTAAACCCACCATTCACATGGTTTTGAATTCCTTACTTTTTGGGGATTCATATTATTATTATTATTATTAACCCTATTCTTATTTTACCAAACATATAAATGGAATAGTATTCTCAAAAAATTAATTTCATTTCCTCCAACCAACCACGTCATAAAAGAGTAATTGAGTGTGAATTAATAATTACTTGATTTTACTTCCATCTTTTTGTGATGACATTTTAGCTTTAAATTTTTACCAATTTTAAAAAATTACAAAGGTTAGAAACTTCATTAAATTTACGTTGTTAGGTCACACTATGAGAGATTACATATATAGAACTCCCAATTTTGTGTTATTTTATTTTTTTATCTTAACCCCAATATATTCCCTTGAACTATCGTATCATTAATGAATAGGTTTCTTTCTTTATCAAAAATAAAAGAAGTCTAGAGATTAGGCTAGTGATTATTTCGGACGCGTTGTAGGTCATATGGCATGGGATACACAAAATAGCCATACAAATGGCAGTTAGTCATATTTGTGTAAGAACCGTTCTAGACAGACCAAGAGTCTGAACATGGTAAAAACCGACACTCACAGTTTAGCTTGTGGATCTGTCCCGTCCTCCGAGATAAACGTGGGTTCCATTTAATGTGTCTGTGTCGGTTTTTTCAATGTTCAAAACTTGGTCTGTGAAAAACAATTGCTCGTGTAATTCTCCGGATACTTGTAGGGTTGTTGCGGAGTTACCAAATTAATCATGAATAGAAGTGGATTTTTGTTTGTATTAGTAATCCCATGTAATATCGGGCATGGTTTATCCTATAGATTGATAACACATGTAATTGTTGAAACCAATTCAAGATTGTCATTTTCTTGAAGGCATTTGGTGAATAATGGCATGTTCTTTCTTAAATAACTTGAATAAACTAGGAAAAGTTAACTACAAAGATTGCTTACCAGCCTACAATATATACTTCCGACAATGGTGAAGATTCTTGCAATACTTCCAGAAGTTCCCAACATGTGTTGTTTCTGCTGAAATTTTTTTCATCCTTCCCTTCAATGTCCTTTCTCAAGGGAGGTTTGGTTAAATATTCCTGGGAGCTCAAGAATCATCCAAAATATAGGGAAATATCCCAAACTTTGGATGAAGTCTTGGTTGTTAAATGAAGATCGAAATTTCCATAGTGGAGGGGAATGGAAGTCAACTACGGTATTGTGAAAAATATGGATTTCTAGATGCAACCTCGGATTCGACAATCTGAATTCTAAGCTAAAAGACGTAATTTTGAAAGCTTTTAAAGCCATGTTTAAGCTCACTCCAGATTTTCGACCGAGAAACTCGAAAACCATCATGAAGTCATAGAACCCTCTAGCATACATCATAGCCATGAGGAATCTTACGATAATATTATCTTTTGTGATGCTTTTTTTTGATAAAACTAACTATGATTGTGGTATTGGGTTGTTGGTAGATGGTACAACAGGAAGGAACAACAAGGTAAAAAACACAACCTGCAGAGATGAAAAGCAAGCAGAATGCTTAGCTTTACTTGAAACAATTAAATAAGCCAGAAACCTCCGATGAAGCTCAGAAGGTTCATTAGTGATGCATCAAAGTAGTTATTTCAATAAATAAGAACGTTAACCGGGTTAGCTGGTGCAATAGTAGTATTTTAAATGGTTGTAAACTTATACTTTCTTCTTGTTTCAATTCTTGGAAATGCTCCCATGTTAAGAAGGGCGAAAACCCTGTAGTGGATAGGATTGTTAAGCATGCTAGGCATTCCAAAAATGATGGCTCTTGGTCGGACCTTGAGTAAAACTCTATGCTATCTTTGATGTATCCCTCCTGATATTTTAATATATTAGTTGTTCATCAAGAAAAAACAGCCTACATTGTTAACTAAAAATCTGGAATTCTGCTTCGCATGCTCTGTGGCCTTTAAAATACAACTATACAAGCTAGGACCAACAAATTTAGAGTAAGTAAGTATCTTGAAGGAAAAAATCAAGGTTATCTCCAAATTTTTGCTACATAATCTGCCTTAATAGAAACTTTTTTCACTCTCATAACGCTATATTCATTTGCAATGAAAAGCATGATTAACAAGGTTGAGTTTTTTTTAATACCAATCCTCCCTCTATACATAGGCAACACTTTTTTAGACCAAGCTACTAAGCTTTTCGTTTTATTAGTTCTTTAACAACTAATATATGCATATGAAAGACTGAGACGTAGAGAGGTAATAAATAGTTAGATTAACAAGCACACAGTTAAACATTGTTAGAATATGGGCATCCAACTCAAAACCAATTGGCAATGAGTGGAGAGGCCAAACAATATGAGACTAATAATCTCAACACGCCCCCTCACGTGTAGCCTCGTTGGGTCTAACACGTGGATAATAAATCGAGTGACGCAGAATAAAGGCGCGGTCAAATGACTCGTCGCAAATAGCCTGCTCTGATACCATGTTAGAATATGGGCATCCAACTCAAAAGCAATTGGCAATGATTGGAGAGGCCAAGACAATATGGGACTAATGATCTCAACAAACATAATCAATCTGCCATCCTTTGGTAACTATCTTCTCTTCCAAGTAGAAAGCTTTTGTTGCACTTTTTAAGTAACTAAGTCCTGGACTGCTTTACATTTAAATTATTTCCCAGAGGAATTCCTAAGTATTTAATATGAAGTTCTACTAGATTGCATCTAAATATATTAGCTCAACTATCACCATTACGATCAAATCAACAACATTTTTTCTTTAATTTATCGTTAGACCTGACAATACCTCATAAGCATGAACGACATTTTCTAGAGTAGTCACTTGGTCCTCATAATCATCAAGGAAAACAAATAGTATTTAACTTTTCTATTATTCATGAATGTGTATTTACACATTTAGTGTATACAAATTCAACATAATAATGGACAATACCTAAATTAAACAGAAAAACTGCATGTTTAACATATTGTATCAGAGACAAACATTTCAGATGTTTTTCCGAATGCATATAAATTTCCTGTAGGAACCAAATGGAAAAGTACCCCTCCTCCTTTACCAACCCCACCTTACAATCATCATCAACTGCACCTTACCTAGTTACTACTTACCGGTACAAAGTCTATTGTGCCATCACACTTATGACACATCACAATATGCTAAAATTTGAACAAAATGCGACATTTGACAGATTTATCGGCACACTAGCACTACACAATACCCGACATAGGAAAATACGAATCACGACATAATACGTGGCACATCACTGCAAAGGACGTGGCATGGGTGAGCACAACACAACATGTTTAAAATAAACCATATTTAGCGCAAATTTTCGAAAAGGTTTTTAATTTGGTCAATTTTTTGCCATTTTTTTTTATATTGACTAATTTCCGTGACAATGGTACATTTCCAAGGTAATAAATGAATTTCTAATAATTCAAATTAACGTTGTAAGTGTGTCGTTTCTGACATTTATTTGATACTAAATAAATAATGATGTAATTATCACTATGTAAGATCATGCATATGCTTATTTTTTAGAACAAAATTTACGATATTATGCAATATCTACCAATCTTTATTTCAATGGTTGAAAATCTGATGGTTTTCAACGGTTCATTTTCATAGTAAATGATGGTGTTATACTTTTCAAAAATTCGTTCATTTATATAGGTATACAAATTTTTACAAGGGAAATATATCCCAAAACATTAGCTTCAAATGCGGTACCATTTAAGTTCTATTTAGAAATATTGGCTTCCAAAATGTGAGGTAGTGTGTAGTGGCGAATCCAAAATAAAAGTTTTATGGGGCACCTTTTGTTCTTGAAGATCAAATGCAACAGGAGAAAATTTTGTACACTAATTAAGTTAAAATACGACAAGTTTCATCTAAATATAAAATTCATATATTGGTGAAAATTAATGAAATTATTTCCCTTTTATATAAAATAGGGTGAAATGTCTTGAAATTCCTTAATTTTAGGTAGTTTCCCAAATCCCATGAGTTAATTTTAATGAAAACACGACTTATACAAGGACTACAAAAAAAAATTATATGATATCTTCTGATTTTAGAAATTTATGGGGGCCAATAAGTAATTTTAACACTATATATATTAAAGACAAATGATATCCCACACAACTATGCGGGATGACTTCCCGTTCAAGCGGCTTCTAAGACGTTGGATGATCAAATAAACGGTTGAATTCGCATTCAGTCTATGACCCACCACTTTCTTTAAGGGTTCAAGGCTTCCAGATTTTGGTTTTAGATGTGGGACATAGTGATCTAACGGTTTAGAAGTCGCTTGTGCGGGAGGACATCTCGCAAAGTCGGGCGGGATAGCACTGCTCTATGTTAAAAGATATAGGAGTGTCGGGGAACCTACGATCTTAGAGGCCTCATTGGAATCGCCCTGATAATGTGATAATAGAAGTGAGTGGATCCTCCCTCATCTTAATAAATCATTAAATTATGTTTAGATTATGTTTGGAAGGCACATCAGGAGGTATATTGTTGCTCCATACCACGGCTTCCAAATACTTATATAAACTACCACGAGCTTTCCAATATACCGGAGCCGGGTATTATCTAATTAGCGAATTCCGAATGTGTCCCAAAGAATTTGTCGCACGTATGTCGCGGTTCAATGACCCATATAAATCAGGAAAGTACTGCATTTTACCATTCTGTTTCTCTCTCTTAAAATATTGAGCGAGTATCTCCCAATAGATTTTGATAAACCCTAGTTCTTTTGGTGCAAATTATACTGCGACATAGGTGCGTTCACCCATAAAGTTCATTAAACATAAGCTAAATTCCATCCCTACCGCGACCGCAACTCTAATTTCATATTATTTTGGATGTTTTCCAAACTTTTGCTCTTTGTTTGGATTGTGTCTAGGGTTTTGGGTTTTCAGCACTGGTAAATATTTTCCTTAAACTTATTTTAACACTCGCCCAATATCTGAATCCATGGATTCTTCACGGTTATTTCAATCCTGGAAGTAATAAATTACTAGTGAATTCGTTGTTTTATACTTATTTGTGTGTTTATTTTAGAATTGGAGACACAATTCCATGGGTTTTTCATGGTTATTTCAATTCTGAAAATAATAAATTACTAGTTATTTCTTTGTTTTACACTTATTTGTGTGTTTGTCGCTGAATTTACTTTGTTTTCTCCATATCATGGTTTAGTCCATCATCTTGAAAAAAAGAAAATTGTTTATCCTTTCAGATACTGACCCTACAAAACCATACATCTTAAATACAGATTTTTATTCCTTGACATTTAACCCTGTTTAATTCTTTGCAAAACTAAGTATGTATAGTTCTCAAAACAAACCCACTAAAACTTTTGACCGGATTGAGAGTGAATGTTATATCGTGTAGAGAATGAATTGATATAATGGTAAATTGATTGCTTATCCATGGTGTTAGGAAAAGATGTCTGCTACTACAACGGGAGGTGCAGCAGATACTGACATCCAAGATGATGTCAGGTCCAAAGAATCGTTAGAGACAACTTCTGCATATGTTGAATCGTTAGCATGTAATTCATCAGGAACCGAACCATAGTAAGTTTGTTTTGTTAGTTTTAGTCTTTTAGGTTTATTAATATTTGGGTTTTATAATTAGACTGGTGTTGAAATTATGAGATGGTTTGAGAATAGCCATGTCAAAGAATCCTTCTCCCTTTCAAAATATTGTAGTTGCTGCATATCCTCGGAAGAAACTGACTTGAAGCATCTCATGTGTATAGCAAGTTTGTTCACCTACAAAAGTATCGGGATAACTACCCGAAAGTAACAAGTCACTCAGGCATGCTACTAATGTCCACGATTAGGGGTCGTTTGAGCGATAAGGCTCACACGGTATTTGCTTCAACGGCAGTTGGCCACTTTCTGGATATGCCTGATACCAAAAACATTGGTGCAATTTTGCATTATCTACTCTCACGAGAAATTGTGAGACAAGATAATGGTGATCCATTTTGTATGAACTTTGGGGTTGGAGGCCATATCTTGAGGTTTGGGATGAAAGAATTCGCACTTGCTACATGACTTAATTTCAAGTTGACATCTTCTGCAAAGAAAGATGTAATTAACCCACTCCCAAAATCAATCGTGGATTCACCAATCATGAAAACTCATTTCCCTGGGGGAAAAAAGGTAACAATAATTGAAGCCATGACGCGCTTCGAAACGGGAGATTTGAACACATGCACTGACGATGAGAACGCTAAGTTGGCACTTCTCGTTTTTTTGCACGTTTTGCTTTATTTTTCTCGGACCTTATTGATTATGCAATGTAATCAAAATAAGGATTGCGCAGTATTTGCTTGCAAAATGATAGATTAGTCTTGGATTGCAGGTTCAAGATGTCGTAGTTCGCACATATCCTCGACCACCACTTCTACGAGATATCTCTTGTAGATAGTGTTGAAGGTAGATTCAATCAGGAGAGAATTTAATTTTGCAGGATGTTGTAGCATTGCAGGAGAAAAAACTTGGGAGAACATGCAGAAAATGCATACATTATCAGGATTCAATATAGTTTGAAGGTAGTTACCCTTCTGAAAATTTATGCAAAACGAATTTTGCACTCAAATTAAATAATTTTCTTCGGTCAACCAATCAAAATCGAGGGTTTTGTCCACCCACATATTTACTCTTTTATCTTACAGAATACCACTGAATACGCGTCACATATGCGACTCAATTGCGAAATGTCAGTAATATTCCTAGCAAAAAGTAGCACTGAATACGCGACTCCAGTGAGATTGATTAAAGACACTCAAAATAATGTGCGACTCCGAGCCGAACGGCTCTTAACTTAATAGCACAATTTTTGCGGTTCTTATTTGATGGATATGCGACACATGAACTACGTGGGGCACAAAGTCGTTTAAGCCGAGTAAACGCTGGCGGGCTCTTAAATTAATAGCACCATATTTGCGTTACCCTAGTGATAGGTGTATGACATATCTGCGACGAATTTTAATGGCCAGATTAAGGAAAATTAATAGCTAATGGTTACTGCTTCTGGTTCGCATTAGCGATTCTATCCTATTGAAGTCTCAAGAATAGAGATTTGAAATCAGTTACACAAGATATTGTTTTTTAGATTGACATGAATCATCATAACTAATCAATTTTAAACTTTCTTATACCATACAGTTATTCGGATGCAACACAAACTTACTTCTGCTGATCCACCATGAATAGGAATCCTAAGTAGTCATTCAACAAACGAACCCCACAGAAACGATGTAAATTCTGATCAGAACCTTAAAGGACCATCAGGATTTTCCATCACGAGTCTAATTAAAACTGTATTACTGGAAACCAAATTAAAACTCCTTTACTGGATACCCTGAATCAAAAACTTACCGACCAAATCAATACTCTTTCATTACAACAACCATCTATTTTATCGGTCAAACATCCAAATCAATCATGCACCAGATCCCATATAAAAATGTGCGACCCCAAGTCCGAGGATATGTTAGGTAATCTATGTTTTGTTGGGGGCGAGTTAGTCAAACATTAAAATGGAATGCTATTATGTTAAGTTGTGGTATTTTGTGTTTCCTTAACTTCTATTGTGGTACCAAACGTCATTGGCCCTTAAATTATTTGTTATACAAATATTTGAGAAAATATATTATTTGGAAAATATGAAATAAGTGCTCCGACGCGAGCACAACACTGTTATCCTTGTGATTGCTTAGTGTTGTTATCCTTGTGATTGCCTCGTGTTGTGTTGTGCTTAACTTCTGACTAAAAAGACACATCGCACTCTTGCTCATGGATCAACATAATACAATACACAATACAATTTACATGCTTCTTCGTGTGATGTGCCGCTACAACACTCACACGTTTTACACTGCTAGTTGTTACGTACAATTTACATGCTTCTTTGTTATCCCAAAAAAAAAAATACTAATAAAGTTAATGCGATACAAAGGGATTCTTTATGGGGGAAGAACCATATGCAAAAGGTTTCTATCATAAACACTAGTCAAACCTCTATAAACTTATGCATAAATGGGGATTAGGATTCATGTATGCACATAAATTCAACTTAGTATGCTAGCAAAGGTAGCCTGGAGGCTAATACGTACATGAACCTAATTCTCTTTGGGCTAAAACTCTAGGTTTTAAATATTTCAAATCTATATCTCCTCTAAGGGAAAAACCGCATGACAAATTCTCATGGATCTAGAAATGCCTTTGTCAGGGTATGAAGCTAATTAATAGTATTTGGGAAGTCGATAATTGACTAAGTGTAAGTATCTGGGATAATAACTGGGTACCATGATTAAATTGCAAATTATCTTCTTACCATAATGCTTCAAACAATTCCTTCCCAGCTGAAGTGGCAACAAACATCTGTAGGATATATTTGTTTTATGACAACCTGAACTCGCAAAAAAATGGATAACCTTAGATAGAACTTAACGAAGTATGAAGAGTTTATTGTAAAGTCCATGTATGATAAACTGAATGAAGTGGGAATCAATACCTCGAGTCTCTCTATAAATGAATCCTTCTGGAGGTCATTATGGAAGCTAGGTATTTGTCAAAGAATTAAACTTTTTTTCTAGAATTGCTTACAGAGTGCATTATCCAACCACTCTAAACTCTATGGGGAAAAAAGACATTAATCCTTCCTATACTTTGTGCGAAGAGGAAAAACAAACGGTAAAACATCTTTTTTTCACTGCTCATGTGCCAAGGTTGTCTAAGAATTAGGGCATAATCGAATACGCCTTCGACTTGATTCTTCTTTTAAGCTCTTAAATGTGTGTAAAGATAGGATGCAAAACTCAAATAGTGGAACTTTTGTAGAACTGGATTTTGTGGTTTATATAGAAAGAAAGATGTAATAAAATATTTCAGGAAAATATAAAATCTCCTCTTGAGTTGTCCTTCGAAATTCATAGATATATTTACTATTGGTCCAAGAAAACCCCATTAAGGAAAGATTATCAACATATAAGTACAACAAAGAAGTTTAATATAGCATGAAATACACTAGAAAGACATTCCTTTAAAACTAATGTAGATGCAGGTTGGATCTCTGAACATCTACCCTCAAGTTTTGCTCTAATTCTTAAAGACGATGCAAGTGGCTTTGGAAGAGCAAGACCATCAACATGCTCAGATCCACAAAAGGCGGAAGCTGTAGGCGTTCTTCAAACAACAATTTAGGTTAAGGAGAAAAGCATTACCAATTTTATCATAAAAGGTGACCGTGAAAGCTTAATCAAATCTCATAGGGGAACATTCAGAGATCTCATGGTGTAGCGAGGCTCTTTTGGACGAAGCAGATAAGGTGGTAAAATCTTGCCAGAAGTTTTGGTTTTTTATTTTGTGCATAGAACTGAAAATTCAGTGACAGATTCATTAGCTAAACATGCAAAATCCTTGATTTCTAATTTTGATTGGAAGGTACCCCTCTCTTATGTATTCTACGCAAACTCTCAGTAGATCTAATATTATGAGAGGTACACATCATTCCTCCATATTAGATGGCTCTACTAATGTTGTAAATTTATGATCCAGACTCATTCCGAACCGTAGTTTCTTTTCTTGAAATTTTATTTACAAAATATATGTATAAAAATATAAATATATTCAAACTAATGTTGTAAATTTATAATCCAGACTCAGCTGGTCATCCCCGTTCCTCAAAGATTTGAAGCGCTCCAGGAGGTCCCAGGTTCGAGTCCCCGATGACGCAATATTGCAGAATTTGACATGGAAGGTACAGTTAGCTTGCCCCTCCTTGCGACATAATCAGCCTCTATCCGCTGGGTAATTACCCGATTGGACCCGAATCTTAATGGGTCCAAACATGTAATACCCATCGGGTACCCGGTTATTCTAACGTTTATTCATCTTTTAGCAAAATTATAAGTATTTTGTTAGTTTTGGCTTAAATTTTTTCTTCATTTTTTGTTTTTTTCTTATATTTAATCTTTATTTAATACATTAATGAAGAAACAATAATAAATTTTTGTAAAAAAAAAATAGATACAAGCCAAAAAGAGAAAGATATTAAGTTTTTGAAGTTTTTTTTATAGTTTTATTGCTATCCAATGGGTACCCGGAACCGACGGATACTCGGTTTTTTTAACAGGTCCGGTTCTGGGTCCACAAATTTAGGAACCGGACTCGACTTTTATAGTAGGGTCCGGGTCCAGTGATACCCGGGAGGACCCGTACCCATTGACAGCCCTAACCCGACCCTACCCGCTGAAACTTTTACTGTCTTTTGTAATCCCTTCCATCCTGGAGATTTGGCTAATAATGACATTTAGCTTCAAAGCTTGTTACATTAACGTGAAAAGCAATCAAGCCAAAATGGAATTTTGATTTTTACTCTTAGGCAGAAACTTGAAATTCTCGCTTTCAACGAAGATCACTTTTCTTTTTTTTTATTATTGATAAACAAACAGAGAAGACCACTTTTACGATCCTAACTTTTTATCCATGGATCATAGCATAAATATACTTTTAATTTGGTTTTTGTCATTTTGAGATAGCGTACGATTAAAAGTTAAACTTGTACGTACAATAGGTTACACGATAAATAAAAAATAATAACAAACACAGATTAGAAAAATTAATCACGTATACTAATATAAACCTTTTATTTTTTTGGTCTCACACTTACAGATAATATGCGTTGTGACCCATGTGGAAAACATCTGATTAGATGAAAAAAAAAAATCATTTTTGAGTAATTTGTCACTAGCTTTGATTCCTAATAATAAATGTGTTAACATGATAAGTACAGAATCAATTGATAATCCAAGTGCCACTTATCTAATACACCAAAAATTAAGTTGATCAGAGAGTATTTGATGAACTACTTTAATTAGGTTTTCAGAGATATTAAGAGGTACAAAAGAAAGGGGTTAAAGTATAAGATCGAATCATACGTAGGTCCACTTGATAAATCTTCAATGTTTCAAATCTTTGAACCACCAGTAGATGTCGGACAGACCTACAGCGGGTGCGGAATGGAACCGGATAATATAGACGTGAGGGTTCAATAAAGTTGCTAATCGCTATTGTGGTAGGCTTTCATACCCAAATCTTGATTGGTTTGTTTGTGTTGACAGATTAGTAACTTTGGTATTAAGCTGTACTCTTTTGACAAATATGGTCGGTTTAATTCAAAGTCCTCGTAATTTTTCATATTTGGTGAACACACTAGAAGAACCTTCTAAACCTTAACAAAAATGACCTGCGAGGAAACTAATAATCCTGAATAAACATGCAACTCTTTGGTGTGTATTGGATTTTCTGGAATCACATGTAATATTATGTACGAAAATCTCATCTAATGTTTAGATTTTTATCCGGTGTTTCCATAGTTATCGACTGCAAAGCTTTGGGCAGATAACATTAACAAAGTAACTACATAAGTCTCTTGGACAACGAAAAACACTTTACAAGAAGTGAAGATAATCCTCCGAGAATTACCCCAAGCTCAGGTGAAATACATAAATAGAAAACATAACTCTGTTGCGGACTACATTGCAAAATAAGTAACTAGTAAGGATAAAAAATCTTCAACACGTGTCTACACATTTGCAACAAAAAAAATCAAAAAATCTAGTATTTACTCCGAAATATTTGATAAAAATGAAATTGTAAACTTATTGTACTATATTTGCTAGTTATTATATTTTAATCTTTCCATCTAAAAAAATATCTAATGTTTAGATCTTTTTAAAAATTATTCCTCAAAAAATATATAAACCTATTAATTTTTTAATTAAATTCTCACAAATTATAAGAGGGTTTCGATACGGAAAATCTTAGTATTCCCATAAAATGCACAAATCCTCGGATTTTAATCAAGTGACGCGGGATTTCCATCCCACCAAATCTCCTATTCATATGCCCATTTCGCGGCTTTCATTTTTCTTGGAATATGACCGACAATATTTTGTGGTTCAGTGAATCAACTTCACCCACAAGTTCTCAGCCTTGCACACTTGCATCAAAGTATGCATATGCCTTCACTCTTAAGTATTACGCAACAAAAGTCTTTCTTCTGTTCTCTCTAACTCTTTATGCCCCATAAGCATAAGAGGTTTTCCATGCATCAATGTACTTAACAAATTCAACAAGATCAACAACACAATGAACACAAAGATATAATGCAACAATCCCATTTTATTGTTTAAGTGAAGATTACAAAATCCTTCCATCGCATGGACTAAACAGGCCATCACTCCCTTAGTGATGCCTTATTCTCTCAAACAAGGGACTACATTTCTGCTAACTCTCCTCTCACTGATTTACAATGCCTTTCCTAACACTTATATCTCGCAAACATGACCAAAAATTGTGCATAACCAATGCACAAGCCTTGGAAAGCCAAGTGTCCAAGGGGTGATTTTTATAATCGCCTAAAATTGTGCATTATTGACCACTATCTCTAACTTGTGCCAATTGATGCCACATATGTGGACACGTTAATATGGTTAGAAACTCACTTTATAACCATTCCAACTTGTCTCTCAATTCTGGCATACTTGTAAAGTCAATAACTAAGTCCCTTGGGCCAATGTTGCGCCATCATTGCGTATCACTACGTCGTGGCCTTGAGTTGTGCTTACTTGTACGTTTAACCTACATCAAAATCATGACCAAATGCTACTTAACTGATGCCAATGATGTGTCATATATACATCATATGCCATATGCGTCATAAGCTTCGCTTAGAAGACTAATAGACAATAGTGATGCACTCGCTTGCATGTACTGTCCAATCTTTGGTCAGACCTTCAACTAATACATAGGCCAACTCTTGGCCTATACCTTGTTCTTGCATCATCCTTCAATTGGGTTAACTCAATCCCACGGATATGCATCAATGCAAGCATTGCATGATGCATTCGTCATTTGACCTTGCCTTGCCTTCCTCAATGAAGCTTCATTGTGTCGGTCAATAAGCGTCATTACTTGGCCATTGAATTTACTATTAGAAAATTTGGTTCGGATCTAAACCGAACCTAATCGGTCTGGTTAAAAACAGTTCGATTTTGGTAAAATGGTAAGAATTGTTATATCTCATTATCTTTTTTCTTATCATCTCCCTAACTAATGGGTTATCAAATAAGTTGACAACGTTGAAGCTTATAAAAAAGTGAAATGACGAGGGTACCAAGCACACCATAATCTTTTCGATATCCACCTATTTAAGACACACCTTGTGTAATCTAATTTAGCAAGCACTGTCAAGGAGATTATTTTTCAACAAGGTAACACTGGTATATAGAATAGGTATCAAGACTGAATCAATAAATTAGGATCAAACCCAAGTGTTGGATTAACGTACTAGTACATTTACTTAATTATAACTAAAATAATAATTATAATGTAGAAAGTAAAGTAAAAGCACACAAAATATTTTGCTGACGAGGAAACCGCAAATGAAGAAAAACCCCGGGACTTAGTCCAGTTTTCAATACTTTCATATTAAGTCGATATACAAAGATTACAACCAACTTCGTATAGTTAGGACCAAGTAAACTAATTTCAAGTTACTCAGTTCCTTCAATATCCCTGCGCCTACTACCAATCTGGTTTGCGCACGTGAGTCCTAAGATATAGTCCACTATCTTAAATTGTTTGACCTGTTGTGAAGACTTATAACACTCAAACCTTTTGGATCGTATTCCGAAATAGTAAGAAACTAATTTGTTTCATTAAATGCTCTATAAAACTCCCAGATCAACAAGTTAATCAGAGATAATTTGAGTTATAAAGGTTCTTCCGTTTAATCAATATAAACTCCTTTGAATCGTGTTAGAGCACTGGTCGGTCAAACTCGCAAGCGTTGCTATCTCAAGCTTGTTTGTCAAGTTTAGTTGTCAAAACTATAAGTCTTGATTTCTAGTCTACTTATAGCTAAGTCTCGGATTAGGATAGAATGTGTAGTTGAGCTTTAGACTTCATGGCGTTCATCGATTTAAGACGAAGAACTACTAAGGGGAGCTTGTGGAACTTCATCAATAAAAGGTATGTGGAGACTTGAACTCATCTATCACTCAGAAGTCTATTTCTATTCTATATCCTATTGAGACAAAGTCGTATAGCTATATAGACTTTAATTTATACACATTTGATATTTCGAGTTGAGTTTAACTCGCTTACATATTTATCGAAATATGTGTTGGTAAGCTTTCGCTTTAAGCAAATTCATCTTTTATTCTTGACGAAAGTCAAAAGATGATCATGTGAAAATCGCCTGGTAACATCTTGTATGATTTGTGTGAAACAATCATTTGATTTAGACTCGAAATGTTTCGTATTGATCATTTGATCACTTGAAAATTCCTTTGAAGCTAATAGTTTGTGTGAGACAACTATTGTCGTCTTCTAAGAATGTTTCAATGATTGAAATGGGAGTTTAGAACAAATAACCATTGATTGGATATATAATAGTATG
Source organism: Papaver armeniacum (assembly GCA_023531295.1). Lineage (NCBI taxonomy): Eukaryota > Viridiplantae > Streptophyta > Magnoliopsida > Ranunculales > Papaveraceae > Papaver > Papaver armeniacum. The sequence continues at coordinate 26,832 of JAJJWW010013338.1, forward strand.
CGTACTTATATGCTAACTGTTGCAAGTTATTCCAAGTCCGGGATCTAGTGTGCATACCCTTATGAGTACTGATTCAACAGTTGAAGTCCGGGAACTATAGTATGCGTACACGTTTGCATACTAACTTCAACTGAGTTCGGTTGTGAATGACAGTATGCGTACACGTTTGCATACTGGCGAACAAAGACCAAGTCCGAAACTCTAAGTATGCGTACATGTTTGCATACTTGAGTGGTTAAGTTCTAAAATCGGCTAAGACATGAAAAAATATATTTATATAATAAGGAATGCAATCTTTTGCAAACCGTTGCTATAATGTTCATGAATTGATTCGAGTGAATCAAAACTGATTTTGCTTCAAATGTGTCTTGTATACCTCTATGAGAATATAAACAATTGAACAACTCTATAACTAGTTTCATTTGAGTCATTTGAACTAGTTGTGTTAAGATGAACAAGGTTGATATGAAAGTGTTTTTATGGATAACTTCGGTTAACTATTGTTGAGCCAACTAAGTTACCGATATCTAAATGAAGGTACATTTCATTTGTGCATAACAAGCCAAGACAATCTAACGGTTGAAATATATTGGCTTGAATCTAATCATGTTTTCATCTAACGGTGAATATTGATTGCTTTGTACCAAAGTTATCAAACCCTGATTTGAAGACTATATAAGGGAGAACTCTAGCAACTGGGAAACCTAATCCCCACACTCTAATAACTGGGAAACCTATTCCCCACACCTCCTGTGTGATACTAGTTGCTAACTAGAGTCCATTCTCCTTTAACCTAGGTTTTTCCTAAAACCATTATAGGATAACGACTTAAAGACTTCATTGGGATTTTGATGCCAGACCCAACTATTTTCTCTGTAGTTGCGTGTTCTGATCTTACTTTATTCTATCGTATTGAGTACTATCTTCTCTAAGATTTGCTCGAGATTTAATCTCCGATAGGTAAGATAAAAAGTAGTCACAAACATATTCGTCTCATCATTTTTGATTACACAATAACTTGTTTCACTACCATATGATTAAGTTATTGTGAGGTGATTGATATTACTTGGTTGCTCTTCGGGAATATAAATCCGATGTATCAATTGGTTCATGTTCACCTTGATTTATCAAAAGACGGAACAAAACTCGTAGGTATTTCTGTGGGAGACAGATTTATCTATTCAATAGATTTTTCTGTGTGAGACAGATTTGTTTATCAAGTCTTCGACTTTGGGTCGTAACAACTCTTAGTTGTGGGTGAGATCAACTAAGGGAATCAAGTGCGCAGAATCCGGCGTGGTTCTAGAGGCATAAGGAACGCGAATGTACCTTGATCAGCGTGAGATTGGCTAGGGCTCGACTACATTATGGTCCAAAGTTAACTTGCAGTAGGCTAGTGTCTGTAGCGGCTTAATACATTATGGTGTTCAATCTGGACTAGTCCCGGGGGTTTTCTGCATTTGCGGTTTCCTCGTTAACAAAATTTCTGGTGTCTGTGTTATTTGTTTTCCGCATTATATTTGTTTATATAATTGAAATATCACAGGTTGTGCGTAGTTCAATCAATTAGATAATCCAACCTTTGGTTGTTGATATAAATTGATTGACACTTGAACATTGGTCATTTGTGCCGTTCAAGTTGTTTCTCATATCAATCAGGCTCACAGACCTTTTTATGTTCGATTGTAGATTGTATTGATAAATAAGAGATATAACTCTTGGATATATTTCCATTGATTGAGTCTGACTGTCTAGTTGATTCTCTTGGAATTATATTGGAGGAAGTCTATTCAAATTGCCTAAACGAAATATTGGGTGTGTTTGTTGCACCTCCGCTTTTTCAATTGGTATCAGAGCAGGCAAACACGTTTTAGACCTCATAAGTCTGTGTTTGTAGCAATCTGAATCTATGGACAGAAGTGTTATCTCTTTAAACGTACCGCCAGTCTTTGATGGCTCGAATTACCTATGGTAGAAAATTGCTATGTCTTCCCTTCTTCAAGCGCGTGATTTTCAATCATGGCTTTATGTTGTTAATGGTTACAATCCTCCAATGGTTATAGTAGACGGTGTTTCTATTGCAATGGATATTGGTAGATATGAACCAAATGAGATTCTCGCTGCAAAGCAAAATTATGACGGTTTAAATGCATCATTCATGGCATTACCCCAGATCTTCAGGTAAGTGTCTGAAATTGTTAATGCATCTTTTGCATTAGGTAAGTCTATTTATGAAAAGGACATCGTGATGAAAATTCTCAGATCGTTGCCAGCCAAATACGACTCTAAGAAACATGCCATCGTTGAAGGAAATAACCTTAATACTTTATCCAGAAATACTCTGGTTGGGAAGTTAAAGATCTTTGATCATGAGCATACATCCAAATCTGGAAAGGATATTGCTTTCAAAGCACAAAAGAACATAAAATTTCGAGACAAAAGTAAATGTGTTGGCAACTCTGTGGATGATCCTATTGAGACTGATTCGTCGGATGAAGATCTTGATAACTCAGCCTCTCTGATCACAAGACAGTTTAAAGATCTTCTTTTGAAGAGAAGTAAACGGTTCGTCAGAGATAAGCCTAGATCATCAGTTAAACCTCATGACCATGTACCTCCTAAAAACAGGGACACAATCGATAATAATGATGAGGATATGCCTCAGTGCTTCAAGTGTAAAGGTTTTGGTCATTTTTCCAATGAGTGTCCAAATCGAAGAAAATACACTGGGAACAAAGGTCTTGCTGCAACTCTTGATGAAATGTCTGATTACTATGATTCAAATGAAGATGAAAAATCAAGTGTTGCGTTACTTGCCGAAAATATTGATTTTGATAATTGTAGCAATACTCATATCAATCTTGATATTTATCCTGGAGAAACTTCTTCAACTATTTTGGAGATGGATTTTTCTCTGTCTACTGGAAATTCTATTTCTAATGTTTCAGGCACTACAATATGTCTAGCAGCTTGCTCCGCTGTGGTGTCTGAACCATCCTCCACTTTGACATGTTCTTATTGTACTATTAAGGGTCACATACTCTCTAGTTGTTTCAAGTACAAGCATAAAATAAGATATGTCAACAAACTTCAACGGAGAGCAAATTGATTAGCAAACAAGCTAAAACTTGTTCACAAGTCGTATGAGGTATGTAAACTCAACTCTTCTCCAAAGAAGTTAATTTCTAAAGAAAAAGTTAGACCACTTCAGATAAGAACATGGTCTAAACATTCTATGAAAGAGGATTTTAGGAATTCTCCTCAAAAAGGTCATGGTGGACAGGTTATTGTTCACCCCAACACAACTTAATTGTGTTGGTTGTGTATCTTGTCTCAAGTGCCTAATCCCAAAGAGACAAGAGTTAAGCACTTTCAGGTCTTAGAAAAAGAAAAAAAAAATTGTTTTGTTTTTGTTTGGAATCCGGTTGATCTTTTCATATCCTAATTTGGTATTGAAAAGAATTTCCATGTTTGATCATTAAAAGAGGGTTAAAATCGACAATTCTGCCTTCTTTAGGGTTGTGAGTTGTGCGTACGTGAATCTTCTTACTTTGTATAAAGGTTCCATAACCCTACATTCCTTTTTTCCTTCCCTGAAAACTCTTTTTATCACAAGTTTGCTTGTAGAGTTGTTTTGTGAATTTCTCTCACAAACCCATATTTGTATGGAGACTCAAGCATCATGAATTCTGATGGAAAAGATGTTAATATGATTGTTAAGCCATCAATCATGAAGGAAAAAGGTAAGCCTCATCCCCCTACAACTTCAAAAAGAAAAAGAAAGAATATGAAGAAACCAAGGGCTAACCCCTCAAATCTTAAAAATTTTCTAGTGTTCTTGAAGAGTTGAAAGAAACTAGATGGAGATACAGCAAATAAAGGCTATTGTTTTAAGGACTCTTAAAATTCAGAATGCCCTGGTTCGGCATTAGTCAAGAAGGTTTGTTGGAATTTACTCCTTTCTTCATAAACCTTATGTTCCAATGGTTGTTGACGACAAGGAGTTCGGGGACGGTAGTTTTTTTTTCAAAGGTCTTAATGTCTAGGAAACTTCTTATGAGAATTTTTTCTTGTGTTTTAAGAAGGATAACTAGGGTTTGGAATAGCAATTATTGTGAGTACACATAGCTATTGCCAACGATTTTCATCTTGCAATGTTTTTAGATTTATTTATTTAAATTCTAAAGTTTATTTGGAAGATGATTTTTTAGTATTTAATCTTTATTGGTTTTATATATTACAAAAATAATGTTATGAGATATGTGTGTTTACGTCCGTGAACTATGATTATCTCATATAAGTCAAAAGTTAAGTCTATTATATGTCTTTATGCAAATATTGATGGAAAATAGAATGAAATTTTGATGTCAAAGATTAAGTCTATGGTATCATTATGCAAATATTGATGAAAAATAGAATGAATCTTTGAATATTTCCGTAGTATTGAACTTTCCCTGATCCACTTGTATGTGAAAGTAGTGTATGGCTCCGTAAGTTCTCTTATGTTGAGCATTTCCGATTAAATTAATCATGGGTTCTCTTGTGGTTAATTTAATTGAGTTTTCTGGATACAAATTCATGTTTCATGTAATTTGTTAATGTCCAAAGAAATCCTTCTTTTCTTGTAAAAGTAAGGTCGCTCTTTTGGGAATGACATTTTATGGGGGACAGTTCTTAATTGAACCTGTGCTTAATTGCCAAGTCTTTGTGGGGAGTGCGTCCGTGGAATATTGTAGTATCTTTATAAACTCCTTGATGAACACACTAAGTTTCGACTATGTGAAATCATCGAAACAAAGTTGATATGTTCTCTTTTAGTCATGAAGTATCTCTATGAGAATTTCAATATGATCCCGCTAGTTTTCGTACCTTTACCAATTTATATTGACAAAAAGGGGGAGAATTATTGTGTAGTTCACACTACAAATACATATGGTTTACGGATCATTATGAGATGAAGTATTGACTAAGGGGGAGTGATACATATCACCATAGTATTATTGTCAAAGTTGTGATAAAATTGAACTTTGATGCTGTCTAATAATACTATGACACTATATAACAATACGAAAATATCTTGTTTTTATATATTGTTATTTTTTCCTATCGTAATAATTCCTCTTCTGGGTAGTGAACAAGAAAAAAGTTCATTCCGGCGATTTATCGAACATCTGAAGTGCAGAAACCTGACCGTCTTCTATACATAAGTGAATCATCTTCTTCACTCTTCTAAATTCCAAATACCTGCACAATGCGAACTAAACACACACCCATATTCGGAAACCATTCAAACATTGATAATCTTCTCAATCAATCATCATTATCAAAAACTCCATCATTTTTCTCTATAACTCTTGTTTGCCTTGTAAATCAATACATAGATGCTTCCAAAAGACCTTGTACACGTACATCCTCAAAATGAACAACCTTTGTTAACAGCGTTAACAGCACCAGCGACAACCGTGGCATAAACATGGCAGCGACAAATTCATCTTCATCGATTTCTGGGGTTTGAGACATCAACCCAAATCACTTCCCGAACTCAAACAGTTCTCTGTCAAGTATAAATCGAGCTCAAACCCAGGTTTGTAACCTTCAAAGACTCATAAACCACTTCTTAATTTCTTCTTTCAGTAACAAAATAAACAACAACAAATCCCCTTTCTTCATTTGATATTGTCTCACAATTTCGTCAAATTGATTCTTCTTTATCTGACCTAAAATTTCTCTATCAGTAATGGTTTCTCAACTGGAAGCAGTTAAATCAATATGGTGATTTGTTAGTATTGTCTCATAAACATGGTGGTTAAATTTGTTTGTTTTTTTTAATTGCAAAAGATTTTTTGTTTGGGTAGATTTTTGCTTGCAGAAACCCCTCTTTGGAACAATATTTCTAGTAAGAATCTATGTAATTGAGGTAAATTTAACCCGGTTCTTGTTACTCAAATTTCAGATACATCAAATTTTATTTTGATTCTCAAACGAAACAGTGACAACAGAGATTAATATAGGGTTCCATTCGATCCAAGAAAAAGGATTAAGAGGATTAGTCAATTTATTAAAGTGAAGGAGTGAATGGGTTTCGCCAACCAGTAAGGGATACGGTTAGAGTTTGGTCTCTAATGGCGGTACACAATTTTGATGAAGAAGACGGAAATATAGAGAAGAACAGGATGCATGTTCTAATCTTAATAGACGTACCATAAAGTAAACTGTTAATCACCGCTATTTTCCCGACATATGCGAGCCGTCGATCAAGTGAATCAGTTGTTGAACACGTGTATCTATTCTGTTTTTAGTCGAGGGTATTCTCGGAAGATCACGAAACACGTGTACAATTTCTGCCACGCGTGCAAAGGTGCTGACTCAGCTGACCGAGCAATGGACATAATTCCTAACGATGGGAGAAAATACTAATTTCAATCTTTTTGGGGAGGAAACACTAATTCTAATTTTGTCATTGGAAATTTGGAATAGAAAAAATCGGATTTAGTAGGAAAGAAAATGGGTGTCCAATTCCCATGCTTGTATCTTGCTTGTATGTTACATTTGGTTTTAATTATGTTCAGACTAATAAAGACATGGCTTTTCTTTAACTCAACTCATTATCATTTGGTTTTAATTATGTCCGTCAGACTAATAAAGACATGAGAAATCTTTTAGCAGAGAGGGCAGTCCCTTTAACATCAACTTTATACATAGTATCTTTATTATACTCCATTAAAACCGAAACATAGTATCTTTATTATACTCCATTAAAACCGAAACATTGATCCTAGAAGCTTAATACTAACGCACATGAACTGCTGAGTTTGGTTAGGTGAGGATTAGGGAAGCGCTACCTAAGACTGTAGCTACTGTCTCAAATCTCAGTACTTCGTAATTTGCACCAAACTTCGCAAACTTCCAAGCCCTTTGCCTCATGATCAATCGAAGTTAACGAGACTGATGGTAATGCGTTTGAGACTCTATTATTATAATAATAATAAAAAAAAACAAACGGCAAAGGCTTTTATTAACAAAAGAATCAAATACAAGGTACAATGTCGATAGACAGTATTACCTAGCAACAAGTCGATAGACAGTGTAGACAGTATTACCTAGCTACACCTTTTTTTTTCTTTTTTAAAACAGTTATTCTTGTTCTTGAATAAAGAGTATTACATTAACTAGTTGGAAGCCTAACAAGCTAAGCTCCAACAACATACTACTACATTAATTGAACAGGTTGCTGAGCTAGCATACCAACGAGCCTTATGGGTAACTTAGCCAAAGGAGCCGACGCGGATGGGGGGCTGAGATTGTGTCACAAGGGCGACAAACTAACTCTACCTTCCATGTTAATTTCTGCAATATTACGCCATTGGAGACTCGAACCTGGGACCTCCTGGAACGTATGAAACTTTGGGGAACGGGGACGACTAGTTGAGCTAGGTACGCGTTGTTAATATATTTATTATTATTTTTAATATTAATAAAATGTAATCTACACAGAAATGATTGGAAGTCGGGCAACAAGTTGTGCCCCGACGCCTTTCTGGATAGCCAACCCTATCCTATGAAAGAGAAAACTACCCACTTTGCTATTTGCATCATAACTAGCAAAGCAGTTCTTCAATCTCAACAATAAGGAAATCATATCATCTCCAAGTTCTCCTAACGTTGTAAAAGCCAAAACATCGAATCCATAACCATGAGTTGTACATTTCTCTAAGTATTTGTTGCATTTACGGGTGGCAGCTGCGGAAAGAGCATGACCTGGTGTAAAGCTACGAATCCCTCCTCCTGTAAAAGGTGATTTATAATATACTAGAAAGGTGATTTATATATTGTTCACATTCCTCTTGCTTCATTTTTTTCGTGAGTAATTATTTTGATATTCGAATAGCTTTTGGGTAGAAAAATAATGTGTTACCTGATCTTTTTATTTTTTTACTTAAGCATGCTTTCAATTTGTTATCTGTACGGAGTAATAATATTGTGCCAACATGAAAAATAAAATAAAAAATACAGTAAATAGATATTTTCCCCATTTATTGTTCCATCACATCATAATTTTAAATTTCAAAAAGAATATTTCATCTAACAAAGACTACCTAAACGGCAATCCAACTCCATGATTTTTATGACTACATTGGTTCCGAAATTTTTGATAACTAAGGCTCTAAGGAGTGAAGCAAAAACCCATAATATTTTCCCTACTATAGATAAAAACTATTTATTTATTTTTTGCAAATGTGAGAGTTATAAAAATGAAGAACCCTTGGCTATTGGAAGGCTGAGATATACACATGTGACCTGAAAAAACAAACTTACAAAAGTAAATCAAAACATGTGTAAGATTCTTTCTAGTCATATTGATAACATAAAATTGAAGAAATTCGTGGATAAAAAGATTTCACGCCAACTATGCTAAGTTGTGCATGAATGGCGTTCTCACATCTAGTGTTACTCAAGTAATTTGGGAAATAAAGAGCATAATCATATTGATATTTGTATCTACATAAATTTAACTAACCTTGAAGAAAAATTATTAGTTTCAAGGTAGAGCCAACACAAACTTATATCGCCTTGTGTAGAACACATCGGGGTTTAATCGGCCGTGAGATTAAACAAATACCCCAACATTAGTCAAATAATGTCTACAAATACGGGATCGAAACAAAGTGCTAACGGGTAAAATGAGAGACTAACATCAGTGTTACAAAGAAAACACCCTATACGTATCAAATTTTGTTAACCAAACATGTATTAAAATTAAAAAGTCATCAACTTAACACAAAAATATAAAAGAACCAAAGTTAAATCAATACTTGCATAAACAAAACTTATAAGAGAATTTTTTTAACAACCAACTATATTTTTCACAACACAATGTTCCCCGTCATGTAAAAAAATAAAAAAATTTATTTTTGATGCAAAAAGAAAAAACCAATACCACTACCGTGAAAACCATCCAGCGCCACTATTTCTTCCACCAAAACTAATATTACCACCTCCACCACTTAGTAACACCTTCCACCGCTTCCACCACCTACTTCTTCTTCTACAACCACCGCCAACACTAATATCTATTGATTTTTGTCAAAATTATTTATTGATGTAGATATGTATTAATATTAATTAAGGGACATTTATGATGTAAAATTAATAAATTATTTATCATGAGAAATTAATGAGACACCAATTAATAAAATACTTACACTAATTAATATTTAAGTTGAACAAACCATGACCATAGATCTTTTTTTTATGTTGATTGATCTAATCGTTATTGTGTTATATGCATATACTATACTAATAAGGAATTAGTTTTGATTGATTATTATTTAACGGTGTGGTCATGGTTAGTACAATCTTAGAAATAAATATTATAATTAATTAAGAAAATATTTATAATTAAAAAATGATTAGTCATTTATTATGAGCAATTAGTGAAACACTAATTAATAAAACACTTTATAATGAATAAATTATTTATTATGTGCAATTAGTGAAACACTAATTAATAAAGAAATTATGGTATTTAAGTTGAACAAACCACCACTTTGTTGATTTATCTTTTTATCAATTCCAACCAAGGTGGAACACTGGTTAGAGGCCACTCTTATGACACAATAGGTCATGAGTTCGAACCTCCCCGTTATAATTTTTGAAATTCCATATCTTGACTTGATTATTCATTTTTCATTCATAATATTAGAATTAATGCCACGTGTGCGAGTTGTAGGGGGTGGTCAGGAGAACCACAACCCTTGATTTATCTTTCCCACCGACAAATCCTGACCACCACTCAGACAGGCAAACTTAGCCTAGCTTTGTTTTGTATTCTAGATATATATATATATATATATATATATATATAATTATTTTTATTTTTATTTTTATTTTTAATATATTTATAAATTTTTATTATTGGATAAAGAGTATTACATTATAATATATTTATTTCTCTAAGTTTTTAATATATTTATTATTATTATTATTATTATTTTTAATATATTTATAAATTTTTATTATTGGATAAAGAGTATTACATTAACTAGTTGGAAGCCTAACAAGCTAAGCTCCAACAACATACTACTACGTTAATTGAACAGGTTGTTGTGCTAGCCTACCAGCGAGCCTCATGGGTAACCTAGACAAAGGAGCCGAAGCGGATGGGAGGCTGAGATTGTGTCACAAGGGGGGCAAACTAACTCTACCTTCCATGTTAATTTCTGCAATATTACGCCATTGGGGACTCGAACCCGTGACCTCCTGGAACGCATGAAACTTTGGGGAACGGGGATGACCAGCTGAACTAGGTACCCATTTTTTAATATATTGTTATTATAACGATTATTACATGAAACTAGTTGGAAGCCTAACAAGCTAGGCTCCAACGACGTACTACTACAATAATTGAACAGGTTGCCGTGCTAGCCTACCAGCGAGGCTCATGAGGAACCGGCCAAGGGAGCCGAAGCGGATAGGGGGCTGATTATGTCGTAAGGGGGGAAAGCTAACTCTACCTTCCATGTCAAATTCTGCAATACTGCGCCATCGGGGACTCGAACCTGTGACCTCCTGGAGCGCATCAACCTTTGAGGAACGGAGATGACCAGCTGAGCTAGCTACCCGTTAATAAATAAGGAACCTTTTCATTAATGAAAATTCGAGGTTACAATGAGTTTTAGATCGAAAATAAGAGAATACAAAGTAACAAGAACATACTGTAAAAGTACAACACCGAGAAATCTGACAAGATAAAGAGAAGGACTGATTAAATCGGAGGAAGAATGGTTTTTCTCGGAAGTAAATCCCAACCATTTAGTTTGTTTTTCTTCTTTGGAAAGATGTGCTCCCAAAATAGGAGTGATTTGATCAAATCTCTTGTAACTAGTGATGAAGCTTCCGTCGTCAAAGAAATCATCGATGAAGATGAATATTTCGTCGTTGGAGAGCATCACTATCGATCTTAGAACTCAACCCTAGAACCAAGAACCGCCATTAAAGCGAATATAAACCTCAAAAGAGTAGATAAACCACCACAATGGTGTAGATAAGTAGAAAACATAATAAAAACTTAGCTAAATCTACTAACCAACCTAGAAAATAAGAAATAGTGAAGAAATCTGCTCAGATCCAGTCCAAAATGGACCAAATCTGAGCAGAGAATGGTTGTTCTTAATGGTTTTGTGGAAGAAGAAGGAGTGAGAGAGAGGGGAGAGAGAAAGAAAAGTAGTTCGTATTGAATTTTTTTTTTTGGACTCTAAATTGCAATGCATCAGGAGAGGACGCCCGCGTTTGGGAATATCGGGAAAATTGGTGCACTTAAGTTTTTGGGTGCAGAAATTATATTTTTTTATATTAATCCGTGATAAATTAATAACTTCGTTAAAATAATATTTTTTTATCAATCACAGATTGTGCTAGTATGCTCAATTAATAATCTTGGTAAATTTATAAGATAATTAAAAATTTAAGTTCCCAGTGGGGCCTAAGAGCAAGGGCTATGGAATGAGTGTTTTTAACACTCATTCATTGCCTTGAGTGAGAGACTGTGTGAAAGAGTGTTTTGCGACCGTGGGAGTCTAAAAAAACAGACTAAGCGGCTGATGTTTATCCGTTTGGAGATAAAAATTCTCTCCAAGCGGCTTAGCATATGTCTCCTCGTAGCTTTTTATTTTTTAAAATTAATAAAACCTAATTGTGGGTCCCGTATCCAAGAGTTCTAAAAATAGGTTTGAGAGGCAGATTTTCAGCCGCTCATTGTGTTTTTTTTCTCCAAATGGCTGACAATCAGCCGCTTAGTGTCCACTTTCGCCCACTCATTCTATTCAATGAGTGTATGAGTGATTATTGATGAATGAGTGGGTATTCTCACTCCATAGTAGCACCTAATTTGAGAAAATCTAGTGATACTCATTCGTATTGAATTTTAACACTCACTCCATAGCCCTTGCTCTAACTAATATATATAAACTAATAACTAGTGTAATAAAATTATATTAAGGTGCCTTATTAAAATAAGAATCATGTTACAGGGCCTACGACCCATGGATGTGCGATCCATCTAGTTACATAAAGTTTCCCCTTTATATGAATATAATGTAACCTATGTGTTAGAATAACTACTCTCCCTAATAAGATGATTCTCCTTTGTCTTTACATCTTCTTTCTTCACCTCTGATTCTCCTTAATCACGTTATCAAGCACGAGCTCTTCCCTGCCTCTAAAGAAAAAAAAATATTCGGGTTCTTCCGTTAAGAAGGAGATATTTTTGAATAATATGGGAAGCTTGGAAATGGAAGTTTAGGTCATCCCATAATTAGGGATTTACGGATCTAGTTTTTGTTCCTAGTTAGGTATGTGGAAGAAAGTCTGTGAAAGAAAGTAAACCCGTCTGTTCGCGCATATGAGGAGAAAAGCTTTGAAAGAAAAATCTTCTGGACTCGTCCGGTCCAAGTCAAACCGGTCCGTTCCAACTCAACCCGGTCGAACATGATCCAACCCAACCCGATCTGATCCGATCCAGTTCCGGCTGTTATCCTGTCCTGTTCTGGTTTCGGGATGTGCGCGATCACGGACGTTCTGGTTTTGTGTTTGTGTACATACATCGGGAACCAAAATCTGAGGTATGTAACTATAATGTGGGTTTTACATTGAGTACTTGCTAGTTTTTTTTTTATGCCTAGTTATTTTTGTCTTAAGATAAGTCCACATCATATAAACGGTCAATTTAAATTATGCTTGTTGATCTCGATCATTAAGAATTTTGGTCTTAGTGCTATTTTGTTCTCTTGAATATGATATTGGTTATAGTTGAACGGTGTCTTTTGTTCAATTGGTTGTACCAACTCGATTCCAATGTATTTATTTGGGATTTAGAAGTACTTGACCATTATTAAGTACTTGATATTTTGTCCCCAAATTTGAATATTCTGTGGAATGTAATCCATTTGCTCGACTATTAAAGAGTCGGTAATTTCAAAAGATACGTTGCAAATAAAATCACATGTATTCCAATTTTCGTCGAAGATCTCACAAAAGGTGATATGAGTCTGAAAATTTCCATTTCTCTACTTCATCCATGATATTAACGAACCTTGATATATGTTGAAGTATGACAACAAGAGAACTATCTTTAGTAATCTATTCAACCTAAAGTAAGTGGTTGACATGTGTAGTGAGATTCTCTTGGCTTGTTGAGATAAAGAAATTTCTCAAATTAAGCTAAATGTAGCAAAATTGAAAATGGAAAGAACCCCGAAGTCATGAGGGTTAGACGTACCGACTCATATAAAGCATGTGAAAAGGGACATACATACATATAATTAGACAAAGATGTATTTTTTTTTTCGGTAGTAATGACACCAAAGTACATGTATCAACTGAATATGGGATGAAGTTAAGATATAATTCTAGCTCTCACCAAAGAGTTGGGAATGAATCTTCTTACCGGTATTGGTACAAACAATGCAATGCGGGCACCATAGTAGCAACCAATTTCCATGGGAAGGTCATACTTTAGACATCAACTTTAATGAGAAGAAGAATTTCCTGGCCAATTGACTATTTATTTGAACTAGATCCAATGTCTGCGCTTATGGAATGAAAAGTACATCATTCCCACGAGACATAAATTCTCTATATCCCACTTTTGTTACGTAATAAGGCCACACCACCTGTTAAATCTCTCAAGACTCAATGTCTAACTGATAGTGGTTTTTCTCCCACTAATTTAAGGAATATACACTAGTTGTTGAACTAATTCCTTATAATGTGACTACGATGATTGGATCATCGAGCGAAGCACTGCTCAAAATTTGTTGCCGAGATGGAACGAAGACTAAAAGTGACATAAGCTTTGTATGTACTATGGGTTAATCACACCTTGTTAAATTCCACAGAAACCCATGTAAGTGGATGTCATGTGGAAACTCACAGTGTGAAAAATGTAACTGATTGCATCTTTTATAGTCTCTAATGTATTTGGAAGGAAACATATTTTAGAGAAACTAATGAGTCAATCTAGTGAAATGTAAATCACTATAGTATTTGGATTATTGAATCCATATGGACTCCGACGATGAAATATTGGGAATTGACTCAGACATGCTTTGACATAACCATAAAGGCACTTTGGTTGTGACATGATGTTTCGTTTTGAAAGTACTCATACTTACATCACTATGCTTGAGTGAACGTGACAACAGGAAAAAGATTAACATAATGCAAAGTGACGTCATATCTCCCAATAAGAATTTTCTAAAGTATTAGATACACCCCCACCCCAACCCAACCCCCATGCTTTTAAGTAAGAAAGCATATCACTCATTTTACAAAGTCTTTAGTAAAACAGGTCGAGACCATCTTAAGTTATAAAGAAAACAAGGTGAAATCTAGAAAAATATTCATCCAGAATGCGGACCATTAAAGTGACTTATGGCTTTGGTGAATGTTTTGAAATTTTGGACTAGTTATAGTTCCCAAGAAATTTGCGTTTGAAAACTACTAGCACATATTTTACATGTAAGGGCTCAACATATCTTGTAAATGCTAGTGAGTGTACACCAAAAGGACTTGATGGTTATTGCATGTTTAATAGGATCAATGCAGAGCATCTTATACCTCATGGTCTCGCAAAGGCTATCATCAAAGGTTACAAATGATGTCTGCGGCATGGTTATGCATACCGACCTACCTTTTATTGATTTGGGGATATGAAATATTAAAGCATTCATTTTAGAACCAAATATTAGTCAACCTTTTCTGCGTACCAGTTGGTAACTGGATACAAGCCTGACATTAGTGTTCTTATGCATTTTTTGTTGCACTATATATGTGTTATTACGAATCCACATCGTACTATGATGGGTCATGAAAACGATTAAGTAGTTTTGTTGGATATTTACTCCCAACAATTATTTGTGTCTTAAAACCTTTGGAAGGAGAGATCATACTGCTAGATTTGTGGGTTGTCATTTTAATGAGACGGTCTTCCCGTCGTTAGGGGGAGATAAGAAAAGGTATTTTCTAAGGGAACGACATGAATTGTCGTGGTGTGTTCCCACTGTGTCTCATATTGATTGTTGTACTCCACAAATGTAAATGTGAAGTGACAAAGAATAATAGGTTTCAGAAAGTGCACTGATATCGGCAACGTGACAATATCACACATACCAGCTGCAAATGTTCCTGCAAGGTTAGAAATCCTCAGTATGGGGTACACCATAGACTAAGGTGTTGCAACTGCACTAAGTGGAAGTGTAGTTAAGGCCGTGACTCCACAAAGGAAGATGGAGAGACCACCAAGTTGGATCAATACTCACCTAGAAAGGAAGTAGATGAGTAAGGCACAACCTAATTTGTATCATTAATGAAATCAACTCATTTGATTGTCTCTGACTATGTCCATGAATCAATACTGGAGGATGCTCCGAAGTTTAATGATTCTAGAGAACAATGAAATCCTAAAGGATTATGAGAACACACACAAGTCAATGGAAGATCGTGCGAGCATATTAATGATTATTTTTATATATAGTTGCTCAAGGAAATAGAGCACGATGAGATCGAACCATGCTTCTTATTTTTTAATGTCAACAAAGAGCATATTTGGCCTACACAATCCAGGTAGAACTTGGTTATTTGACAAATATACAGGTATTTGGTGTGGTAGTGCTAACCAACCAAGTGTAAATCCTATGGGACATACAAGATTATTTGTCATAAAACACAGTGGGAAGAATGAAGTCTCAAATTATCAAGAGTCGCCTTGTGGCGCGATGTTTCTCACAAAGCCCTGGAATTGTCCCCTTGTAATGAACGTTATAGCGTTTAACTACTTAGTTAGCTTGGTAATTTCAAAAGGACTTGAAATGCAACATATGTATATGGTTGTTACGTATCTATGAAAGAATCAAGAGATAGAAGATATTTACAAAAGGGCTTGATAGCCTTTTGTTACCCAAATCAAGTGACTGGACGTTCACTTACGGATTGAAACAATCATTTGAATGTGGTATAACTGTCTAAGTGGCTATTTGATTTGGAGGGGATAGACAAGTAAGGTATTTTCCCTTGCGTATTCACAAACAAGTTCCTGATTTAGAATTGTAGCTACCTATGTTGATGTTACAAACAAGATGGGTGCTCTTGATGTAATAAGAGATCCTACAAGATACTCTAAATCCAAATTTGAGATGAGAAACCTGGGGAAAGCTCGGTCGAAAATTGAGCTTGTGGTATACTATTCCACCAGTTTGCATAGGTCTAAAGTTTTCATGCAATTTAACAAGGGCATGCATCCTGCTAGCACTCCCATGGTTAGTCGAGGTTCAAATGTAAGTAAATGACCAATTCGTCTAAAGGAAGATGACGAAGATGTGTCGGGAGATGAATTTCCCTTATCTGAGTACAATAGACGCATTATTGTACTTAGCATAATGTACTCAACCAAATGTTACATCCTCGATGAACTTGTTAGTTATATATAGCTCAGCGCCAACGCAACGTCATTGGAATGGTATAATGAACGTAATCATATACTTAAAAGTAACCATTGACATGAGTTTGTTTTATCCCTGCAAAGATATAAAAAAGGAATGCTAAAGGAACTGCAATCCAAAGGTTGTTGATTACGAAGGAACAAAAATCTCTTCTCCAACGAAAGTAATCAGTGTGAGATATGATAGACTATTTTTTAAGTCATTATCGATATTCAATTTCGAAAAGTACATGACTATAGGAACTTTCTGGAACAACTCTAAAAGTAATCAGGGGGAGATGCCGACATCATGGGAGGATCCAAGGATATTATGTCGACATATTTACTTCGAAATTGAAGTTTTGTTGTACTCTTTTTCCTTCATCGAGGTTACTTTTTCCCACAGGGTTTTGTTACTCAAAAAGGTTTTGTTGAGATGACAACAAACACTGGGAAGTAATTTCCCAACTAAGGCTATTGTCTTTCCCAAAATGATTTTTTGCCTTAGGAGTTGTGAAGCAACTAATCAACTTCAACAGAGCAAAGTGATCATCTGCAACGGATCGCCTTTACTTGCATATGTCACGTTGTACTCTTTTCCCTTCGTCAAGTTTTGTCCCACTGGGTTTTCCTTGTCAAGGTTTTAATGAGGAAATATATTCGAGTCCAATTATGTTCTAAGTTTGTTTAATATTGTACTATTTTTCTTTAGTTCAGGTTTTGTCCCTCTAGGTTTTCCTGACGAAGTTTTAACGAGGCAATTAACTTAGACTCGTCGGTCTTTGAAGATCGTATTGCATGTGATGAACTACATGTAAAGTACGAGATAACATGTGAAGTACTACATGTGAAGAGTTGTACCAAGGTTTTGTCCCACTGGGTTTTTCCTTGTCAAAGTTTTAATAAGGCAATTAATTTCGGCACAAGTCATCAAGGAAAGAACGACATTTGAAGAACTACATTCAAATCACTATATGTGAAGCACTATGTACAAAGTTTTGTTATTGAACCGCACAAGGAGGAGTATTATAAGGCCTACGGCCCATGGATGTGCGGTTCATCTAGTTACCTAGAGTTTCCCCTTTATATGTATATATAATGTAACATATGTATTAAAATGACTACTCTCCCTAATAAGATGATTCTCCTTTGTCTCTACATCTTCTTTCTTTACCTCTGATTCTCCATAATCAAATCCAAGGTAATTTGTTTTTTGTTCATATTTATATAAAGCTGAACTTCGTTTTTAATTTTTGTAGTCCCTTGAGAAGTTCTTGAGTGATTTAATCGTTTCGTTCTTCTTATTATTTTTATTTTTAACATCGACAATATATACATTTACACACATAATATATATTTTTTAATTTAAATTTAGTATGTTTCGAATATTAATAACTTATTAATTTACCGATAAAATAATACTTCACTAAATTGATAAAATTTAACAGTCCTGGGGCTATTAATTTATCAAAGTTTTACTGTAGATATTTACTTTCTTAATTTTTTAACTTTTACTATGGTGCACAAAATTGAGTTTTCCATATAAGTATTGAATTTAACTTTCGTGCTTACGAGTTATTTTACTTGCCATTTTTGAGGGCTACCGAAAAGGAGTTTCGGGCTACTAATTTATATCCATCTAAGGAAAAAGGAACAGGGGTGTCCAAAAATGGTAAAAGTCCTAAGTTATCCTTACTAATGTAATTTATTTTTTTATCCTTTAAACCTCAAACTATTTCTTTTTTTTTTGTTTTTTTGTTTAGTTTTACAATTTTTTTTACAATTTTAAAAATTTTAACTATTTTTCATATAATCGGTAGATTAAGTTAACTATTATCTACCAATTATATCACATAGATTCCTTTTTGTTTCTAACTTTTGACATAATCAGTAGATATTGTTTTAATTGTTACCGATTATTACCATCAGCAGGTAAAATGAAAATACAAGAATTCGAAAAATTTGTTAAAACTACCGGTGATGGGGTACAAGTTCGAAAATTTTATTAAAACTACCGATGATGAGGGTAGAAAATTTTGAAAATATATAAATTTGGAAAAGTTTATTTCTAGGGCTACGTTCATGGTCGGTAGATATTGTTTTAATTGGTTCCATTGGTAGGTAAAATGACAACAAAAAAAATCAATTTTTTTTCTGAAACTGTAGATTATGAAGGTGAGGAGTTTGAAATATTTGTAAATTTGGGAAAATTTATTTCTGGAGTTGCGTTCATAATCGGTAGATAATTAATTTACTAAAACTAACGATTATGGAAGTAGAAAATTTGGAAAATTTAACCTTTATAAAATTTTATTTTTGGGATTACTTTCATAATCGGTAGATATTTGATTAGCCAAAACTAGCGATTATGAAAGTTGAATAATCCAAAAAAAAAAGTTTGGGAAAAATTATTTTTATAATTACTTTCATAATCGGTAGATATTGTTTTAGCCAAACTACAAATTATAAAAGTAAAATAATCCTAAAAATTTTAAGTTTGGGACAATTTATTTTTGGGACTACTTGCATAATCGATAAATATTGTTTTAGTTACAATGGAACATGAAGTAAAAAAAATTCCAAAATTTACGAAAACTAATGATTATGAAATTTAAAAAAAGAAAAGAAAAACAATTATAAATTTGGAAAAATTTAGTTTTGGGGCTACATTCATAATCGGATAACTAATTTGCTAAAACTACCGATTATAAAAATAGAAAAATTCGAAAATTAATTTTGGGACTACATTCATGATCAGTATATATAACTAAACTGTCGATTTTGAAAGTTTAAAAATTATTAAAAATTTAAATTTGGAAAAATCAATTTATGGGACTACGTTCATAATCGGTAGATAACTAATTTGTTAAAACTACCGATTATAAAAGTAAGAAAATTCAAATTTTTTAAAGATTGAGAGCATTTATTTTTGGAGCTACTTCCATAATCTGTAGATATATAATTCAACAAAACTACCGATTATGAAAGAAGAAAAGTTCCATTTGGTGCTTATTGTACAATCGACAATAATTTAAATTGTTGAAACTACTGATTGTACAATGATTTTAATAAAATGTTGAAATTTATAATTTTAATAAAATGTTGAAATTTATAATTTTAACTATTAATAAATATCCTTTTTAAAAAGAGAAAATAATAACTGATTAATTATAATTTTACTAATTTAACAACTAATACTATCAATTAAAACTAATTAAATTGGTGGATGAGGGATTTTTGAAATTACTTCAAAATGTCTCTATATTGTCTTATTATGTAGCCCGAAACTCTTTTTGAGCAGCCCTCAAAAACCCTAGGTTACTCTATAATTAGTATTAAACTTTTTCTTTATTTGGTCTATAATTAGTATTATACTTTTTCTTTATTTGATACACAAACCGATTTGGGCACAATAAAATCTCTATATAAGGCCTATTCCTATGCACATGCCAAAAAAATGGTGTTTCGCATGCCAGGTGGCATGGCAAACCATTTGCTCCACTATGGGAAAACCAATAAGCGACAGACTTTCTAGCGAGCGATATTCACAATATCGCTGGCGATAATGACTTTATCTCTACCAATATTGTTAAAATCGCTCGCGTTAAATAATAATGTTGGCGATACAATGGTTATCGCCCAGTAGTTATTCTGCAACGGCTATTTCCCCCTATGGTTCCTATATATACGCCCTTTTACCACTCTAGATAACTCACAGCTGCTTCTACAGATATTTCACCTATATTCTCAATTTAAGTTTCATTAATCATCTCAATGTCGAGATCTAATGAAGAAAGGGATATTATTATGAATCGGTTCAGGTTACAGCAAGAAAGGTATCGTATGAGGCTGCAACAAATTGACGAAGAGGAAGCTGAGGATAATAAACTAATCGAAGTTTTGATGCTTGTACATACGGGTCAAATACCAAGAATTCCATAGCCCAAAGAAGTACTATCAAGAAGATATACGTATCGAGGGAGGGAATTTTACCATCAGAAGCTCATGCACGATTATTTTCTTCCCAATTGTCTGTACTCTGATCGAGATTTCCAAGGTCGATTCCGCATGCCTCGTCATCTGGTGAAAAAGATTATTGAAGAGCTTTGTCGATTGGAACCTCAATTCAATTATCAGTTTGATGCACTGAATATTAGAGGTCATAGTCCTGAACAAAAAGTTACTTCGGCTTTAAGGATTCTAGGTTATGGCACTCCAGTGGATGCGAATGATGAATACCTTCGTATGGGTAAAACAACTTCTTACACTTACCTTTCATTGTTCTATGAAGTAATGATTAATCATTTTGGTCCAACATATTTACGAAAACCAACCGACGAAGATGTTAGACAAATATTAAGGGAGAATGAGGAAAGGGGATTCCCAGAAATGCTAGGTAGTCTCG
Source organism: Papaver armeniacum (assembly GCA_023531295.1). Lineage (NCBI taxonomy): Eukaryota > Viridiplantae > Streptophyta > Magnoliopsida > Ranunculales > Papaveraceae > Papaver > Papaver armeniacum. The sequence continues at coordinate 47,711 of JAJJWW010013338.1, forward strand.
ATTGTATGCATTGGGTATGGCATGGATGCCCTGTTTATTGGGCTGGTCAATATAAAGGTCATTATCCAAAGCCAATAGTTATCCTTGAAGCTGTTCTTCTTATGATTGTTGGATATGGCACGCTTTTTTTGGTCTTCCGGGTTCACAAAATGATATTAATGTTTTGCACAAGTCACCTCTGTTTGAAGATTTGAAGTATGTAATTTCTCCATCTGTCCGTTTCATGATCAACGACCATCAGTACACTCATGGCTATTATCTTACGGATGGTATCTACCCGAAGATGGGTGTGACAACAGGTGGTAAATAAGATGTTTTGCCTATTCGGCAGAAGTGATGAGATAAACCTAAACTAAGGAATAAAATATAGTGAGTGGGATATTAGGGTCTCAAATCCACACTAACTTATACCGTGTCTTCAACTCATGACATTGTTCTTGTTTTTGACGAATAAGGGAGAGGTGTCGATCTACCTTACGTCTAAAAATGTTTCTCCACTTAACAGAGTAATCACAACTAAGGTATACTACCAAAGTATTACCTGTCCGATTAAAGTACAAATAATCTAAGGATTATAATATCAACTGGGTTGAATTAGGTTGCAAAGCATACACAACATTGGGGGAGTTCCAACTACAATGCATCCATGGTATTGGTATGCACCGTGAGAGCAATGTGTTGCTCGTCGCATTAAATCTGTCTTTACACTAATTAAGCACTCAAGAAATAACACATGACTATGAACACAAGTTGTAAATCGTGGTTTCATTGAGACCCAAACAATTAAACTAAAACATACTAAAGCAACAAAATACACAAAAATAAACCTAATTGACACTCCTAGCTAATCCAGCGTGCCCAATTTCACTCTCTACTCCTCCTATTTATACATGCAAGTTTCCCCCAAAATACCTAACCCTAATTCAATTAAAATAAAAATTAAATCAAAAGTGAAGGCAAACCCATGCTCTCTTGGCTCGAATCGAGCTTTCCTCTTGTCACTTCGCTCCGCATCGATCACAGAAAACCCTAGTTTCAATTGTCTCAATCCTAGCTTCTAGGGTAAGTGAGAAGCTATGGATGGAGACAAATGAAGCTAGGGTATGTGAGGAGTTAGAGGAGTTGTTGGCGGTGTCGTCAGGAAGGTGATGGTGGCGGTGAGGCTCTGGCAGGGACTGGGGGTGGAGTTGCAGAGCTAGGGAGGAAGAAAGAGAAGAAAGAGAAAATGAAATGGAGAATAGGGTTAGCTCGACTGGGGTATAGGGTATGGGGATTTCGATGTGAGGCAAAGCAAAGAAAGTTTGATGGGAACGCCGCACCGAGCGTTGGATGAATAGGAGCGAAATACGAACCACGATAGAGGTAAGCGGTTTTGGAGCGATCCGGTGTTGCACGGAGCAAGACAATCTTTGATGCACGTGGAAGCGGCAGGCCGTTGGATGAGGGAGAAAGAAATCTCAACGTCTCGAAGAGACGGGCTCGAATCCGGGTCACGGGCCGGGTCTAGCTCGGTGCCCATGTCTTGTAGATGAGTTGCTACTTGTTGGGTTGCAACCCATGCGCGTATGAGCTTCGGCTTTCCGCTCCTTGGGCACTTGACTCAATTCTTCGCTCTTTGGGCTCCTCGGTTTCTCCGAGCTTTATTTATTACCTAAAAACACAAAATTAATTAATACAAATATTTATTCTTGAAAACAAAGAAAACACAGAACGGGATAATATCGATTTATAAGCGCAAAAGATGAGTAAAATGCCAATAAAAAGGTGTGTAAATATGCACTATTTGGCACTCATCAAATACCCCAAACCTGAATTTTACTTGTCCTCAAGTGAAACAAATTAAGAAATCCTAACTATACCCCCGTCGCAGTCTCTCGAATGCATTTAGCGTATGCACTAAGCCTTTAAACCCCTAGGTGTCCCTAGTGGACGAGTTGTAGTCTCGTGAGGGTTTACAAGAGGTGTACCCACAAAACCTTCTCCAACTTCGAGTGTAAAGAGTCTCAAGCATCCTAGAAGCTATGAGGACATAGAGTTTCTGCATGCTAGTAACAAAAGTTAGAACTATCGAAGAACGCCTTCTCATCCTTAAGTGCTGAGCGAGAAGTAACCATACCATATGAAAGAATTCGGATTCGATTGTGATCATAAGTCTCAACTTCTGCCTCACTATTAAGGTTTTATGATAATTGCACTCAAAAAGATCGCTTTTTAGTCTCTAATGTGTGCAGGCGGGGAATAAAGAGAGAAATCCCGCACACGTTGTAGGTAAGAAGGATGACCTTCCGAAATAAAATCTGGAGACTCCACGTAAATGTGGACAAAAATAATCTTTTTTCTCGATGATCTCTAAGGAAGGAAATCAACCATTAGCAAGGGTGGGAGTACTCACTCACTTCTCACCCGATCGGCAATTAATATCACTCTCTCATAAGAAACCATAGAAACGTCTTCAATCTTCTGGCCTTCAATTGTTGATGACGAACTTCTAAACTTCACAAAAACTTGACAATTTTTAACTTTTCTACTCAAATTCCTTGTTGTTTGGATTTTTGTTTTTGAACTCTCTTTTACCATGGTGGTAGCAAAAATAAGAAAATAAACTACAATATTTTTTTGAGTTTGATTTTGATTTTTTTTTTTTTTTTTTTTTTTTTTAATAATAAGTGAAAATAAAAATACAAATAAAAATAATGAAACAACTAACTCCATGGACAAAGGACTTTATCACTCAATTTTTCCACAACTTGTATTGTCTTGATTTTATAAATTTTATTAATTCTCATCCTATTTTCTTTTCTTTGTTGCACATAAACCTTGGACTATATCAATTTTTCTTTCCATATTCTTTCCACTTCTTGTGATGATGTGTTTTATGGGTCTTGGCGATTGAGAGAGAGTGATGCTAACGGCAAATCGGTATTTAGAAGGAGTTTTCATCTTTAGACGTCACCCTCATGATTGACAAAAACTAGCACTCAAGAGATCAAAAGTAGTGCTTGAAAATGGTGCGAAGTTGGGTAGCTCACCATTCCTACCCGAATTTACGTAAAGGTGACACACACTCTAACAGACTTTTCTAGAAAGTTGCAAAAAATGAAGGTTGGTGCCTCACTTGATGTAAAATGGGTAGTCTCCACTATGGGTGATCACAATTCTACTACCGAATATCTAAAAAAGACCTAATTCGCCCTCGGATGGTTAAATCCAACTTTAACGCTCTAATCAACTAAGAAACCCGATTGTGTTCTCCCAAGACTTCCAAGTTCTCGTTATTTCTATTCGGAATCTCTATGTAAACATAGCTAGAAGCATGCTAGTGACTCTAAAATCTCTAAAAGTTGGAGGTTTTTACAAAAAGAGTTTTTTGAATTTTTTTTTTTTTTTTTTTTTTTTTTTTTTGAAAATAAAAGGTAAAATATAAGACTAAAAACTCTAAATGCAAAATAAAAGACTAAAAACTCTAAATGCAAATGCACCCCCAAACCTAAATCAAACATTGTCCTCAATGTGTCACAGATAGGAAAATTTAAACAAATACATACCATGAGAACTATGCGAAAAAGAGAAAAGGGAAGAGATTACCAGGAATGTTTGGCGGGAGCAAGGTTGAGCTTCCTTCGTCAAGGCTAGAATCCAATATTCTCAACGGAGATCATATCGGATTAGCATAATATATGTGCAAGAAGACTCAACCGAATCAAGAAAAGAAAATTTAACAAGTCCTAAAAAGTTGAGGGTTAACCCAAAAAAAAATAATAATGTACAGAAACATCAACATGAAAATGGGCTTTGGTTTATGTGGGAATTTGGTTTGTTGGGAAAGTTTGGTTTATGTGGGAAGCCCAGGTTGCTGTGGGCTCAAGTGAGATTTGGTTTGTTTGGGATTTGCTGTTTGAAGCCTAGGATTTGTGAACTGCACAGCCCAGATATCTAGCTTATGTGGGCTGAAGGTTGTTTGGTTGCAGCCCAAGTGGTTGTGCAAAGCCTAGGTTGAGTTAGCCCAGTGAAGGTGCACAGCCCAGATTATGGAAATCCTAGTGAAATTGGGTTCCGGCTCAACAACTCACTTTGGTTGTGAAGCGAGCCCAAAGAGGTTGTGTACAGCTTAGTTTCTGTGGGCTTCTTTTGTTTGCAGAGCCCAGATTGTGTTAAGCCTAGTGGTTGTGTAAAACCCAATTGCTCAGTTTAGTTTGGCAATTGGTAGCCCAGGTGACAGTTTGGTTGATTGCAGAGTTCAGTGAGTAACAATTCACACAAAATACCAATTTCTGGTAGCACAGAGGTTGCTCAAAATGTTAGCAAAACAACAATTCAGCCAGCAACTATAAAGGGCAATCAATTTCAGAGAATAAGAATACTCATGCAATTCAACGCAGGGGCTTGGAGACCGAAAATAACTTCATGAGCTAGCATATCGAAACAATGAGTTCATCTAATCGATATTTCACTCAAGTGCCACAGATTGAAACACAAAAATACCCCCGGCAACTAGTTCGAGACAAGCGCTAATGGCAATCGCCCAAGGCGAGCAACTATCAAAAAGTTATGGCTCGGACAACCAAGCACTTCACACTTATTGGGGGAGCAAGGACTTTTGCAAAGATGATTCAAAAAAGTGATGGATGATGTTTAGCGTGTGATATGCAACGATCAACAATAACTCGTATACAAAGTCTCCGCATTTTCAAAACAGACTTGACATGCTACTGAGAGGGTCAACAAACATTTTCACAGTAATGTTCAGTTGCACACAAACACGAGGCTTCAATGGATGCAAATGATTATAGCTTCTCGGTTAGCGAGAGGTTCCAGGTTATCATGCATTCGGGGTTGTGCTTAACAGGTCTCACACGAGCACACGAGTCAAAGCACACAAGACACAAACAAATAGCAAAGATTGTGACTTATGTTATGTTACGGTTTGCACGAGCAAGGCTTGTCAAATGGGTTATGCACAGCTAACTTATCATGTGAAAGAGGCCTAGCATGTGACAGTTCTCAGCTCATGCATGGGATGTCATCATGGTTTGTTCAACCACCCGGTTTTCACAGTGACACTCAAGCTTGTAGCTTCAGGGGCTAGCAAGTGAGCGTGGTCCGGCATTCAACACAAATGGTCAAACAAGCAAGCAAGTATCATGCAAATTTTGGGATTATGCTCGGAGCTTTGGCTATCTAAGTTCACGCTCAAATCACAATTTTTGAGGCTAATGACTAACAAGCTTAGCTAGATGCCACTTAAGCTTAGCGACTACAAAGGCGAGATGGCTCCCTAGAGCAATGCACTAGGCACAAGGCAAGTCATACGTAACTACATGGCCGGTGTTATTGAAGCCTTGCGGCTACGGGGGTCGGCAAGGGTTGTTTGGCTCACGGGGTTATTCAAAACAAGTATCCCACTTCTATGATTACAAGTTACTCATCAAATACACGGTCTTGGACATGCTCAAAGACTTGACAAATTAGCTAAGGGTTGACTTAGCAAAAGTTCTAGCAAGATGTCAGGTATTTGATAACTCACACAAGGTCTCAGCACTTGAATAGATCATGTCAACAGGGTCAGGGTTATGCTCGGGTCGTTCAAATGCTAAAGTTATACACAATGTTAGCATGCATAAGTAGCTCACAAGGCTCACAGGGCATGGATGGCTCACAAGGCTCACAGGGTGTGTAGATTTGGCAGCACAAGCACAAGGCTATACAGAGAATGTGCAAGGTGCACTGGTCAATGGGTTATGCCCACCTAACTTGGCTTCAAGTTATGACCCAACACTTATGGGCAGCAAGGTGGTTTCACATGCTTGTAGATGGATTTAAAGCATGCAAAGGGTCGCAATCGGGACCGGGCTCTCTAGGTTGGGATGATTCACAAGTGAAGCTTGCAAAGGTCAAGCATGCATAAATAACTCACAAGGCTCACGGTGGTATGCACGAACTTTGCACCTTTTTCTCCCACCCTTGGGCTTGCTCAAGAAGTTTTTTAACTTTGTTAACATTTGCTGATGCCTCGCTTGTCAAGAACTGCAGTAATTGTGCTCAAGAGAAGAGTTTAGCTCCCACAATATGCAACTTAAGGCAAAGAGAATGATCGATCCGAGAATAACTTTGACTGACGGGGGGAATGATGCAAAGACAAAGAGTTAACTCGAAGCCACGAGAGAAAGATGCACAATGCAAAGATGTTCATGCAAGCCAAGATGTACTAAATGAATGCAAGCTAACTGAAGATGCAATGACAGATGCAGAAATGGAAACCTACATGTTAAGTTACACTACGACAGGGTTATGATGCTACAATGAAAACAATGCCAATGAAAAACAGGGCTAAAATTACAATGAAAACAAAAGGTGGGGTATGTACGGGATGGAATGAAATTTCGATGCATGGTGATGAATCACAAAGGCACACGCCAAGTCCCGACAACGGCGCAAAACTTGTAGGCCTGGAAGATGGGTAAATTATACGGCCTACGGAAATAACGCAAGTGCACGTTGCTGGTGTCTGGTTTTGCGGCAAGGAGTGTGAGTCGAACCACGAGAGACTTGTGGTGCCCTTATGTGATCTATGGCTATGCTAATGCGAATTCAAATGATAACAAGTGACAACAATTGGTAAATAAGATGTTTTGCCTATTCGGTCGAGAAGTGATGAGATAAACCTAAACTAAGGAATAAAATATAGTGACGGTGGGATATTAGGGTCTCAAATCCACACTAACTTATCGTGTCTTCAACTCATGACATTGTTCTTGTTTTGACGAATAAGGGAGAGGTGTCGGATCTACCTTACGTCTAAAATGTTTCTCCACTTAACAAGAGTAATCACAACTAAGGTATACTACCAAAGTATTACTGTCTGATTAAAGTACAAATAATCTAAGGATTATAATATCAACTAAGGTTGAATTAGGTTTGCAAAGCATACACAACACGGGGAGTTCCAACTACAATGCATCCATGGTATTGGTATGCCTTGTGAGAGCAATGTGTTGCTGCTCCATTCATCTGTCTTTACACTAATTAAGCACTCAAGAAATAACACATGACTATGAACACGAGTTGTAAATCGGGGTTTCATTGAGACCCAAACAATTAAACTAAAACATACTAAAGCAACAAAATACACAAAATAAACCTAATTGACACTCCGGCTAATCCAGGCGTGCCCAATTTCACTCTCTACTCCTCCTATTTATACATGCAAAGTTTCCCCCAAAATACCTAACCCTAATTCAATTAAAATAAAAATTAAATCAAAAAGTGAAGGCAAACCCATGCTCTCTTCGACTCGAATCGAGCTTTTCCTCTTGTCACTTCGCTCCGCATCGATCGTGGGTGAAAACCCTAGTTTTCAATTGTCTCAATCCTAGCTTCTAGGTAAGTGAGAAGCTATGGATGGAGACAAATGAAGCTAGGTGGTGATGAGGAGTTAGAGAAGTTGTTGGCTGGTGTCAGGAAGGTGATGGTGGCGGTGAGGCTCTGGCAGGGACTGGGGGTGGAGTTGCAGAGCTAGGGAGGAAGAAAGAGAAGAAAGAGAAAATGAAATGGAGAATAGGGTTAGCTCGACTGGGGTATAGGGTATGGGGATTTCGATGTGAGGCGGGGCGCGTGAAGTTTGATGGGAAAACCAGCACCGAGCGTTGGATGAATAGGAGTAAATCAACGAGCAGGTGATAGAGGTAAGCGGTTTTGGAGCGATCTGGTGTTGTAATGGCAGCAATCTTTGACGCACGTGGAAGCGGCCCGACCCGTTGGATGAGGAGAAAGAAATCTCAACGTCTCGGAAGAGACGGGCTCGAATCCGGGTCACGGGTCGGGTCTAGCTCGGGCCCATGTCTTGTAGATGAGTTACTACTTGTTGGGTTGCAAGCATTGTTGCGCGCGGGCTTGACTTCTGCTCCTTGGGCACTTGACTCAATTCTTCGCTCTTTGGGCTCCTCGAGTTTCGAGCTTTATTTATTACCTAAAAACACAAAATTAATTAATACAAATATTTATTCTTGAAAACAAAGAAAACACAGAATCTGGGATAATATCTGATTTATAAGCGCAAAAGATGAGTAAAATGCCAATAAAAAGGTGTGTAAATATGCACTATTTGGCACTCATCATCTACCCAAAATGGTCCACCTTGGTTCAATGCTACCGCCAGCCTCCTGCTGGTGCATTGGACCTTTCATACCGATATTTTAACGATGCCCAAATGGCACTGAGGAAGGATGTGGAACGCGCTTTTGGAATTTTGAAGAGGAAGTTCGCTATCATTTGTGGCCCATATCGTGGGTTGAGTCCTCGTGAAATGCACAAGACTATGCTCACTTGCATAATTCTTCATAACATGGTAATTCAGAAACCGGGCGTGATTCGGATTGGATTAACTATGATGATGAAGATTTGAGGCCGGAGATTCGACACGAAAGAGGCCTCGCAAGGAATTATGGTCAAATGACTAACTACATTGAAGCAGGTAATTTGTATGACCGGTTAAGATATGATCTGAGATTGAATCTTTGGGCAGAGCATGGAAGATGATTTTATGTATTTTTCTTAATGTTTTACCTTCAGTTTAAGTTATGTTATGTACTTTTATTTTTCTAATTAATAAACTTCAACATTTCATTTCAAACTAATATTAATTGGAATGCATAACAACATATCAAATTAAAACTTAAACTAAAACATTAAAACTTAAACTGCTACATTAAACTAGTACTAAACTAGTACATTAATCATTTAGAGGAATTATTTCATCAAACTCATCATCAGTTCCATCATCATCATCTTCATCACGGTTGTTAATAAATCCAGCTTGCTTTTCAATCTGTGCTTGAATCCTGTCAAATTCGATTTGCCATACATGTTTTTGTTGGGCATTCATAATTGAGGTGTTAGCTTGAAGAATGTTATGCTTGTCATAGTCAAACCCAATTTATTCTTGAGAAAGACGATTTTTCTTACTCTCCCGGTTTTGAAATTTCCTTTCAATGGATCTTTGCTTCTTGATGGTCTTTTGATGTTCCATAAACTCCGTCATGTTAAATCCTCCGGAAATCCCTCCTTCTTGAGCTAATTTTCTAGCCAGTTTTGCCCGATTCCTCCCTGGAAGTTTTCCCTTATTATTACCATCAACATAATTTTTGAAAACTACGTTGGAATTTGAGCTTGTAGGGGTATCTGGTGAAGAATTTGATGGACCTTGTGAAAATGGTGAAGAATTTGGTGTTGAGGGAGAAGAATTATATGGTGACTTTTCAGGTACTATTTGATTATTTGCTAAGTAATCTGGATTATATTTGTTCAAACCCTTCAAAATATGATAACAACTTTCGAAAGCGAACTGTTTACCATGTTTTCGTTGCCAATCTGTACGAACCTCTCTTTCAAAATCAACATCAGTCTGACCACTGTCCTTGCCTTTTCTCTTGGCTTGGATTATCAATGCAACATAAGCGGCTACTTCCAGGTTGATTACAATGAAGTGTTCTGACAATCCTTTTGCATAACGACTATTGATGTTCATGGTTTGTTCTTCATATTTTTGAAATATATTATCCCACATGGTGTTACCATGTTGTTGTGCACCACCAATACAATCTTGGGTAAAAAAAAAACATAATTACGACAAATACATTCATCTTCTATCATGCCTAATTTTGCACCACGGACTCGGTTCTTCTTACCTTTGCCTTGAGTTTCCGTTTGTGAATCCATTTTACAAGAAAATATATAATTGTAGAGGAGGTGTGATAGTTTTAGATTTGAAAAAGATTGAGAGATTAAGAAATTCTAGAGAATTTTAGAATTTCAGGTGTGAGTTGATATGAGTTTGAAATTATGTATTTATAGAGGGGGAAAATGGTAGCCGTTAGATGAAGATCTGATGAGCGATAATCATAGTATCGAGCGACATCTTGACTAGCGCTGGCGATTTCAAGACCAACGAGCGATTTCAAGACCATCGAGCGACCGAGACTCTATCGCTCCCTGGAAACTCTGTCGTGTATGCCTATATGCCAGGAAAAACATATTGGCATATGAGTTTGGCAGTTTGGCATACCCATAGTGGGTGCATATATGCCAAATATCATGTTTTGGCATGTGCATAGGAATATGCCTAAGAATTACTTTATAAAGAAACAAACTCAATATATTAATAAAAAATTCTTAGAGCTTCTCCAATAGAAGGTGGAACATTTATTTGTTAATGACAAGTAGGATTTTAGACCCTCATTTAAAACAAGTGGGAATGTTATTTATCCCATACTATCCATGGGTCATGCACAAACACCCTTATGAGTCTTTATAAATACTCCTGATGGCATAATTGAAATTATGAATAGAAAAATAATTCACATGATCTTAGTTTTAACCTTTGCATCTTATACTTATGCTTCTTCTTCATTTTTTAACTCGAGAAAAGACAACCTAACTCTCACCATCTCCATCTCCATCTCCGTCGCCACCACCATCTCCGTCGCCACCACAACCAACGCCACCAACACCACCATCTTCTTCATCGCCATCATCACCATCTTAGTGAATTATCATGTATCTCTTTTCTATTTCTCCCCGGCAATCACCACCACCAACAACAACAACACTCCATCGATCCACCTCCAATTCCACCACCACCTCAAAATCCACCAATTTTATCACCAGATCCATGAACAATTCTCTCTTTCTGTCATCACCTATTTGTGAATCAAGTCCCGGAATCCTAAAAATCATTAGGAGCAGCGGTCTTCTTCTTCGTTGAAGATTCAGGTGAGATCCCAAATTTAGGTTTTGATTTTTGGTATTGATCTTATTGTTAAACTAAATTTCTGATAATAAACGGTTTCAATATCAAAGTTAGAGTGATCGAGATTGATTTTTTTGGTTTCGTTTTACTTTTGAGATCGATATTCTATTTTGAATGAATAATTTGGAGTTTGAATGAAGAATTCAGTTTCGAGAAAGATTCAGAAATTTATTTGTTTATTTGGGTTTCGATTTCGAGTTGTAGATTCAGATTTCGAGTTGTCGATTCAGAAATTTGTTTGTTTGTTTCTTTGGGTTTCGATTTCTCGGTTTTTATCTTGATTTCTTAATGACAAATTGTTAATGTTATTGTTGTTTCAATCCAAGGCGGTTTGTTAATGTTTCATGCAACTTTAGGGTTCTATACGTTCTTATTCATGTTTATTGAATCATTCATCTGTATTCGTGTTGTTGATTTGAAAAACTTAACTCTCCATATGAGAAAATTCTTTGATTTTAGCAGTTATTAAGCTTTAGAAATTGATGTTTTGGTTTTAGTTAGCTTTGATATTCTGATTTTAGTATGAGTGAACCTGACAAGGAAGGTAGCAGTGAATCTGTATAACAAAATGGTGTTTGATGTGTTAAAATGCATAAGCATCCCAGTCAGGTCCAAGTAGAGAAGGAAATAGAAGATGAAGCAGCAGAAGTTGGATTATGCAGGACAATCAGAGATGGTAAGCACGTGAAAGAATGATGAACTTGAATTTTGTGGAATCAATTGTGATTTGTATGAAGCTTTGAAATGGTTTTCGGTAACTGGACTTTAAATGCTTGAAAACAATCACATTAGTTTTAGAGTTTTACTGTAACTAGTTATCTGTAGTTATGTACAAGTAGTGCCTCACATTTACATAACACTGCTGGTGTTTCCTTTGATCAAACGGCTTTTAATATAGTCTTCTTGTGACTTTACCATCTTACATTAAGACAATTGTGAGCTTTGTAGTAGAAATATAATTGTCGATTGTATCAGTGAGTTTACTAGTGACTGAGATGGAGAATGAGAGAACAAGATACTGAAGAAGGAAGTAATTAGGGCTTGTTTAGGAAATTGATTCTCTGAGCTGGTGGAATTATGTGCTGTGAATGAATCTCTTGCAAATATGTATGCTGGGGAGTGAATTCACGAGAGGTGATCTTGGTTACAGCGTCGGTGGCCAAGCCGTAGTGATGGATGTTGTAGATGACATGGTTTTGAAATGATGAACGAGAGGGAAGAAGGAGAAATAGATGTATGTTTAGGAATTGTAGGTGATGGAGAGTTGAGCTAAAGAATGCGGTGTGATATCTTTGCTTTGCTGACTTAAATGGATAGGTCAATAAGGAGTTGTGTGTGAGGTCTGCTGGAAGAGACAAAGTTGAAATTGAGTAGTGCAGAAAATGTTTTGAATAAATGGAACTCAAGATTGTAGGGGAGTTGTTATTGCAGACAACAAGAATTAGAGCTAATATTGCAGATAAAAACAATTAGGAGATGAGATGGGTATGAGGATGTTGGGATGTATTTGCAGTGTTGGTAAGGAACTTGGTAATTTTTTTTTGGAGATTTAGGAGATGGATTGTGATAGAGATGTTCACAGCAAGGGAAATAGATTGCGGAAGTCATCCCTTTCCTTTCAACATCAGGTATGTATTTGAGCTTTATGCAGTACTAATTTTTGGTTTTCATTTGACTAGTTCGTTAGTACTTTTTTGGTTTGCAGTAGAGATGCTATTGAGTCTGAAGCAGAGAATGGATTATGAAGCTTATGAAGTGCAGTTGGTGGCAGATGTTGATTGTTGTTGCAGAAGATGAATGCCAGCTGAAGTGTAGGAATGAATCGCAATAATAGTTTGTGCATCAAAGCTTATGATGTGATTTTGATATGTTGTTTTATATTGACGAATCTGTGGTGCAATGGTAGTACAAGCGACTATATGTCAGTAGATGTGTGTTCGATTCACGCCAGGTTCATTCAACTGTATATAATTTTCCTTCACATTTGAAGACAACTTGAGCTAGTTGCCTCAGATTCGGAGACAACTTGAGCTAGTTGCCTCCACATTTGAAGACAACTTGAGCTAGTTGCCTTCACATTTGAAGACAACTTGAGCTAGTTGCCTTAGATTCGGAGACAACTTGAGCTAGTTTCCTCCATTTTGTTTTGCAACTTATTCCTGTACACTATTTATTGGAGACAACTTAAGCTAGTTGCCTCCACTTTTGGAGACAACTTGAAATAGTTGCCTCCGATATGGACATTATTTATTGGAGACAACTTGAGCTAGTTGCCTCCACTCTTGGAGACAACTTGAGCTAGTTGCCTCCTATATGGACACAACTTCAGCAAGTTGACTCCACATGGTAGTGGTGGTCGTCGGTGGCGGTGGTTGGCGGCGGTGATGGTAGGCGGTGGCGGTGGGGTTGGCGGCGGCGGTGTGATTGGTGGTGGTGGTGGTGGACAGTGGTGGTGGTGGTTGGCGGTGGTGGTCGTCGGCGGTGGTGGTCGTCGGCGGTGGTGGTTGGCGGTGGTGGTGGGAGGCGGTGGACAATGGTGGTGGTGGTTGGCGGTGGACAGTAGATGTAGTCTTTTTTTTTTCTTTTCTAAATAGTGGTTAGTGGTTTTGTATATACACTATATAAAGGAGGGGAGGATCCATGGACATTCTTAGATGGACAAGGTCGGACAAGATTTGCGTCATTTTCTCCACAAAACCCAAACGGTAATGAATTTAAGTCTAATATTTTGATGGTATATTCTGCTTATAAGATTCTACATTCCTACAAAAAATGAGCACAATTCGAGATGTATAAAACCACTATCCACCCCTTTGATTATCAGCCGTCAAAATTAACGGTTGAAATTAAGATCGGTAGATGATCAGGTTTGCTATCTCGAATTGCATTCATTTTTTGTAGAAATGTAGAGTCTTATAAGATGAATATACCATCAAAATATTAGACTTAAATTCATTACCATTTGGGTTTTACGGAGAATCCATCACAAATCTTGTCCGATCTTGTCCATCTAAGAGTGTCCATAGATCCTCCCTCATTTTAATAATGTATTAAGCTTAGGGGTATAATTTAAGTTGGAAAGGGTATTTTTCAAGGGGTCTCATACTAGGGGTATATAGAATAATATTCCCTTAAAACAAATCCATCTCCAACAGTTTGTCCTATAGAACAAGAGGGATGGAATATTAATTTTGAAGGTTTCGAAGAAAGTCTTATTTAGACCTTCACAATGACCTCCATGTCATATTTTTGATTTTTAATAATTAATTTAAATACGATTAAACGGTTAAGATTTTATCACATAAGATTTTTTTAAGGGTTAAACCTCTATACTATTGGAGATAGTTTATTAGTTACGGGGTCCTATATTTTCTCTTGTGTAAATCCTCCTAAATAAGGGTCTTAATAATAATTCCACGTAGGATTTTTTAAAACCCACTGTTGGAGATGCTCTTACCCCAACTTAATCAGTACGTGTAAATAAGAATAACTTCTCAATAAGAATATTTTCGTATGGTCCCAAGGTTATTCTTATATAGAGGTTTTATTGTATAAACTGTCTGCATTTTACCTCCATGTCGCGTGAATTTATCTTTGGAGATAATTTTCATAATTATGAAAATAATTCCTTTTGTAAAACCCTGGCTAGTGTGGGGCCTATCCAATTTATTTGGGGCATATGACTACATGACAAAAAGGGTCATTAAAAGGTAGAAGGGGTAACCCCTTATCCAACTATTTTACATAATGGCTAATTTACCCCTGATTAATTAGTGTTAATCGGGTGATTAATTGATGTTTAGTGAAATTAAACTAGAAATCAATTAATCTTGATTCATCATCAAAACATGATTTTTTTTTATTTTTTTTATTTTGAAAAAAATCAAACCAGAATCGGTATATGTTCATGCTCTCATAAACAAATTTTGGGTTGATTTTTTCAATTCACAAAAAAAACCCAGAATCGGTTTTTACACATGTACACCAAAAACCAATTATTGGAAAAAAAAATCAAACATAATTTAAATCATACTCGATCTGACAATGAGTATGATTTCAGTTCGCGTATAAATTTCATACTCATTTTGAGATCGAGTATGAGTTTTGAAATTGTGTAAAATCATACTAATACTCATTTTTTAATTCGGGTATATCCAGAATCGGTTTACAAGATGCACACATAAAAACCGATTATTGACATTGCATAACAGGAATTGGTTTATAAAAGTGCTCATGTAATCCGATTCTAACAAAAAAAAAAAAAGATACAGAAAAATTGGGCATTTTTTCTTGCAACAATCGGTTTACTCGATACACATACAAAATCTGATTCTAGCATTATACATCAACAATCGGTTTTTATAAGTGCTAATATAATTCGATTATGGGCTAAGCAGTTATGAATTCAAAGGGTACACACTCGGTTTTTGTGGACACACATGTAATCCCATTCCAACAAAAAGTAGTTACAGAAAAACGGTTATATAACTGAATCGGGCTATGTGGACATTAACATTGACCGATTCTGGTTCAAATTTCTCGAACCAGAAAACATATCCAGGACAATTGGTCTTTGTGGGCATGAACATAAACCGTTTCTATTTGCAATCGGATCACATGTACATTAACGTTAACCGATTCTGGTAAACCCGAAAAAAATTGATTTCAAAATTTTCAATTTTTGAGCGATTGCATGTTACTAAAACCTAGTTTAGAGGTTTGGGTTGAGAAGAAGAGAAGAAGAATCAGTAGAAGTGGAGATGGAAATGAATTTAATTTGGTTTTACCTAAATACCACCCATACTTTTCCTAAATACCACCCACAATCTAAATACAAAACGGATATAGACCCAATCTAGAGTGGGTAAAGAAAACTCACCTTCTTCTAACACACAACTGCCACTGCCTCCACCATCGTCCTCTTCTTCTTTTCTTTTTTTGCTCGGTTATCGTCCTCTTCTTCATAATACTGCATATGCCGTGTCCATGGATTTCTCATCTTTCGGCTTTGTCTTTGGTTGGACTAAAGATTGCATCCACGGATCTTATTACACATTTTCCAAGTACCAAGTTATATATAATTGGGAAATCTCTTCCTATATTGGAATCGGAATCCAACAAATTTTATGGACATAAGAGATTTCCGATGTCGAACATGTGATCGAGAGTCGTGACTATGATTAAAATCGAAACTTAATTTGTCTCTCTCAAAAACTTAAAACCTCATCAGATCAAGTAATATAAGATCAAGGCCTAACTTTAATTCAAAAATTAAAATTGTGATTAAGATAAAAAAGAAAAACTTCCATCTTGATAATATATAATTAAGATCTTCATGTCGTACATGGTTGGTAGTGGCGGCGGCCTCGGCTAGATTGGCTGTGGTCGTATGAACGTGAGATTTTATTACCCACTTTAATTTGGGTAGAAAATTATTTTATTTTTTTGTTGTGGGTAGTATTTAGGAAAAGTGTGGATGGTATTTAGGTAAAACCTTTAATTTTGATTTTGATTTTAGTTTTTAGTTTTATGATTAAGATTTGATGGGATACATTAGTAGTATTAATATTTGATAGAAGGTAAATTGGTAGTTTCATTTCTTAATAACTTTTTTTGTCCTGTAATCGTAGGCGCCAAATAATGTTCCTAGTCCCCAAATTAGCCAGATATAAAATCTGGCATGAAAGAAGATGGGAGACAACGGCTCTTGGCTGATTGAATGCCAAAGTATTAGGTAACATCGGGCAATGGGCCCTTAACATTCTGTGTCTCTTATAGCAGTATAGTATAGCTTACGCTGACTGCACCCCCTATTTTTCTTAATTTAATAATAACCGCTTTTTATGACCGTTACTTCTCGGTACTGTTGTCGGCTCTTCCTTAACTCCAAGGATCTTCTCACTTCTACTGTTTCCACTCCTAGCGTCTGTTTGTGGTGTTTTTTTATTCGCCATCTTGCAAATACTAGTATTTGACTTGCGACTGATCATCATGATACGTTGATATGCAGGGGCGAATACAAAGGGGGCATGTGACATAAGATTTTGAAATCTACTATTCCCTCGTCCTTGTCATAGAAGTGAAATATTGGATCTTCTATTCCCCACTAAATAAGAGGAATTCTAATTTCAAACTGCGTGTGGTTTGATATTCATATCCTTATTTAGTACGATGTATGGTAATGGTGTTGACAACCAGATAGAGGGTAAAAACATGAAAAAGATAAAGGGTAAAAAACATGAAAATACATAGATATATTTATAAAAAAAAAAGTAATTCTTATTCTCCCAATGTCCAAGGGATGAAGTAAGCAAACATTACCCATTATCATATGTTGTAGATATTCTTTGGTTTTAAATAACCTCTCTCTCAAAATTAAAGAACTGTCAAAAGGAGAGGGTACCAAATACAAGAAGGTTAATTCAATAAGAAGGAGTCCAGTTTTTGATCTCAAATAATAAAGACTTAAACTATCTAGATTGATTGATTACGTATTACTTGTGTTATTTCTGTTCTGAAGATAAACAATATAATGTGGAAAATGAAAAACGCAAGCCACCAAATTTTTTGTTAACGACGAAAGTTGCACCTGCTAGAAAACCCGGGACCTCATCCAGATTGAACACCACACTGTATTAAACTGCTATAGACACTAGCATACTATCATACTTCGTACTGGAATGTAGTTGAGACCGAATTAACCCTCCAAACAATTCAGTTGCAGTCTTGTTCCTTAAATCTCTTGAACCTCACAAGATTCTGCACTTGATTCCCTTAGTTGACGTCCTTTACAACATAAGAGTTTCTTCAACCTCAGTGAAGATTATTGATACCTATCTGCCTCTAACAGACAACCCTATTTGATATGTTTCAATCTAGGTTTGGAAATCTGTTTCCGGTAGACAATCAAACCTCATGAATTCGGAACGCTTACCCTCTGTTAGCTGAAAAGCCTAAATTACTAACGACCTCTCAAGAACAATCCAAACAAATCAAATAAGAGTTTAGGAATTTATCTTGAGGAATCATAAAGCTTGAGACGAAGAGAATTTTGTTATTTTTATCTATCTTGTTCCTCCTCTAAAGTTCGTGAACTGCAATAACCAGTAGAACAAGATCCGAATACAAAAACTGTCTGGTAAAAAAATAGTCTTGTCGGGCTTCATGAATCCTTAAGTGAAGTTTTCAAAGTCATAACCTATAATACAGTTCCTAGGTTATAGAGGACAACTCTAGATTTGCAACTAGGACATAAGATAGCCAGGGATAGAGAAATCTTGTTGCAAAAGTATCTTTATTTATAGATTTTCAAGGCTCTAGGTAGCTTCGAATTCAAGATAAGATAACTTGAGATCCAAGCAAAATACTTTCCCAATTTAGATGAAGTTCTTATTAGGAATTCATGTACGCATGTGAAAAGTTCTCCTTGAAATTACATAGAAGAATGTGCATTATGGTCCAGGATTATAGAACCATGCACAATCATAGTCCATGGCGACAAGTATACCTTTGAATTTAAAATCACTTAGCAGTGTTCAAAAATACTCAAGACTAAATAATGATCCACAAGCCCAAAGTGATTTTGTATATAAAGTTATCTTAAAAGTGTTTATGAGAGTTGTAGCTAAAGCGAACATAGTTATATAGAGTATTTAATGAGTTTCTGCTAAACTGAAACCGTATAGGTTTGTAAATCGGGTTGGCAAAACCACTGGCTGTTCGCAAAGTCAGGCCCAAATGGTTTGTAAACCTTGGCAGTTTACAAAGTCAGATTCAAGGGTTTTGCAAACCGAGTTCGCAAACCTACCCCTGTTTCGTAACTCAGATGTAAAGGGTTTGCAAACCGGGTTTTCAAACCTCTACAATCTGTAGAATTCAGACCGACTTAGGTTATACATACAAGTATGTGTACATTGCATAAATTTTCTAAATCTTTCATAATTAAATTTGAAATCTTCCCAATAACCATAGACAATATGCAATGTTGCTTCGACAATTTCCAAATGATCAACTTGAAACAAAAATAGTTTGTGAACAATAAATTATCCTAACTAAGATTTCTAAGGATCGAGGGGAAAACATATCACGATAGTATTGCTTCAAATTTTTGGTACAACTGGACTCTGAGGTAGGTAAACATACTATGCACTTATGTAACAACCATTGATTAAATTGAATTGTCATTCTAGAAAAACTCTAAACGAGTATTCTTATAAGTTGTTATTTGCTACAAATCTTCAACAATAAAGGTAGTGACGCGATCTTAATGCAGAACCATGAAAGAACTTAAAGTACGAAAAATTCAAACAAACTTTGAAGATTTAAGAAATCAACCATTATGGAAATTGAGATGAAAAGTTTATTTTTTTGAATCCATACGTATTGATAGTTTTGTCACTAAAATTGACAAGGGGAAGATTGTTAGATCATTACTCGCGTGAACTTGCAAGTTTTTTTTTATTGGGCCGACCTAGCGAAGCGAGGGAGGACCTTTATATGGCCAATTTTTTGTAAATAGTAAGTGATCAATTGACACAAAAAGATTGGATTTGGTGTTCATGGTTGGTCTTTTTCACTTGACACAATTATCCCTCCCTTTTAGTCCAATTACTATAACTCCTTATGTATCCTATTTTTTAGGGGTATAATTGGAAAGCAAACTTTAATATAACATATCTAAAATCCGTGCCTTGGAATTTTACAAATTTTATCTCATTGGAAAGGTAATAAAAAAAGCTACGCAATGAGTACAAACAACAATATCAAATTGTTGATGGAGAAAAATAATTTACTGGTTTTTTAGGGAATGGAGAGACGACCGTGCGGACGGAGGCTCCTCAACCGAGCAAACTGCCTAACCTCAAACAAATGCACTGCACGGGAGTACTTTGAGTTCGAGAGATCAATCTATAGGACTCCACCCAATGATGTGTAGGAGGGAAGAGGGTTCATCTGTAGGAGGGAAGCTGAGAAGTGTGTGAGATCAATGATGATCAAGGATTGTGAATGTGTTTAAGGTTTCTGCAAGTTTTTTGTGAGCTGTTGAGTTCGAATAAGTTATGGTCGATTGATTGAATTCTTGAGAGTGATTGCTCGGATTATAATTCTTCTGTTGTTCAATCATGGATTTAGAGACTTATTTATATTGCTAGAATGTGGACACATTGATCTCCAGTAAGTGTGACGATTGCTAGAGTGAAAGAGTGGGAAACTGGGTGTTGATGGTGGAATTTCATTTAAGGTTAAAATTGTAAAAGCCAGAAAATTATGCGCTAACATCTTGTAAAAGATAAAGCCATTAATAAGTGTTGGATACTTCTTCACTTTACTAATTCACCTAGAATGGAGCATGTGACAAAATCCCATTCTCGTGAATTAAATACACGAAATTCATCCAAGTTGGAGCATGTAGCAACAATCCCATATACCCCGTGAATTCTGACATTATTAATTAATGCGTAACTTGAGCCTTGTATTTCCCGTACTCATTATCGGTGCGGCATGACGGTAGAGTGTTACTCTCAGAGAGCAACACGAATCTCCAAGCATTATAATGAAAGCATGTACGAAATACCCGTCTGTGCCGCAACTCTCGGTTTGTTATACTAGCCCGATTGAGCAACTCTCGGTGTGTTATACTAGCCCGATTGAGCATCCGGACTGTCCGTGATCGATGCCGGAAATGATCACGATCATCCAACTTCACCAGCATGATTGGATGGCCTAGATCAATTCCATAACCCCCAAGCAGGTATGGAATATTCGCTCCAGAACCAACGCGGGCCCCGCATGGTCGGCCTCCCCAAAAGATTGGCATAGCTTGCCAAAACGTCCAAACCAGAGCAGTATGGACGGAAAACAGTCTCAACCATCCATCTTCGCAGGTATAGATGTAGATTCAAAGGGCCCAGAGCATGTCAACACAATCACCGTGGGCCCGCCTACATACCTGACCGATCAGTCAGGACCAACCATGGTTGGTCATCCCGATTGTATGCCCGAATAGAGCATGACGCACGGCCGTGAAACCCAAAATTAGGGTTTTGAGCATCACGAGCGTCCATCTTCTCCGCACGAATGGAGGGTCCAAGATTATATTAAGCGAGTCCTAGGTCATACCAACATGACCACCGTGGACCCATCTATCCCCTCACCTGATCGGCCAAGGCATACCATGCCTGGTTATCCCAAATCGTCCGCCCAAACTAGGCGTGGTCACATTTCCTAGCCACAAACTGATCGACCGCTCAAGTTTACCGGACAAATTGAGTGGCTTAGATCACGTTTCTATGGGACGATGAAGTACATGTACATACACCATCCCACCGTATGCACGCCGGACTGATCGGCCAAGACCGACCAAGCTTGGTTGTCTTGGAACGCGCGCCCAAAATTAGCATGATGCGCGGCTTTTGCGGCACTAGATTTCTGTTGCAAATCGATCTCAACCGCTCCTCTTTGCCGGTCAAATTGAGTGGCCTACATCACACCTTCATGGGACAATGAGGTATGGACGTGTACACCAGCATGCCGTCTACACGCATGCCCGGTCGGTCCTTTCCAAAACACCTCCCATGCTCGGATTCGACCAAGTCAAGAGTGATGCTTTGCGCACCTCTTCAAAAACCCTAATTCCATCAACTGGGTCGCAGATGAGTGTCTCAAAGATCATCTCGTCCGTCCAACTTCAGAAGCTTGGTTATATAACCCCAGTCGGAAGTTAATTGGTCAGTGAGGCGTCATGGTGATCACCACCCGTCACTTTACCACATCATGATGTGGTACCTACATAGAATACACACGATACTTCACAAGTATCGACTTCCTAAATAACTTAGTTATTTAATCTAGCATTACATGCTACTTTTTGTGGGTCCCACGATCCACACACTCGAGACATCAATCATGT